>JAEIHA010000268.1:0-203408 GCA_018904595.1 Zaprionus indianus | reverse complement strand
CATATTCAGAAACAATTCATTTCAGTTATACATTTTAAATGCTTGTTTTTCTGTAGGTTTTTTGTTAATATATCTGATAACATGTCATTTGTACATATATATTTTACATTAATTTCCTTTTTGGAATAAAGTTCCCTAACATAGTGGTACTTTATGTCGATATGCTTACTTCTATTATGTAATACTGGATTCTTAGCTAAACATAAAGCACTCTGATTATCGCAAAAAATTAAAATTGAGTGTTCTATCAAAAAACCCATTTCCTTCAAAAACTTTTTCAAAAATACTGCTTCTATTGCTGCAATGGACAATGCAACATATTCGGCCTCCGTGCTGGATAATGCCACCAGACTTTGCTTCTTGGACTCCCAGGATATTGGACCAGCTGCGTTTATGAAGACATATCCACTGTAGGATTTACGATCCGATGTGTCATTTGCCCAATCTGCGTCGACGTAGCCATGAATCGGTTTACCTGTTGCGTGATAATGAAGCTTTAAGTTTGAGGTGCCCTTCAAGTACCTTAGTATACGCTTGGCAGCGACTTCATGCTCCTTATGTGGGTGGACATTTCTTTGAGCCAGTTTTGCAACTGAATGCATTATATCTGGCCTGGTTGTAATTGCCAAATATATTAGTGATCCTATAAGTGATTGGTAGTCCTTTTCGTTAACAGGCTTGCAGTTAGGATCAGTACACTTAACTTGGAAATTTGCCTCCAAAGGCGTTGCTAATGATTTGCAATCTGACATCCCCCAAGTGTGAAGCATACTCTCGATATATGTCTTGTGACCTATGGATATGGCTCCAGTTTCACCTTCTCGCTCAACTTCGATGCCCAAGAAATGATTAAGCTGTCCGCTATCTACTACATTAAACTCCTTGGCAATTGACTCTTTTATACCAATCAAATCATTTTTACATGAGCTTGCAATAAGAAGATCGTCGACATATACTGCAATTATATTAATTTTATTTTATTTTATTTTATCAGATTATTTAATTAATATTAATTATTTTGTTATTAATTTGATTTATATGTAAATTTTTGTGTGAATTTTTATTAATTTTAAAAATAAATAAATTTTTTATAGTCGCAGTAATTAATTTTGTTAATTAAAGAAATTTAGAACAGTAATATTAAAAAGTATAGATAAAATTGGTGCCAGCAATCGCGGTTACACTAATTATACAAATAAATTATTTTAGTAAAAGTTAAGTTGTTTATAATTTAAATAAAAATAAATTTATTAAGTGAAATTTTAAATTTATAAAATTTTTTATTATATTAATTGAAGCTTAAAAATTTTAATAAAAAACTAGGATTAGATACCCTATTATTTAAAATGTAAATTTAAATATTTAAGTAGTAATAGTTATGTTCTTGAAACTTAAAAAATTTGGCGGTATTTTAGTCTATCCAGAGGAACCTGTTTTGTAATCGATAATCCACGATGGACCTTACTTAAATTTGTATTCAGTTTATATACCGTCGTTATCAGAATATTTTATAAGAATAATAATATTCAATAATTTTTATAAGAATTTATATCAGATCAAGGTGTAGCTTATATTTAAGTAATAATGGGTTACAATAAAAATATTTAAACGGATAAAATTATGAAAAAATTGTTGAAGGTGGATTTGGCAGTAAAATAAAATTAATAATTTGATTTTAGCTCTAAAATATGTACATATCGCCCGTCGCTCTTATTATTAAGGTAAGATAAGTCGTAACATAGTAGATGTACTGGAAAGTGTATCTAGAATGACAATTTAAAGCTTATTAAGTAAAGCATTTCATTTACATTGAAAAGATTTTTGTGCAAATCAATATAAATTGATTAAATTTTATTTATTAATTTATTTTATTTATAAATTTAATATATTAAAAATAATTATAAAAAATAAAGTTTTAGTATTGTTTAAAGAAAAAATAAATTTAATAATAGTTTAATAGTATTGTAAGTGAAAATTGAAATAATTTGAAAAATTTTTATTTTAAAAGAAAATTTAATTTATTGTACCTTGTGTATCAGCGTTTTTTAAATAAAAAATAATTAAATTATTTTTCTCGATTTTAAAAGAGTTAATATAATATAAAAGTTAATGTAATAAAATTATTTTTAATATTATATTAGAAATGAAATGTTATTCGTTTTTAAAGGTATCTAGTTTTTAAAGAAATGAATTTAATTCAGAAATTATAAATTTATTTAAAAAATTTTTAAGTTAAATAATTTATAATTTTAATATTTTATGGGATCAGCTATAAAATAAATTTTTAAAAATATAAATAATATATTAATAAATATATGCTTAAAATTAGCAATTATTTGAAATTTTGTTATAATTTATTTTATAATAATTATTATTTATTAAATTTTAATAATTTATTTAAATATTAATTTTAATTTTAAAAATTAAGAATTAAAAAAAAATATTATATTTTTTTTAAAAAAAAAATTTTTTAAAAAGTTTAAAAAAAAAATTCGGCAAAAATAATGTTCGCCTGTTTTACAAAAACATCAGACTTTCTGCTTGCTATTCACAGATCTATATTTCTGCTGGATTACAAATGTTTTTAGAGATTTAACCTTTTGATTTACACTTCGCTGCTTTATGACTAATATTTCCGTATTCATAGCATCTGAATTTAATCTTCTGTTCAGCTTTCTTTTTCTTATTGTTCTTGCCCATTTCGTTCACGAACAATACTACAGGAGTAGACAAACTTCTATTCCTTTTCCGGGCTTCACACTTCCGCGCTTCGCTATACGAAATGGTTCGTATTTTTCAGGAATGCTATACAACAATAGTATGGCTAGCAAGTTGTAGCTTGACGGCTCAAAACCGTTATTGTAGCGACACACGCACACAAAATAGACGCGACCGCCAACAACATGAAAACATCGGACAAGCGATCTTTCTGGTGCCAATTACATACACAGAAGATCTTGCCAATTCTTCGATTTTAACTTCACCACCGCTATCTTTATTTGCACATGACTTGTTTAGATTTGAATTGATATCACCTGTCAGCACGCACGGAAGAAAAAATTATTGTAAAATACGCACAGCACCACAAATGAAAAATCAAATAAATATGATACGAATTTCCTCAATTTCCAAAGATAAAATAAATATAATACAAATTTTCTTGTACAACAAACTAAGACACCTTTTTTCATTTAATTTTCTTGCCACATTTGCCAAATCCAGAAAAAAATATATATAATAGAAATTAAGACCGTAGTCTCACATCCCCCTAATATAGTAACGAATTCTGTTACCTATCCTGTTGCCTTAAATACTGCCTGCATCTTTTCAACACGTACTATCCTTTGAAATTGAGGAGACCTTGCGCATACTTAGTGAGTCCCTTAATGCCTTGACCAATGTAGTAACAGGCATCAAAAAGAATAATGATAGGTTGGCCACTTTAGAAGAAGAGCGTGGGAACGCTAACCCAATGGCCGATTAACCACAACCCCTGGTGCGCGCACGCACCGAATATGAATTAAAAGAGATATCGGTCCTTTCTGACTGTGTCAAAGAACTACAAGCGTTAGAACGACAGCAGGAAGCTTATTTGTCTTGGATAAATAGGGCACAATCGATATTGACTGAGTATGACTTGATAAGAACCAGACCCTTGGATAGGGCTATAGTCTTGCATATCAGGCAGAAAATAAGAGGACACGCCTATATTGCCTTGGCGGCCTATGGCGATCAAGACGATCACTGGGAAGGCATAAAGCGTGTCTTGGCGGACAAACGACACATACGTACGCTTGAGCATAGCGGTGTAATGTCTCAAGGTTCTAGACCACTAGATAGATTCTATAAGGACGTTAACGGCCATCTCTCATTGATCTTGAATAATCTGAAAGCCAGAAATCACCCTGGCGAGGTAGTCAACGCGTTGATAGAGACCTACAGGGACAAGGCTTGAGATGTTTTTATCCGAGGAGTGGAGGGAGACTGTTCCAAACACTTACTTGTCCGCAACCCCAGGAATCTACCAGAAGCGTACTCTTTTTGTATGGGGTTGCAGAACGTAATTACGAGGACCCCCGCACCTCAGAACTATCAACCGTCAGGTGCCCCAAGATTCGCAGGCCCATTTCAACATCAGGCCAGGGCACCATTCCGACCCCCTTTCTCTCTCTCACGGTACCGGCACATTTTCGCCAAATAACTACAGAATTAAGGTCATAGACAGGCCATTAAAATGGAATCCAATCGGTCGGGTCAATCTTACCAATCAGGGTACAGAGGTCGCCAGGAAGGAGGCTCCGGTATTAAAAGAACGCCCGAAGGCGACAACCCATTCCGAAAGGCACAAAGATTGTACCACATGGAATTGACACCACCTCCGTTAGCCCCGGCGACTAGTGAAGACGACCAAGCCCCTTCACATTTTTTTTTTTTTTTTGGACGTGGAATACAATGACTGTATTATCAAGTGGTCCAACGACACCAAGCCGATGCTTGTTGCACGCGGAACCCAAACGAAGTCCATGGAGAATGTCCGTGGAGACGGCCGTCTGAAATCCGCACAAACACACAAGACCCGATCTATACTAAAAGTTAAAGTTAAGTTACGTCAAATCGACGAACTGCTGCAGGACGGTAAAATTCGACCTTCTAATAGCCCTTACAACTCCCCTATCAGGATAGTCCCGAAGAAACCTTAACCAAATGGGGAAAAAGAATATCGCATGGTAGTCAATTTCAAGCGGTTAAATAACGTGACCATATCCGACACATACCCCATCCCAGATATAAATGCTACACTAGCCAGCCTTGGCAATGCCAAATACTGTGCTCAACTATATTCGGTCTCTGGACATTTATCTTTATTATGCTCCAAATCAGAAGAGTGAAGTAAATGGACAAGTCGAGAGATTCCATTCTACGTTCCTAGAAATCTATCGTTGTCTTAAAAATGAGGTCCCTACCTTCAAACCCGTCTAACTGGTACCGATAGCGGTGGACAGCTGTTGAGAATAAAGTATCAGGGTCTGACAGATTTCCGGCAACAGACTTTAGAAGATATAAGGGGCTTAATCGAGGATAAGCAAGCTAGAACTAACATGGCTCGGAATAAAAATAGGAATGAGCCCAAGTTTTATGGCCCGGGGGACGAGGTTTTTGTTGCAAATAAGCAAATAATAACCAAAAAAAAGCCGAGGTTCAGATGCGAAAAGGTACAGGAAGACAACAAGGTAACAGTCAATAAAACAATATATAAAAAATTTAAAAAAAAAAAATTGTAAAAAATTACAATATATGAAAATAAAAATTCAAATAAATACACAAAATGTACTGTACCCCCATCGGCACATTATGTAGTCTAAGAACAACTAAAACGTTCAAATATTTACGAATTGTCTTTTTGTAAGCTCGATTTCTGCATGCGTTGTAAGTCCCGCTCACGTATTTAAGTACGAGGGGCCGGTGATCCCCTTGCAGTACGGCGAGGTATGGAGAATCAACGGCGTTTTCAAACTAGCGCACCTCGTCGATCTTGCAAAGATGAACAGATTAGCTGAGGAAATCGGACGAGAAACGGTTGCTTTGGCGGATAAGAGAGCCGAAGCTCTGCCAGTTGGCTAAAACCGGCATAGTCGACTCAAATTTGCTGGATCATGGCGAGATTGAGACCTTACTGAGGGAAGTGGACAACTTGCAATATAGGAATGTGATCGAAGCCATCAAATTCTCTCGGCCAACCCACACTGGTTTTTATGTGTTTTTTTTGGCAGAAATTCGAAATGATGACCTATCTTCACCAAATTTGGTTTGTGTTACTCTTTACTTCCCCCAAGATGATTCACAAAGTTTTAAGTGATTTGGTCAACTTTCATATAGCTGCCATATAAACGATCTGGCCGATATGCCATAAAAATATTTACCTTACCAAAGAAAAAAAATTTTGTATCTATATTTAATTACATATTTTATTGATATTATATACAGAAAATCAAATAAAATAAAATCATATTAAGATGTATATGATGGTCCAAATCATTTTATCCTGAAATTAAAAAATAAATTTATCATATGTCATTGTTATGCTATTATACTTACAAAAAATTAAACTTATTATTTATTAATTTAAAAAAACTCTTCGTCTGAGGCTATTACATCAAGTTCATGATCTTTCTGTAGAAGTTCTCTTTCATCGTCCTCCTCGCCCTCGTCGATGTCCTGGCAATCACCAAGATCATCATGATCGCTTCCAAAAAATATAAATTTTATATTCTTATTATTTTATTCAAACGACACGCACAAATTCAATTGCAGGCAGAAGAAGATGAACGCATAAGCAATGCAAAAACGAATAAACAATAATTATAAGCATTAGGTAGGGCGAGAGGGCAATAAGTTTATGTATGCATTTTTGCTTGTGTCAAACAGTAGTGGCGGCCGCGGAAGTTGTACAGTAGCCCAGTGGAGTGTGTGCCGGATTCGAAGACCAATTATGTTAACAGTGTTCGGGTTCGATTGCTGCCGCGGTGAATGTGTGACATGTTTTTTTTCGTCTTTCTTTTCCTTTTAATGATTTAAAAGCTTAAATAACAATCATTTTTTAATTTTTTGGTACGAAACATACATATTTAATTAGAACACTTTTATAATTTTTGCCGAATGTTGCACACATCTGACAGTTGCGTATGTGTGCTGAACACGGCAATTGATGTGTGGTAAAGCGGGACGCCGAAATATAAATATGCAAATGCAGACATGCATGTATCGGCATCCCGCTCTAACTTTCGTAACTTATTGATTGTCTTAAATATCGTGTAAAATATGAAATTTAATTTTTGAAAACTATTTTTGTTGGTATTTAATTAAAAAACTGTAGTTTTCCTTTTAGCTTATAAGAATAAAAAAAATAACCAAAAAAGAGTAACAAAAATAAAAATGTGCACCAGCCGCGCATGGGATTTGAACTCACGCACCGATTAAATCTATAAGGACCGCTGTCCGCCACTCTAACCACTAAGCCACCGCCTTATTTTTCGTTCGATCGGCAAAGTTGCATTATGATCCAATTCTGTTACCATTCTATGCATATAAAAAGTTTTGTTCAATGCTGTGTGCCCGAAGCTAGATTCGAACTTCGGTATAATGCGTAAATTGGGTCTTAATATGCGCATTAGTATACGTTCAAATTGAGTTTAATTCGGATCATATCTCCCTTATTTTTAGTCCGATTGAAATGAAATTTTCAGAAAACACCCGTGGAAAGGTATTTGTCATGTGAGATGTACAACTTTTGTTGTTGGGTGCATTGGGTATTGTGTATATTAAATCGTTATTACTGATTTACAGAGGCGGGAAGGAACGTGGCCAAATTTCAAAAAAACTTTGAAACACTGCAACATACACGGGTGTTGTCACAAAATTTAAAGACTCTAGCTCTTATAGTTGCTGAGATCCAGGCGTTCATACAGACGGACAGACAGACATGGCTCAATCGACTCGGCTGTTGATACTGATTCAGAATATATATAGTTTATGGGGTCGGAGATGCCTCCTTCTGCCTGTTACGCACAAACTCGTTCCGACAAACACATGGCCTAAAAAGGATCAGACGTATCTAGAGCTCTGTTAAAAATATCGGTCATAGTATTTAGGCGACTGCATTTTCTTGCGTGTCTTCTCCGATCGCTCTTATATAATTTGTTCCTCGACTCGGACGCATGTTCACCAAGACAGCCAACAGGCACTAAACAATTATATATAATTTGATGCCCATGAACTAACACCTTGTGAACAGTAGGTGACATAGTTTTTACATTTTTACAAAATGTTTTAAATTTTTCTGAGTCAATTTCATATTCTGAGGAAATCGTTATTAAAATAATATAAAAGCAATAAAGAAGAAGAGAACATTTTTCTTTTTATATTATTGATATTATCGCTGTTACCAACTGCTTTTAATACAACTGCCATGTCATTTTCATTTCCTTTTTTAGCCGAAACTGAAGCAGCATGCAAGAGTAATGGTACAGAATTATTATTTTCTTCCGCAAGGTCCGAAGCTAATTTTCTTTTAAATCGGTCACTTGCCTTTTCATAACCTAGTTTTGGACGACCAACTTTGTTTGGAGTTTTGCAATCAGCGATTATACTAATACTAGATGCCAGCCATTTGAAGTGTTTTTTCTTCAACCTGTCCAACGATCTATTGCATCCTGGCAAATGTTTCCTTATGTCATCAAAGAAGGACTTCACCAAACTTTTATTTACCAATGAAATACAACATTCATTTAAATTATTCTGACCAATTTTTGTTCCAAATGTCTAGCAGCTCTGCATGCCCAAACAAGTATTCATCTAGAAAAACGTAATTATTTCAAAAAGGAACAAAAAGGAGCATAATATTATACACATGTTAGTTAATAACTTGCCGTTAAAATTCTTTTGAAGTGGTTTGCCATACAAAAGTTATATTCCACGAAATACAGCTACATTTGTTAAGTTGACTGTAAAAAAAGCACATGAACAAAACACGATACAACTACACAAAAACATTTAACATACATAAAAATGTTAGTGAACTACAAATCTACATACCTGTGCTACTGTTTTCCATGACAACACTTTAAACTTTTTGAATTCTCTGAGGAAATATAAACAAATGTTGCAATGTTGCAAATGATTTGCCGCCAATTTTTTCTTTAGCATGTTATCGACAATCAGCTGTCTTTGAGAGGTGGGCTATAAGCCAGTGTTGCATAAAAAAGTAAAAATCGACTTTTTTTTATCTAATTATACTATCCTAAATATAAAGCAATTTTTTTATTCCGTTAAAAATTTTTTTTGACTTTCTACCAAAAAAAAAACACATAAAAAACAGTGTGCAACCGTTGTAACCAATGGAACCTTATTGCTTTACATCCTGGCGTTCCCTAAGGTCGCGGTTGATAATTACCGTCTTATGCACTTGTACGCGACGATAAGCGAAGAAAGCAGATTATACTGGAACATCATAAGCTAGCCGCAAGCTCCCGCGAAACTTATGCGGTCCTGGGAGATTTCCTTTCAATTGGCAATACCACTGTTTGCTTGGAAGAAGAACTTCAAAAACTGGAGGAGGCTAGCTGTATCCTCCGGTTACTAAGGGGCGGTCAGGCTAAGTGCTCATATCAAAGAAATAACTAACGAGCGGTTAAGCAAGTTGACGATGGAATGCTCTACCTGACCAACTTCAACGGAACTCTGGGAATGGCCCCAAAGAACTACGACTTGGTCGGCTCCTCCAATTCGACAATGAGACGATAACGGTCGACGGCCAAAACTATTCCAGTTATTCGGTCAGTCATCTAATGGCGATGCCGGCCGTATTGAGCCACATAACGGCCAGCAACTTTTAAGTTTCCCTGGAATACGTCCACGACGTGAGCATGAGGAATTTGGAGAAGATGCCCAACGTGACCAGGGAGCCACTAGCCTCTTTCCTCACCGAGACGGCACTCGCCATCTGAATACTCTTAGGTTTCTATTTCCCATGGAGGAAGCTGACGTCCACCAAAGGCATGCCCAATGTCCCCGACATTGCCGCAAACTAAGAAGCATTGGGCCAAACCGAACCAAACAAGGCTCATTAATCTGCGGGACGCAGATCTTGAAGGGGGAGAAGTTATGAACCCTCTTTTTTCACTCTACGTCTCACCCCCTCCCACCGGCCTGCCTCACACACGCTTCCTCCGCTTGCGTCATTTGACGGTCACTCAACCCTCGCAATGCCCACTTCAAAACGCTGACTTCGTTCCCCGCCCTTATCCATCAACACAACAATGTATCCAACGACCCGCCGGCTGCAATGTGCTACGTCCGCAGACGACACTTAACATAGTTGCAATCGCGATCACGCTGCCGACAAACTGCTGCAAACGACGCTTGTTGTTATGGTGCAGCGGAGCCGCCGGACGTTCGGCCACTTACGCAACTGCTATGCAGGGTCGCCACTCACCCTGCGCCAGCCGCGAACGCTGCGAACGACTCTGGAGCCGTAGCTCTGGTGAGAACCAGGCCCAGCCCCAGTCATCAGTCTCTTTCGACACCACGAACCAGAAGCAAGCCGAACACCAATTGTATCCAATCTTAGCTAAACACTAAGAATCTTAAATCAACTTATAACGTAAAACCGAATCCAGCCGACTTTTCTTCTTGGCGATCTTCTTCTGCAGAACCCACAGCATGTCCATACTGATATCCAGGTGAGGTATTAACTTATATATGGTCCAAATAATTTATTGCCCAATGAATGAATAGCTGCTAGTTCTTGTTCTGTAGTGGACTTATTACTTTCGCATTTTGTAAAGGTTCTTGAAGCTTATGCCACTGGTACAGGCCCGTAGCCAGACCTAACTGGTAGTCAGGGCACAAAGAAATGAAAGACGGGCAGGATTATAAATTCAAAATAAATGATAAATAGTAGAGCAAATCTAGTACAACGGCAGTTTACGATCTTTTCCATCATTAAATTTTCTAAGTATCATGTTTTTTGGGTAAATCCTGTGGTCCACTCATTGACAGTATTGATGTTGATATATCGTTCACTGATTGTGATTCAGATTCGGAACCAACTTGAGAATCGGCAGTGTATGTGGATGAAGAAGTCGAAGGTACGTTGGAAGTTTCTTCCAGACGGGGCCGTTTTTGACCAAAATACTTCCTTATGTCGATGATGAATCAAAAGGATGAATGTTTCAGATATCTTGGCAGAAAACAGAAAAAAATATGTTTCGTTTTTGCAACGCAGCTTTGGATGTTAAACTGAAATATGCAGTTTTCATAGAACTAACTTGGATATTCCATTTAATTTGGAATCACCTTTTTTAATTTATTGATTTTTTGAAAAACTCGATACTCAATACTAAAATAACTCGAACTCAGAAAAGAATCGATTAAACACAAATATGCCACCGCTACCAATATCGCTTTTACCGACAAGGTGGCGCGAGACATTTCAAGTTCAGTGCTTAATATTGTAATAAATATCAAATTTTGCAGTTTTTTCTTAGACGGGCTGACCGGGCAAACAAGTCCATAGCCAGGTGCATAACCATGTGGCAGAGGTCGCCGTAATAAGTACAAAAACAAATCGGGCTGCGGAGTAAATATGAGCTGTCAAGTAAGAGTTACTTGTCATACTGATTTAATTTTCATTTTAGTAGGGTTTACATACACGTTTCATAAAAGCTAGGCATTTACAATATTTAAGTTTTACATACATGATAAAAGACAAATGTTTATTATCACTAGGTATCTGCTAAAATCGTGCATCTGTATTCATAACTGCTTAGAAATATGAACGTTTACTTATTGAATTTAAATTTTTATGTTAAACTTAAACCAGAAACGTATGTTTTGTTAACAGAGCAATGCAACTCTGCTTCTGCTTTAGAATATAATTGATATCGATAAGTTTGATAAAGTCAGTACTATTTGTGAAGATGTTAAGAAAAGCTACGCGAGAATGAACGCTGCAACATTGTATGGAAACATTAAGAAATAAAGAGTGCAACCTAGAAAAAAGATAATTACAGTCCACTCTTTTGCTTCATTCACCAACATTTTGTTCCTTCGAGCCGGATCGTCGCGGGATCATCACGGCTTGCTTGGAATTTGGTACTCTTTCCTTCTTATTGAATTTGTACTTTTCACACTTGAGTGAAAATACGTTTCTAACCTCACAATGCAGGCAATTGTTCAACAGCGTGGTTTTTGCAAATCGCAAATAACACTCGCTTATACTTCGACGTTGGATTTGACCACAACTTCTTTGGCGACTTTGGAATATCGCATTCGACGTTTGACTGAAACGTTTGAAGACTTGACGAGATTAACTGCGGAATATTACAATTATTCACATGAAGACAATTGGTCTGAACCAGACGACTTGCATGAATACGAAAGGAAGTTCTACGAGACACACTCCAAATTATCTGGTTCTTTGGCTGATGCTACAGCAGCTCAAATTCACTCCTCGACATCAAACGCAACTGCAGATCAGCTGATACGGCTGGTACGGAACACATGCCCAGTGCAAACAACAGTGATTTTCCATCTGAAAGAAGAGGATCTGAATTCGAAGTGCTTCCCCTCGCTGCAGTGGAAGAAAAACCACAGCAAACCCTTGATATAGCAACAAGCTGTGATCATGGAGCCATCTCCTACGGGTTACTTGCTATGTCTTTCGATTCTTGCTTCTGCAGCGAGCGCAGACATTAATGCCAACAATACTTGTACATGTGATCAACAAGTGGGGCAAACTTACAACTTGTCGCCTACTTTTGGATTCTGGATCTACTATAACGTTAGCCAGCGAAGCGTTTGTGGAACGCGTCCAAGCAAGTCGATCACAGGCCCGAATCTCGGTGGTTGGGCTCTCAGCCAATCATCTACGATATCGTATAACTAATGATGGTGTGTTCCACCTTCACTATGAATTCATTAACATCATCTGTTCCTTCTCATGAGGTCAACACAAGTACTTGGGATGCCCTTGCAGGATTGGCATTGGCAGACCCGACGTTTCATACACCTGGTCAGATTGACGTTATTATTGGCTCTGATCAACTATGGAGCATTTACACAGGCGAGCTAATCCCCAGAGGAAACAATGGCCTTCAAGCACTTAAAACCCTTTTTGGTTGGGCCGTTGTCGGTTCTTGTGACAACGTCCAGGACACGACGATGACTCATTAAGCACTGCATGGTCAATTGGACTTGGATTCATTGGTTCGATCATTTATGGAAATGGACAACATTAATCCAAGCAAATCGACCCAACCGAACAGCATTTTGTGGCCTCTCATAAACGCAATAGCGAGGGTGTATACATAGGGGAGTACCCCTTCTAGGCTGATGCGCCACCTCTTCATAATTCAATGTTGACACAGGCAATTAAACGATTTGCATCACAAAAGATCTGCGCAACCAGTATATTGATTTCATGAAGAATTATTTTGAACGGGGACACATGGAAGAGATTCATTTGGACCAGGAAAGCAAGAGTCTTGACCAGTGCGTTTACCTGGCTCACCATGCTGTCATGAAACCAGAAAGCACGACTACCAAGTGCCGAGTGGTCTTCGACGGCACGGTTAAGGATGACACAGGCTTCTCACTCAACGATCGGTTACACATCGGTCCACCAAATCAACGAGACCTGTTTGGAGTTTGCCTGAGATTTCGGCAACATAACTATGTAGTGTGTGCTGATATAGAGAAGATGTTTCGAGGCATTCAAGTATCAAAGTCACATACGGATTTGCTACGCATAGTGTGGCGTGAAGACGAAAGATCTCCTCTTCGACACTATCGTTTGTTCACGGTCACATATGGATTAGCGCCGTCACCCTTTTTAGCGGTAAGAGTACTAAAGCAACTCGCTGAAGATTATCGACAGGAACATCCCTTGGCTGCGCACGCTCTATTACGTATGTGGACGATATATCTTCGGGAGCCGATTCTCTAGAGAGTCTACTCAAACTAAAGGACGAACTTATTTGCTTGCTAGCCAAAGCGAAATTCAATCTTCGGAGTGGAGCTCTAGTTGTGAAGAGCTTATGAGAATGTTACCTTTGCAAGACTGTGAATACAAACCGTTTGCGGATGAAGACCAGCCTCTATCGCACTTGGTCAAAATATTGGGATTGCTATGGAGTCCAAGATCCGATGAGGTCGGCATAAAGATTAATACTTTTGACACTGATCGCGAGCCAACTAAGCGCACCCTTTTGTCTGAACTGTCAAAGATCTACGATTCGTTGGGATTTGTGGCACCAACAACTGTTATGCTGAAAATACTCTTCCCAGAATGTTGGCTGACTTCTCTCGGCTGGGAGGATGTGCTCACCGGAACTATATTACGGCGTTGGCTTATTTTGGCAAATGAACTTTATTTATTATCGAAGTGTCGGATTCCTCGACACATTGCTAGGCCAGCATACACTGGAGCTGTTGTTTACAGTCGTGTCGCAATGGAAACTGAAATCGTGGTTACTTTGATCGCTGCCCAAACTCGGGTTGCCCCGATCAAACCTATTTCAATACCTCGACTCGAACTAAATGCTGCTCATCTATTATCGAAGCTATTAACGCTCATCAAGGACTCTTTGACCATTCCAGCCGCTAGCATCGACTGCTGGAGCGATTCAGAAATTGTACTGCATTGGTTATCAGCACCATAAATACATGGAATACATACGTGTGCAACAGGACAGCAGAAATCTTACAGGATTATCCAAGAAGCTGTTGGCATCATGTAAGATCAGAAGACAATCCAGCTGATTGTGCATCGCGAGGATTACTGCCTTCCCAACTACTTGAACACAGTTGAAGAAAAACCACAACAAACCTTTGTTATAGCAGAAAATCCTGAATTGAATATAGACGTGCTCAATCTGTTGAGCAACAAGCTGTCATCAAGGAGCCATCTCCTGCGGGTTACTTGCTATGTCTTTCGATTCTTGCACCAGCATTGCCGTAAAGGAAAACTTTGTAAATTACACAACGGCGACAATTTGAAGTATCCATGTCAGGATTGGACACGAGGCAAATTCTAACCGGCAACTGAATTACATTATGCTCGCAACAGACTTTTGCTGCATATGCAACGTACTGAGTTTTTTCGGGACTATGAAGTACTCTCGAAAGCTCGCACCATTTTGTAACCCAATTGGATTACTGCGAGTCGGAGGACGGATTGTGAAATCCAAACTGAACTTCAATGCAAAACATCCCATTCTCGTAGCTAAGTCTTCGGCAATTGCATCGCTATTAATTCGTTATTTTCACAGAACTCATCTTCATTCCGGTGTGGAGGCTACTTTCCATATCGTTCGACAACAATTTTGGATATTGGGAGCACGTAAATTAATCCGGAAAGAGGTCTTTCGTTGCAAGCAATGTTTTATGCAACGCCGTAACACAGCACAGCAGGTACTGGCAGATCTACCTGTACCTAGAGTTCATCAAAGTCCATGTTTTCAACACACTGGTCTCGACTACGCGGGACCTATTGCTATAAAAGAATCTAAGGGTCGAACTCCGAGGATTGGCAAGGCATGGTTTGCCATCTTTGTGTGTCTGGCAACTAAGGCCATCCATATTGAGGTAGTCAGCGATCTGACTACGAATGCACTTATAGCCGCGTTCAAGCGCTTTTGTGCACGCAGGAAGACTCCGACTGATCTTTACTCCGACAACGGAACTACATTTCACGGAGCCAAACGGGTGCTGAATACTATGCGAGAAGTAGCTACAGCACATGCTAAGGATGAACAGCTAGCTAACTTCTTTGCCACGGAAGGACTCACTTGGTATTTCATTTCCCCGTCCGCACCAAATTTTGTTGGGTTTTCGGAATCGGGCGTGCGGTCAATTAAACTTCATTTGCGCCGAGTAGTAGGAGCTGCCGCTCTCACCTTTGAAGAGTTGTGTACCGTATTGACACAAATCGAAGCTCTTCTGAATTCACGACCTTTGTCACAATCTGGTGATGACAGCCTTGATCCACTGACACCGGTTTTGGTTTTTTGGGTTTCGTTAATTGGTTTCTTAGTTTTGACTACCATTTGTATTTAAATTTGAAAGAAAATGTGAATTTAGCAAGACAAAATTTAATCGTTTATAATCATTTTTCTTTGAGGTTTTATATCAGTGTGCAAAAGCTTTATATTCAGCGTTTCATTTAAATTGGATACTAACTTTGTTTGTAATCTTAGTCCCATTTCTTTATCTACATGTTTGTAATGGAATCTTCCGTAGAAGGTTCATTGATATTGTATGCCATTTTAGAGCCGATATAATTGTTGTTGAGTGTTCTTAAAAAATTTTAGGGTCTTTGAATATTTTTTTTCATTGCTAAGACACTTAATTGAATTGATTCGAATCCTTTTTTTTTCTTTTGTTTGCATGATTTGATTTGTTTTCTTTGCTATTTGTATGCTTAATCAGCAAACCAGTAGTTAGGAGAATAAAAAAAATCACATTCATTACTAGCCTAGGGACAGCACAATGTTAGGCAGTACTCACAAGTTCCAATTTCCAGCGTTGACAGGCCTTCCAGCGTGGAGGTGATGCTGCAGATTGGTTTTTAGAAATGAAAGCTAAATACATGTGTTCTTTTTTTAAATTCACTTATACAAATTTTAAATGTTTTAGCCAACTTAAAATTAATAATTGCTTGTAACCATGTATATAATAATTTTTTTTGTCCTATCGCACACTCAACAATTTGATTATACATCAATGGCTGTTTGGAATTCGTTAGTTGAATCAATTAAAAAAAATTTTGTTTTGATTCATTTATGAAAAAAAAAAAAATCAGCTGATCCCTCAAGCTAAGCTCCTAGCTCCAAGTGGCAAGGTGGCCGTTGAAATTGTGGAATACGTTGACGTAGAGTGAACGAAATTATCCAAAGGCAAAAATTCGTTGTAGCGAAACTATTCCAAATACAGGGCAAGACTGCAATATCCCAAAGGAAACTATTCCAAATACAGGGCAAGACTGCAATATCCCAAAGGCGCAGTGCAACACAAGGCGGAAGAAAAGAAACCTGCGTTGGTTGCTCAAGTGCAATTCACAGCAGCCCAAAGATAAGGCAGGCTGCGATGAGGTTATGCCACGCCGTTCTAGGGTATGCAACGTCGTGCTAGGTTATGCAACGTCGTGCTAGGTTATGCAACGTCGTGCTAGGTTATGCAACGTCGTGCTAGGTCATGCATCGTCGTGCTAGGTTATGCCGCAGCGCCCTGAGCAGATTGGTTTTTAGAAACAGAGTTGCTACACGGTCTTGGCCCAGGGATCGCTGTTCCTTCGTCATACAATTTATGACGAGTCTGCCAATAAGGCAGTGCTGCAGTCTTTGGGCTTTGGATGCGCAACGCACAAACTGTCAAACGAAAACAAAATTGACTTTAAAGTACCTTTAACAGATGTGACTCTAGATATTTGAAAGATGACCCTTGACCAAAGCAAGGGTCAAAAAAAATGTGTTCTTTGTTTGAAGATGTCCCTCCAGCAGACTTCTTGCCAATTTGGGTGCACTTCACTGATATTCAAATACGATGACAACTCGTGTGCGAACTTGCACTGGTACTTGCACTCGAACCAATTCACTTTTAAACAACTTTTCACAGAAGAACGTCAGTTCGACATTAATTAATTAATTAATCAAAAGGTCGACTATAGTTGTGCGTTGATCTTAAATAGTCGAAAATTCCAGCGACTTCGCGCTTTTTTTCTTGGAATGTTTTCGGAGTAAGTGAAGTTGGCTGTGCTAGAAACTCCAGCTGACAAATCAGCGCTTAAATTACTTTCAAAGGAGCCTCAAAGTAGGCACTTATTAGACATGTAAGTGCAATAATGAGAGCTGCACTGCTTGCAAGATCAACTAATTAAATTGGCATTAGTAGATAATTTGCACTGCTTTACCTTCGGCTACCATAAAGCCAACAGCTTCTTTGATAAAATCCAGCTGATTGTGCATCGCGAGGATTACTGCCTTCCCAACTACTTGAACACAGTTTATGGTGGACAGGTCCACCATGGCTCTCACAACCTCGTCCAGAATGGCCATCTGAAAGAAAAGGATCTGAATTCGACGTACTTCCCCTCGCTGCAGTTGAGAAAAACCACAACAAACCTTTTTTATAGCCCAAAATCCTGAATTGAATATAGACGTGCTCAATCTGTTGAGCAACAAGCTGTGATCGTGGAGCCATCTCCTACGGGTTACTTGCTATGTCTTTCGATTCTTGCTTCTGCAGCGAGCGCAGACATTAATGCCAACAATACTTGCACATGTGATCAACAAGTGGGGCGAACTTAAAACTTGTCGCCTACTTTTGGATTCTGGATCTACTATAACGTTAGCCAGCGAAGCGTTTGTGGAACGCGTCCAAGCAAGTCGATCACAGGCCCGAATCTCGGTGGTTGGGCTCTCAGCCAATCATCTACGATATCGTATAACTAATGATGGTGTGTTCCACCTTCACTATGAATTCATTAACATCATCTGTTCCTTCTCATGAGGTCAACACAAGTACTTGGGATGCCCTTGCAGGATTGGCATTGGCAGACCCGACGTTTCATACACCTGGTGAGATTGACGTTATTATTGGCTCTGATCAACTATGGAGCATTTACACAGGCGAGCTAATCCCCAGAGGAAACAATGGCCTTCAAGCACTTAACACCCTTTTTGGTTGGGCCGTTATCGGTTCTTGTGACAACGTCCAGGACACGACGATGAATCATTAAGCACTGCATGGTCAATTGGACTTGGATTCATTGGTTCGATCATTTATGGAAATGGACAACATTAATCCAAGCAAATCGACGATCGAAGCATGTGACCCAACCGAACAGCATTTTGTGGCCTCTCATAAACGCAATAGCGAGGGTGTATACATAGGGGAGTACCCCTTCCAGGCTGATGCGCCACCTCTTCATAATTCAATGTTGACACAGGCAATTAAACGATTTGCATCACAAAAGATCTGCGCAACCAGTATATTGATTTCATGAAGAATTATTTTGAACGGGGACACATGGAAGAGATTCATTTGGACCAGGAAAGCAAGAGTTTTGACCAGTGCGTTTACCTGGCTCACCATCCATGCTGTCATGAAACCAGAAAGCACGACTACCAAGTGCCGAGTGGTCTTCGACGGCACGGTTAAGGATGACACAGGCTTCTCACTCAACGATCGGTTACACATCGGTCCACCAATTCAACGAGACCTGTTTGGAGTTTGCCTGAGATTTCGGCAACATAACTATGTAGTGTGTGCTGATATAGAGAAGATGTTTCGAGGCATTCAAGTATCAAAGTCACATACGGATTTGCTACGCATAGTGTGGCGTGAAGACGAAAGATCTCCTCTTCGACACTATCGTTTGTTCACGGTCACATATGGATTAGCGCCGTCACCCTTTTTAGCGGTAAGAGTACTAAAGCAACTCGCTGAAGATTATCGACAGGAACATCCCTTGGCTGCGCACGCTCTATTACGTATGTGGACGATATATCTTCGGGAGCCGATTCTCTAGAGAGTCTACTCCGAGGATTGGCAAGGCATGGTTTGCTATCTTTGTGTGTCTGGTAACTAAGGCCATCCATATTGAGGTAGTCAGCGATCTGACTACGAATTCACTTGTAGCCGCGTTCAAGCGCTTTTAGTAGGAGCAGCCGCTCTCACCTTTGAAGAGTTGTGTACCGTATTGACACAAATCGAAGCTCTTCTGAATTCACGACCTTTGTCACAATCTGGTGATGACAGCCTTGATCCACTGACACCGGCACACTTTCTAGTGGGACAACCATACACAGCTTTGCCAGAACCGTCGCTTTTGAATACAAACATTAGTAAATTACAGCGTTGGACTCAGCTTCAGGCTATGGTACAGGGATTCCGGAAGCGCTGTCAGTACTTGACGAGTCTGCAGGAGCGCAACAAATGGCAGATGAAAACCCCCGTGGATACACTTGTGGTTCTAAAGGAGCCTAATCTACCTCCATCCAAATGGCTACTGGGGCGCATCATTGAGGTTCATCCAGGAATCGACCACAAGATCAGAGTTGTCACTAGAAACATACGTTTTGTTAACAGAGCAATGCAATTCTGCTTCTGCTTTAGAATATAATTGATATCGATAAGTTTGTAACGGAAATCTGAAAATACTAGTTAAAGCCAGTATTTTTGTGAAGATGTTAAGAAATGGCTACGCGAGAATGAACTCGCTAACATTGTATGGACACATTAAGAAATTAAGTGTGCAACCTAGAAAAAAGATAATTACAGTCCACTCTTTTGCTTCATTCACCAACATTTTGTTCCTTCGAGCCGGATCGTCGCGGGATCATCACGGCTTGCTTGGAATTTGGCACTCTTTCCTTCTTATTGAATTTGTACTTTTCACACTTGAGTGAAAATACGTTTCTAACCTCACAATGCAGGCAATTGTTCAACAGCGTGGTTTTTGCAAATCGCAAATAACACTCGCTTATACTTCGACGTTGGATTTGACCACAACTTCTTTGGCGACTTTGGAATATCGCATTCGACGTTTGACTGAAACGTTTGAAGACTTGACGAGATTAACTGCGGAATATTACAATTATTCACATGAAGACAATTGGTCTGAACCAGACGACTTGCATGAATACGAAAGGAAGTTCTACGAGACACATTCCAAATTATCTGGTTCTTTGGCTGATGCTACAGCAGCTCAAATTCACTCCTCGACATCAAACGCAACTGCAGATCAGCTGATACGGCTGGTACGGAACACATGCCCAGTGCAAACAACAGTGATTTTCCATCTGAAAGAAGAGGATCTGAATTCGAAGTGCTTCCCCTCGCAGCAGTGGAAGAAAAACCACAACAAACCCTTGATATAGCACGAAATCCTGAATTGAACATAGACGTGCTCAATCTGTTGAGCAACAAGCTGTGATCATGGAGCCATCTCCTACGGGTTACTTGCTATGTCTTTCGATTCTTGCTTCTGCAGCGAGCGCAGACATTAATGCCAACAATACTTGTACATGTGATCAACAAGTGGGGCAAACTTACAACTTGTCGCCTACTTTTGGATTCTGGATCTACTATAACGTTAGCCAGCGAAGCGTTTGTGGAACGCGTCCAAGCAAGTCGATCACAGGCCCGAATCTCGGTGGTTGGGCTCTCAGCCAATCATCTACGATATCGTATAACTAATGATGGTGTGTTCCACCTTCACTATGAATTCATTAACATCATCTGTTCCTTCTCATGAGGTCAACACAAGTACTTGGGATGCCCTTGCAGGATTGGCATTGGCAGACCCGACGTTTCATACACCTGGTCAGATTGACGTTATTATTGGCTCTGATCAACTATGGAGCATTTACACAGGCGAGCTAATCCCCAGAGGAAAGAATGGCCTTCAAGCACTTAACACCCTTTTTGGTTGGGCCGTTGTCGGTTCTTGTGACAACGTCCAGGACACGACGATGACTCATTAAGCACTGCATGGTCAATTGGACTTGGATTCATTGGTTCGATCATTTATGGAAATGGACAACATTAATCCAAGCAAATCGACCCAACCGAACAGTATTTTGTGGCCTCTCATAAACGCAATAGCGAGGGTGTATACATAGGGGAGTACCCCTTCCAGGCTGATGCGCCACCTCTTCATAATTCAATGTTGACACAGGCAATTAAACGATTTGCATCACAAAAGATCTGCGCAACCAGTATATTGATTTCATGAAGAATTATTTTGAACGGGGACACATGGAAGAGATTCAATTGGACCAGGAAAGCAAGAGTCTTGACCAGTGCGTTTACCTGGCTCACCATGCTGTTATGAATACAGAAAGCACGACTACCAAGTGCCGAGTGGTCTTCGACGGCACGGTTAAGGATGACACAGGCTTCTCACTCAACGATCGGTTACACATCGGTCCACCAAATCAACGAGACCTGTTTGGAGTTTGCCTGAGATTTCGGCAACATAACTGTGTGTGCTGATATAGAGAAGATGTTTCGAGGCATTCAAGTATCAAAGTCACATACGGATTTGCTACGCATAGTGTGGCGTGAAGACGAAAGATCTCCTCTTCGACACTATCGTTTGTTCACGGTCACATATGGATTAGCGCCGTCACCCTTTTTAGCGGTAAGAGTACTAAAGCAACTCGCTGAAGATTATCGACAGGAACATCCCTTGGCTGCGCACGCTCTATTACGTATGTGGACGATATATCTTCGGGAGCCGATTCTCTAGAGAGTCTACTCAAACTAAAGGACGAACTTATTTGCTTGCTAGCCAAAGCGAAATTCAATCTTCGGAGTGGAGCTCTAGTTGTGAAGAGCTTATGAGAATGTTACCTTTGCAAGACTGTGAATACAAACCGTTTGCGGATGAAGACCAGCCTCTATCGCACTTGGTCAAAATATTGGGATTGCTATGGAGTCCAAGATCCGATGAGGTCGGCATAAAGATTAATACTTTTGACACTGATCGCGAGCCAACTAAGCGCACCCTTTTGTCTGAACTGTCAAAGATCTACGATTCGTTGGGATTTGTGGCACCAACAACTGTTATGCTGAAAATACTCTTCCCAGAATGTTGGCTGACTTCTCTCGGCTGGGAGGATGTGCTCACCGGAACTATATTACGGCGTTGGCTTATTTTGGCAAATGAACTTTATTTATTATCGAAGTGTCGGATTCCTCGACACATTGCTAGGCCAGCATACACTGGAGCTGTTGTTTACAGTCGTGTCGCAATGGAAACTGAAATCGTGGTTACTTTGATCGCTGCCCAAACTCGGGTTGCCCCGATCAAACCTATTTCAATACCTCGACTCGAACTAAATGCTGCTCATCTATTATCGAAGCTATTAACGCTCATCAAGGACTCTTTGACCATTCCAGCCGCTAGCATCGACTGCTGGAGCGATTCAGAAATTGTACTGCATTGGTTATCAGCACCATAAATACATGGAATACATACGTGTGCAACAGGACAGCAGAAATCTTACAGGATTATCCAAGAAGCTGTTGGCATCATGTAAGATCAGAAGACAATCCAGCTGATTGTGCATCGCGAGGATTACTGCCTTCCCAACTACTTGAACACAGTTGAAGAAAAACCGCAACGAACGGTCAGAATTTATTGTGTATGGTCAGTGCATATCAGTAAAGGGTCACTGATAATTTAGTTACGTATGAATCGTACCCTGTCACCTATCTTCTTAAGATAGAAGCGTTCCTGCATATCATCTGCAGCGGACCGTTTTTCTGCGGTTATGAAAAATCGTACATCCTCCCGCACGTTGAACATATGTTCAAGAATCGTCTATATTGATTTCAAATTGATGTAGGTTCTCTTTGGTTGGTGGAGCCGATTTGGCGTTGTTTGGGCTTCGTTTCCTCTTCGCTGTGTTCCTTATCTTCTATCGGAAATAGTGTGCCGATATGTAGGATATCCCTTCTGAAGATGCCTCTTCCTGTTATCACCTCTCTTATTATCACCAGCCTGCCTTCTTTAACATAAGCATATAATTTTTTCCATTTATGCCGTTCTTGAAGTTGCTGTAGGTAGTCCGCTGACCACTGTGACCAGAACTGATGCTTGACTTTGGATACGGATGTCCATCTCTGTCCTTATGAAATAGGTTGTTGCGATGGTTCAAGGTACTTTTTTTATAAAATGTCTTGGTGTCAATGCAGTTATGTCGTTTGGATCATTTGACATCGGCACTAGTGGTCGAGAATTCAATATTGCTTCAATCTCGACTACTACTATTTCTAATTCTTTATATGAAATTTACTCCATTTTGATTGCAGCTCTCGATAAAGGCCTTTTTAGCCTTTTCTGACTAAATTGCCTCTTCCAGTTTGCTTCTTTAGTTGCTGGCTCCTACGAAGTTTGTTGCATTGTCACAATACAGAGACACTTCCCACGTCGAATGATAAATCTTCGTAAGGTCGCTTACGAATTACAAACGCGCTGCCTTTGTTGCAAAACAGCAGAATATGGCAATATATGGTACATGCAATAACTTTCCACGGAGCTTATAGTGAATCCACAATAGTCTACCCAAGCATTAAGAAATGGTCTTGCTTGAGTGACTCTTAGATTTGCCATGATTTGTTGGATTAATCTTGGTTTGGCTCTTGGGCATCTTACACAATTTTGCACTATATTCCGGGGTACAGTTTTTCCTTTAATGGCCCAGTACGTTTGCCGCATTGTTGCTAAAAGAGCTTGAGGTCCATAATGCATGTTATCCTTATGACCTTGCTCAAAAATCAATTTTGTTATCGGATCATTGTATGGCAGCAGCATAGGATGTTTTGCGTCAATTGTACTGCTGCTTCTAGTCTTCCACCTACTCGAATAATACTTTCATTACCGAGGAGTGGTGCTAGAGCATTTAAGTTGATGTGTCTGACCACTTCACGATTTCTCTGAAGACCCTTAAATTCTGCAATGAAACCATTTAGTTGACGGTACGTAAGCACGCGCTGGACTCCGGCTCATGTGTGTCGACATTGGGGTGGGTAAATGAAACATAACCGCTTCAACTCAAGCTCGAACCAATAATAACTTAAATAAAAAAAAATCGCTTGCTGTAATGCCTTACGACGATCGCATAATAGAACCAGAAACCGGGAACAGAATAGGTCGGAAAGAACAGAAACTTCAGTCGAAGGCCCGAACCCACGACTGGAGGAGAAGAGAAAGAGAGCAGTATTTCGGAAGTACTAGAAACTTTATAGTAGCCTGTTGAGCGCGCCTCGATTCTCGAAGCGGCTGTTACCCCACCCTTCCATGATCGCCTGTTGCGCGATATATATAGATATCGGCGATCCCTTTTGGCCACTATTTTTCAATGCATAGTCCCCTCGTATTCGTCCTCCATGACTCCCGAAAACAATAGTTATTTAAACTAATTTCATTTTAAAACAATTTATTCCTTCCAATATTAGTGCCTCTCCTAATCGTCTAATGATCATACTTTCTATTTAACGTATATTCTGAATTCTTTTTCATTTGATTTCTCGTTCAAACCTAGTATATATTTGCGCGTAAGGGTAAGAGTATAACATAGTATTGATTCCTATTTTTCATCCAAAAAAAAAAAAGTGATATTTCATTTATCTATCTATCATAATAAAAATGAAAAACAAAATAAACAAAATCAACCAAACAATAATTAATACAAATCACTCAGTTTGTTGTTCTCCTTCGACGAAAGATCTTCCGTGGTGTGGTGTAATTTTATGTGTGTGGGTATAGATGCTTATATTATACGAGGGTCGTTTGATAAGTGCGTGACTTTTTGTATTTGCCGCGCACCTGCCAAATACAACACGCTCCTGTCAGCAGTTATCGATTAACAGCGACTGTAAAATTTAAGCTGCGTTTTTGGTTTGCGTTTTATAGGCATTGAAAGCAGACGATCTCGTGAATTTTAACGAAAATGGAAAAAGTGAATTTCGTGTGCTAATGGCAAAATTTCATAAATTGGGCTACGAACTGCACCCCATCCAGCATATTCTCCAGATTTAGCCCCGTGACTATTTTTGTTTCCAAACATGAAGAAATGGCTCGGCGGTAAGAGATTCGGGTCAAATGAAGAAAACACAGAAACAAACGACTATTTTGAGGGCCTGAGAAAACCTATTATTTGGAAGGAATAAAAAATTGGAAAAACGCTGGACTAAATGTATAGAGCTAAAAGGAGATTATGTTGAGAAATAAAACGCTTCTTTACGAAAAAATATATTTTATTCAAAAAGTCACGGACTTATCAAACGACCCTCGTAGTTTATTTCGTTTGTCACTTACGGTTACCTCATGGGTTTTTCTTTGGAATTAGTTTTAGTTTTTTTTTTATTGACATTGGCCGTTAGGCGGAGTGAGAAACAAAAATTATTTGCAACTCGCTATATATATATTATATAGATATGTATTCGCACCATTTAACTTCATTATTAACTTATTTTGAGAGCGATTATATTATAATTAGAATTTTTAAGTGACAAAAAATTTAATTATGATGATCATTGTGACGTAAATTTATTGACAGTGGTCATTTGGAAGATCACTGTGATACGTTATAGTTTATACGCGGTTATTAAGGCGATCAATGTGATGTAGATTTATTGACAGTTGTCATTTGGGGAAGATCACTGTGACGTAAATTTATTGACAGTTGTCATTTGGGGAAGATCACTGTTACGTAAATTTTTTTTTCCTCTCCCTACCAGTTCAACTGGTCTGCTCCCTATAGTTAGGGCTTCCCTGGACTAGTCAGCTTCTATAATGAGGTGCTGACAAGGGTTCGTTTTCTCCGAAAATTTGGGTAGCACAAGGTGCCAGAATCTGTATAAATATATTACTTATTAGATTCTGCAAGAGAATTATTAATTCCTCCAACTTTACCTGAATCTGGCACCAGTTATACAAGGAACTTTATTTTTTTGTTTTCAGTTATTTCCTCCAATTGTAGTATTGGTTCGTTGGCTTTCCGTTTTCGAAGACGCATCATATATCCAACAAATGAATTAAAAGGAATACAACACAAGAGAAGCGCCGCCAAGGGCAAGGAAATTAAAAGGAAAACAACACAAAATGACGCGCCGCCAAGGGCAAGGAATTCCAAAGGACAATAAAGGACGCATCGCCAAGGGCCAAAGGACACACGAGGACCCGGAAAGGACACATGAAGTAAGGTGAGCGAGCCACTTGTTGGACAACTTTAGGTTGGGCAAAGTAGGGTAAAATAATAAAGATTAAAGTGAGAATGTGCTACAAAAGTGTCTTAATTTGAGCAAGCAGTGCACATCGATTTAGTATATAAAGCCGTCTGCCGGCTAGCAAATGGCAGTCAGTAAACAGCGTTCGAAGAGAACAAGTCTATCAAAAGTGAAACAAACCAAGCCTATGGAAAAAAAAAATACAAATTAAATAAAAAGGATCCTTCGTAGGAATAACTAGCCTACGAAAACATCGTTAGTGAAATCAAACAGAGTTTGCGACGCGAAAATAAATTGAATCCTTCGTAGGAATAACTAGCCTACGAAAACATCCTTAGTGAAATCAAACAGAGCCTGCGACGCGAAAATAATAGGATCCTTCGTAGGAATAATCAACCTACGAAGACATCCTTGAGGGAACCTAAACAAAGCCCGCGACGCAGAGCAAAAGGCAATAAAGGATCCTCGATAATCGCTGGTGTCACGAGGAACCAGAAAACAGAAGCCCTAGGGAATCATGGTTGGAGTTCGCTGGATATCGTTCCGAAAGAAGGGCGAATTCGAGGCGCTGGCCGACGAATTCAACCTCGACCGAGAATAAACTGTGGAGGAACTGTGCGCTGTGCGCTGTGCCACACCTCAGCCACTCTGAACCGGTTGGCGACGTTGGAGGCACAGTTCGGCAACTCCGTGACCCCAGATAGGCTACCTATCGCGAGGACCGGCGGAAGCTCACCAGCAAGGGAGTCCGGACTGAAGACCGCCTCAAAGTAGGCAGTAAAAACACTGAGGAACTCAAACCAACGTTGCCAAACCTCATCGTGCCTGTTCCCGCGATGACAGCACCACCACCACGAGCGGTCGAACGACTGGAACAAGGATACCCAGGAGCACCAAAACGATAACATGTCACTGGCGCACACAGCGGACCGCATGCGTAAGTGGGGATAACATTTGACGGCAGGTCTGACCCCCTACGTGTCGTCGAGCGCTTAGAAGAACGAGCCACAACATACAGGATCAACATCCGAGACATCCCGCAAGCACTCTCCGAACTGCTGACGGGCGCCGCCGATGATTGGTTCCGGACCAGCGGACTCCAAGGGGAGACATGGACCGTCTTCCGTAAAGAATTCCTCGAATTCTTCCTGCCTCCTCGTTACTTCCAAAGATTGGAGGACGAGATCAGACTGCGGTATCAGAAGGCGGGGGAACCATATAAGACCTATATGGTTGACATCCGCCTAATGATGCGCAGAGCTGGTTACACAGAGGCCAAGGAACTGGAGAGGGTGTATGAAAACCTGCAACCCAGTTATCAACTCTTCATAAGGCGGAACGACTTCGTGACCTTGCGGGAGCTGACGGCACTCGCCATCAATTATGAGGTGAGCAGCAACGATAACAGTGGGACGTGCACCAGGAGCATCGGAAAGGGAGTAGAAGCAATTGAAACGGCGAGCAGAGGGGCGCACATGGCCGACGTACAACTGGGAACATCTTGCACCCTGGTGCAAATGTTAATACTACCAGTTGTACTAGGACTGGATTTCCTTGGGGGCATCGGCACGACCCGAGGATAGTGATGCAGCCGGCAACCGCGCGGCTGGCATCGAACACATGGAAAACAAGGACAAGGACACCGAGCATAGAGATGCAGCCGGCTAGCGTCGAACACCCGTTCGGAAAAAGAGATGCTACAACAGGCAAAACGGATATACCAGAAGTATCGGCCCATCCACGTACCGGACTCGCGGAGAAAGAACTCAGCAAATTTGACGGATTGTCCGGCGTCTCCACGATCACCGAACATGTGATCGTGATGACAGATGACCGGGCAATAAAACAACGATACTACCCCAACAACCCGGCAATGCTCAAAATCATTAACAACCAGATTGACGAATTGCTCAGGGAAGGGTGTATCGAGCCCTCAAAAAGCCCGCACAGCGCCCCGATCGTCTTGGTAGGGAAAAAGTCAGGCGAGTGGTAGAAGTCGAACACATGTGTGAGAACATCCAGAGTCGCTCACTGGTCACTTGCTGGCACTTAGACTTTTCACGACTTTTATTGTTTTAACTTTTTATTTTGCGGGAGCTTTTCTGCCCGACTTGATCTGCTTCTCACGATCGACTGTCCTGTTGCTGCCCGCATCTCGCTGCCGGCCTGTCGCCGCTGCTTGCAGAGCGCCGTTGCCTTCGGCCGATCGTGCCTTGCTGCCGTCGTTCTGCTCGCGCTTCGCTGCTTGCACGGCTCCGCTGCTTGCACGGCTCTGCTGCTTGCCTAGCGTCGATGCATAGCTGGCGCCGTCGCTTCAAAAATTGTTGCGATCCCGTTGCCTGTGTGCAGCTGCAGTCTATGCACGAGCTCTGGGTACCCAGGCACCGTTACTTGTGCGCGTGCTATTTTGCTCGAGTCTATGCACAAGCTCTGGGTACCGAGACACCGTTACTTGTGCGTGTTATGCTGGGCGCCGAATGCTGGAGGGTTTGCATATACTGCGTGCCCCTTTTAATGTCTTTGCTCACGCCCCTGTCATCTGTTTCGCTGCCTATGTTTTCTGCCTGTGCTTACGCCTATGTTTTCTGCCTATGCTTATGCTTGTGCTTCTGCCTATGCTTATCTTTTAATGTTAAAATTTGAATCAGACTTGCTGCTCTTTTTAAGTAAAGGAATTATAAATGAAAATAGTTTAAGCAATGGCTTGCAAAGTGAGTCACCGAAACTTAGATATATAACACACACTGACCTATATACTATAAACTAGAAAATGTCGTTACTGTCATTAACAAATCTTCTAAATTTGCCTTCGGATAAATAATCCCTGCAAGAGACGCAATAAAACGCTATTAGACAACAAAAGCGAACGGCATACCTACGAAAATTGTTTACGATACAATTTAATATAATTCAATCCATTTCAAGGATTTTTGCAAACAATATAATATAGAACGGCATGTCACTTTCTTTCAACAATCTTCTAGTCGAAAGACTACATTCTACACTTACTGAAATGTATTGAATCATTCTGGAAGAAAAGAAAAAAGGATAGATAGACCACGAAGAGATTCTAAGAGAAACATTAATTAGATATATGGACTGTTTTCGGGACGTGCACACTTATTCAAGCAAACTATTAATTCTTACGATGAGAATGAATTGCATAAAATCATTATACCCTAAGATATGTAAACTACTTTAAAACAATAAGGTTCATAACATTGGGAAGTTAAATCAAGAAAGGAAAGACGCTGTTCAGGTAGAAACAGAAGGCGTAGTGTTTTGTGAGGAAAATAGGCGTAATAAGCTACCCCTAGCTTTTTAAAACAGACAGTAAATACTGACGAGGGCGTTACTTTTACGCAAGTAACGAGATTACATTTTTAGAACGTACGAATATGCTGATATATATTTGACTAGGTTTCGCTTAAATAATATTGCAGAAACTTTTTTATTACCAAACTATATTAATTCTGAAATTTATATTAAATAACAAAAAAATATCTATAAGATCAACAAAAAAAAAATGGAAAAAGCAAAACAAGTTATAATAGCAAATCAAAATATGCACGATCGTTACAATAGTTGTAGTGTTAATACATCGTTTTCTTAATATATCGATAGAACAATTTAAATGAAAATTAAAATATTACATTTTTGGCGCAAACATACTCCCGGCTTTGGAAGCTCCTACCAAAACCAATACATCTTCCATCGGCAGTGGGCAAATTTTGTGTATCCTGCCTTAGTTTTAATTGTCACCTCTCGTACAGCCTTATCGTTGCTAGGATGACATTCGTGAACACGTCCCAACGCCCAGCGTCCTGGTGGTGTATTGTCTTCGCCCCATCAACATGGGTTTGTAAAGGCAAGATCTACAGCTTCTAATCTATTAGAATTTTCATCCCGCGTTTCTTTAGGATTTCGGAAGAAAATGCAAACTGATGTTGTCTATACTGACTTCAGCAAAGCATTTGATTCTGTAAATCATAATCTTTTGATTCACAAGTTAAATTTTATTGGTTTCCCACAAAAAATCCTTTTGTGGATATCTCATTATTTAACTAACAGGTCTCAATGAGTTATTTTTAAAAACTGTTCATCGAAGCCAATCTTAGTAACTGCTGGTGTTCCTCAGAGCAGCCATCTTGGACCTTTGCTTTTTAACCTCTTTATTAATGATCTTCCTTCAATACTTATGCACTCTGACATCCTTATGTATGCTGATGACGTGAAACTCTGTTTAACGTACAGTGATCCTGTACGTAACTTCCTTCAAACAGATCTTGATTTACTGTTTGATTGGTGCAGGCATAATCTGCTGCATCTTGAATGTTTGAAGTGCAAAGTTATGTCTTTTTGAGAGAGGTAGCTATCATGTCACCGACTATACATTTGATTCAACCCCACTTTCAAGAATAACCGAGGTAAACGATCTAGGTATTCTCTTTGATCATAAACTGAAATTTGATCGTCACATTTCACAAACTGTAAATAAGGCATTTCGAGTACTTGGTTTCATCAAAATATGGGCCAAAGAATTCAAAGATCCTTATACAACTAAATTACTTTATACTTCTCTTGTCCGTCCAATTCATGAGTATGGTTCTTGCGTATGGTCGCCGCAATACCAGATTCACCAAGATAGAATTAAGTCTGTTCAAAAGCAATTTCTCCTCTTCGCCTTGCGTAGTTTTAACTGGGTATCAGGTGTAGACTTACCACCTTCCACAAGTAGACTTCTTCTACCTACCTTCTCTTACTGACCGACGTATTACGCTAGGTGTTACGTTTCTCTTTAAACTAATTAGAGAACAAAAACAACAAAAATAAAAAGGACGCGGTGGCTCGGATTGAAATTTAAAAATTTGACAATGTATTGCTGCTGCTGGCTTCTTCGATTGCTTTACAACGAATAAATCAATTAATTACGGAGAGTGGGCCACAATCCGACCACACTCCCCGAATTCGCCGTCGGGATTTGCCGATCGTCAAACCGAGAGAGTAGCTTAAGCTTAGCGACACTTCTTGTGTTCTCTTAATCTCTAGCTTAGCTACATTTATATTTATTTGTAATGCTGTCGTGCTTCAACATTCCGGCCCCGTTGAAGAGCTCCGGTCTTTAACACATCGGGAGTCGGGCCAGCTTGTGAATCGGTCGCTTAATTGCGCCTGCCGGTGTTATTATTTCGGCTACCCGAACCTTGCCGTCCTCTCCTCGAATTGTTACGCGCCCGGTTATCCACTGCTGAGGCGGTGTGTTGTCGTCGTGAACTAGCACGACCGCCCCCTCTTCGAGATTGTCCTCGCCTTTGGCCCACTGCGTTCGTTGCTGGAGGCTGAGCAGGTAGTCCTTGGACCACTTGCGCCAAAAGTGTCGTTTGAGCGCCGACAACTGCTGCCGCAGCCTCAAGTATCCTCGTCCTTGTTTGCTGCTGCTCCCGTCTGGATCGGATCCTGAAGACAGCGCCAACAAAGGCTGACCGATGAGCAGGTGACCTGGCGTCAGCACCTCTCCATCGCTGGGGTCCCTGCTGTCGACGAGCAATGGCCTGGAGTTGAGCAGCGCCTCGACGTCCACCAGATGTGTGCTTAACTCGTCCTGCGTCAGGTTTGGCGTTGCTCGCTCCTCGCAGAAGCCTGTGCTTGGCAGACTTCACTGCGGCTTCCCACAGTCCTCCGAAGTGATGGATGGAATGAACCTCCACTGCACTCCTCTCTCCGCTGCAAAGTTCACCAGCCTCGCCTTCTTGTTGTGGAACGCAGTCTGCAGCTCACTCAGAACGAAATTCATCGCGTTGTCGCTGAACATATTCTCCGGTAATCCGCGTCTCCCGATGAATCTTTTAAAAACGTTCAAAAAGACATCAGTCGATAAATCGGTTACCAAATCTAAATGAACCGCCTTTGAGGCAAAACAAACAAAAACGGCAACATACATTTTTATTGGTGGTCTACCCCTGATTCTATAGCTAATATAGAACGGCCCACAAAAGTCTACTCCACATACTCGAAACGGACGACCTTCTCGAAGACGATCAGCAGGCTAATTTCCCATTATTTGCCCCAACAATTTTGGTTTGTATCGAAAACAGTGTATGCAATTCCGAACAACTGCAGCGCACAAACTTCGAGCATTTACTACCCAAATTTGCTGCCTCAAAAGTCCAACTAGAACTTTTGGGCCAGCATGGTAGTGGCTACGATGCAAATATCTGACAAAAAGTTGCATAAATCCTGACTTCTTTGTAATTAAAAGCGAAAATATAGCGTCATAAGAGAGAGGCCCGTGTAACAAACGTCCTCCTACTCGAATGAGTTCAAATTGTATTCCATTTTTGTCAAATTTATCATTAAATGGATTCAGCGATTGCAACATTGGTGCTAGAACTACTTCTTGTCTCAATAATTTCAATTCACTTTTGAACGATGTGCTTTGTACTACGGCGATCAGTTTTAGAAATGAAATATTTCTTTCTGATGCCGACACAACAAGTGAATCTGATTTGAGCCCTTTGTAACAGAATCGAAGCACATAAGCCATTATGCGAATCAATTTTGGAAAGTTGGAGTGACGATTGATTAGCTCAACAAAACAATTTGGCTCAATTTCTGCCAAAGTACATACAACAGCACTTTTTTTGTCTTCGGAGGATTTGATTTCCGACGCTAGTGAAGCTGAGGCCATTGGTCTTCCTCCAGTTTCAAAAAACTTGGTCCTTCGAACCATAACGAGCTAACAATCTCGTTTATGTCGGTTCCTCTCGATACTAAATCCGCCGGATTAGCATCGTGACGCCACACAATACCTTTCGACAATTCCTGAATTTCTGCAACTCTATTTGCTACAAATGTGCCCAATGTGCCGGAATCACGTTGTAACCAATACAGCAATATTAAATTTTGATAAGGTCGTCGCAATTCGGTGCCAGAGCTTGGCCAGCAAGAGCGCTGCACATTGCTCTAGTCGGGGTATTGTTTTCACGTTTAGTGGAGCTACCCTGGACTTTGCAGTGAGCAATGTAATGCTCTGTCCTACTATTAACAAAACTTCTTTACTTAACGATCTAAAATCTGTGAAGCCTGTTTTCTCTCCTGGCCCGTATGGTGTTCCAGGATGTGTGCTAAGATTTTGTGCTGATTCCCTTCTTAAACCAATTTTTAAGCTGCTTGATTTGTCAATTTCTAATAGTCATTTTCCACCTATTTGGAAAAACTCTTTTTCCATTCCTCTTCACAAAATTGGATCAAACCATGATGTGAAGAACTATAGGTGTACATCCAAATTGTCCGCAATACCTAAAATTTTTGAAAAAAGTTTTACGGCTCAATTAACTTTCTTCTGTAAATCAATAATTTCGCCCCATCAACATGGGTTTGTAAAGGCAAGATCTATACAATGACTGTATTAGCAAGTGGTCCAACGACACCAAGCCGATGCTTGTTGCGCGCGGAACCCAAACGAAGTCCACCTCCCGCCTGACCGACCGAGAGGCACCGTCGCATAACGGACGACACGGAAGCGCGGTAGAAAAGCGAATAGAAACGCGAGTAAAAATTAACGCGATGTGGAAAAAAATCTAAAATAAAAAAGACGAGGCGATAGAACGCGGCATGCAAGTAGGGAAAAAAGAAAAACATAGAAGAGAAAATCGAGGATGATTCAAATACTAATTACTAATTACGTACTAGATAGGCAAGAATTAAGGACTTCATAGCAGCGATAGTGTTAGTGCTAGCTATGATGTGTTGGAGCTTATTGTAGTCCGAACATAATGCCCTGAAAGGATCATGCAGCGCATAGTTCGATCTACAATAAGGAAGTGTTAGTGGAAGGAAATAGCGAGTTCTTCTGCAAGGAACAGAGAAGTGTAGCTGCCTTAACAAGGCCTCACTGTCAATGTCACCTTGCATAAGCTTGTTAGTTTTTTTTATTTGATTTTGTTTGGGATGCTGCTAGAGGAGGCAAAGGAAGTTTAAACGGTGGGCGATTTTTCTTTTTCCTTGCTTCAAACTCTTTAACCATTACATGTTCCGGCCAAAATTGAGCCGAACATATAATGCCTAAGAGTTCGTTTGGGGCACTTATTTTGAAGGAAGATATGTCCCTCTCATAAGAAAACTTAAACTTTTCCACTTTTACGTCGACGGCTTGGGTTTTAGCTTGAATATAAGCTTTAACATCATTTGATGTGAGTTCAGGGGCAAGCCTAGAAACAAAGATCTGTTTCTTTTGTGGAACACCTACAATCTTTTTAGGCGCCTCAGGTATAATTCCAGAGCAGAGGTTCTCTTCTGGTAAACCAGAACTTGAACACGCCTTAGGTAACACTATTTTCTGTGGCACGGGCAACGAGACCACAGCGGACATAACGGAACATTTTGGCGTCACTGGTTGCATACACTCAATGACATTTTCGGGAATCGAAATTGATTTAGCCGCTGATCTCGTTACCATCGGGGGATTGGTGAACGACATTAACGGCTGTGTCATTGGCGTACCTGGCTGGTCAATTATAGGGAGCTGGGTGGCGATAATAGGCTCCTCTATGCGGGTGGATTTTTTTCGCTTTGGGGATTCGTTCAATAACTTAAGGTTATTGAAACATGAATCGAGCGCTGAGAACTGGTCGGATAGTGTGCGAAAACTTCCAAGCAGTTCCCTAAATCCTATCTTTGTTTGCCGCATAAACGAACAAATTTCGCCCTCCACCTCCCTACACATATCGCAGCAATAACGCAACCCAGTGCGCTTGGCTACGGCATCAGCCGTCGGGCCAGAAAATCCGGCACACTTCGCGTGTACTACGTTATCACATAGCCAACACGAAATGCTTGGCTGGGCAGCCGTCACCTCCTTAAGGCAGGATTTTTTAAAACAAATCAAACCGTCCATTATTGGGGACACCTACTGTAACAAATAAAAACAGCCGCAAAGAAAACAAAACAAAAACAAGAAAAGAGGTATGTGCGCAAGAAAAAGAAATTAGCGCGCAAAGGCAGAGAGCAGAGAGAGCAAAAACGATCAAGCAACAACAGTGCAGTACAGAGAGCGGCAAAACGTGAGAGATGCTTAGGCGCGCTCAAAAAAGTGCAATAGAAAGAGCGGCAAAGCGTGAGAGGTGCTTAGGCGCGCTCAAAGAATTAGGATAGATAAGAAAGAGAGTAATAGCGGTGAGCCACTAACAACAACGTTGCTTACCGAAAAGAGTAAAGATGTAAACAAAGTACCAGAGGAGCAGAACCAATGCACAAAAAATATAAAATTAGCAAACAAAGATTAGTTTGACTAATTTGAAAGGCATGCACACGCGTTGTGAACGGGTTATCAAAAGAAGGTCGGTTTTAAAATAAAAGAATTATAAAACACCGGTTGTTTTTAATAAAAACGCGAAAATATCGAAGCGCAGAAAAAAAAAAACACGTCCGTTCACGGGGAAGAATGCAAGGCAATTTCTTCTAATCTTTTAGAATTTTCATCCCGCGTTTCTTTAGGATTTCGGAAGAAAATGCAAACTGATGTTGTCTATACTGACTTCAGCAAAGCATTTGATTCCGTAAATCATAATCTTTTGATTCACAAGTTAAATTTTATTGGTTTCCCACAAAAAATCCTTTTGTGGATATCTCATTATTTAACTAACAGGTCTCAATGAGTTCTTTTTAAAAACTGTTCATCGAAGCCAATCTTAGTAACTGCTGGTGTTCCTCAGAGCAGCCATCTTGGACCTTTGCTTTTTAACCTCTTTATTAATGATCTTCCTTCAATACTTATGCACTCTGACATCCTTATGTATGCTGATGACGTGAAACTCTGTTTAACGTACAGTGATCCTGTACGTAACTTCCTTCAAACAGATCTTGATTTACTGTTTGATTGGTGCAGGCATAATCTGCTGCATCTTGACTGTTTGAAGTGCAAAGTTATGTGTTTTTACAGAGGTAGCTATCATGTCACTGACTATACATTTGATTCAACCCCGCTTTCAAGAATAACCGAGGGTAATGATCCAGGTATTCTCTTTGATCATAAACTGAAATTTGATCGTCACATTACACAAACTGTAAATAAGGCATTTCAAGTACTTGGTTTCATCAAAAGATGGGCTAAGAAATTCAAAGATCCTTATACAACTTTATACTTCTCTTGTTCGCCCAATTCTTTAGTATGGTTCTTGCGTGTGGTCGCCGCAATACCAGATTCACCAAGATAGAATTGAGTCTGTTCAAAAGCAATTTCTCCTCTTCGCCTTGCGTAGTTTTAACTGGGTATCAGGTGTAGACTTACCACCTTCCACAAGTAGACTTCTTCTACCTACCTTCTCTTACTGACCGACGTATTACGCTAGGTGTTACGTTTCTCTTTAAACTAATTAGGGAACAAAAAAAAACAAAAATAAAAAGGACGCGGTGGCTCGGATTAAAATTCAAAAATTTGACAATGTATTGCTGCTGCTGGCTTCTTCGATTACTTTACAACGAATAAATCAATTAATTACGGAGAGTGGGCCACAATCCGACAACACTCCCCGAATTCGCCGTCGGGATTTGCCGATCATCAAACCAAGAGAGTAGCTTCAGCTTAGCGACACTTCTTGTGTTCTCTTAATCTCTAGCTTAGCTACATTTATATTTATTTGTAATACTGTCGTGCTTCAACATTCCGGCCCCGTTGAAGAGCTCCGGTCTTTAACACATCGGGAGTTGGGCCAGCTTGTGAATCGGTCGCTTAATTGCGCCTGCCGGTGTTTTTATTTCGGCTACCCGAACCTTGCCGTCCTCTCCTCGAATTGTGTGGGTTACGCGCCCGGTTATCCACTGCTGAGGTGGTGTGTTGTCGTCGTGAACTAGCATGACCGCCCCCTCCTCGAGATTGTCCTCGCCCTTGGCCCATTGCGTTCGCTGCTGGAGGCTGAGCAGGTAGTCCTTGGACCACTTGCGCCAAAAGTGTCGTTAAAGCTCCGACAACTGCTGCCGCAGCCTCAAGTCTCATCGTCCTTGTTTGCTGCTGCTCCCATCTGGATCGGATCCTGATGACAGCGCCAACAAAGGCTGACCAATGAGCAGGTGACCGGGCGTCAGCACCTCTCCATCGCTGGGATCCCTGCTGTCGACGAGCAATGGCCTGGAGTTGAGCAGCGCCTCGACGTCCACCAGATGTGTGCTTAACTCGTCCTGCGTCAGGTTGGCGTCGGTTGCTCCTCGCAGAAGCCTGTGCTTGGCAGACTTCACTGCGGCATCCCACAGCCCTCCGAAGTGATGGGCGCGGGGGGGAATGAACCTCCACTGCACTCCTCTGTCCGCCGCGAAGTTCATCAGCCTCGCCTCGTTGTTGTGGAACGCCGTCTGCAGCTCCCTCAGAACGTTGCTCGCTCCAACGAAATTCGTCGCGTTGTCGCTGAATATCGTCTCCGGTAATCCGCGTCTCCCGATGAACCTTTTAAAAACGTTCAAAAAGGCATCAATTGATAAATCGGTTACCAAATCTAAATGAACCGCCTTTGAGGCAAAACAAACCAAAACGGCAACATACATTATTATTGGTGGTTTACCCCTGATTCTATAGCTAAACATAGAACGGCCCACAAAAGTCTACTCCACATACTCGAAACGGCCGACCTTCTCGAAGACGATCAGCAGGCAAATTTCCCATTATTTGCCCCAACAATTTTGGTTTGTATCGAAAACAGTGTATGCAATTCCGAACAACTGCAGTGCACAAACTTCGAGCATTTACTACCCAAATTTGCTGCCTCAAAAGTCCAACTAGAACTTTTGGGCCAGCATGGTAGTGCCTACGTGCCCAATATGCCGGAATCACGTTGTAACCAATACAGCCCAATCTGTGAATCCGACCAGAAATTCAAACTTTCTATATTAAATTTTGATAAGGTCATCGCAATTTGGTGCCAGAGCTTGGCCAGCAAGAGCGCTGCACATTGCTCTACTCGGGGTATTGTTTTCACGTTTAGTGGACTTACCCTGGACTTTGCAGTGAGCAATGTAATGCAAACGTCTCGGTTGTTGCAAGTTCGAACGTATATGCAACAACCATATGCATGACTGGATGCATCGGCAAAGCCATGTATCTGAACCCTTTGATACGTATTTAGACATACGTACCGGGGAATGCGAATTTTATGTAAATCGCGCTAGGTCATGGTAAATTTATTCCATGTGGTGTGAAGACTCATTGAAATGGCTTCATCCCAGTCTATTTTTAGTCTCCACAACTCCTGCAACAGCATTTTGGACACAGCAAACCAAGAGGGTCAAATAAGCGAGAAGCTGCAGACAATATGTTGCGTTTCGTTGGCTTAGCCGAAGCAAAACTGTCCACATCGAGATGATATTTAAATATATCCTCTTGAGGTGCCCAGCGCATCCCAAGAGTTTTTACGGAACTCTAGTCATCAATTTTGAGAGTCACTTCTTCGCTAGTTTTTTTTTGAACGACAGATCTCTACAGTTTGTTGCCCAATTGGCAAGTGGAAAACATCTTGATTCCAATATCTTTTGAAACGGGGCCATTAAACACCCACTGAACTGATGCCTAGGCACTTGTCCAGTACATATGCCTGCTACTATCCATCCTAGCAGCGTTTTTTGCATTATAGGAAGTTTAGAACCCAATTTTATTTGCCCAACGCACAATAATTCGTAGAACAATTCTGCTCCCAAAAGAATGTCCAGCTTGCTACATGCCCTGAATACGAATCTGACAGTCACTTGAAGTATACCTGTGAAGCAACGAATGGTGAGGCTTCGAACAAATTCGACATTTTGATGCCTTACATTTTGACACATATGACCCACAATCAAACAATTTAGGCACAACTTTTGTGTTTTGACGAATTCAAAACGTTGCATAACTGATATAACAACAAACGATGGACACGAATCAAGATTGTGCGTTTCTGACTTGCAGAAGACGCACACAGACTATGATGAGCGCCCTCCATCAGCACAAGCAAAGGACGATTTAAACTGATGGGGCTTCTTAGCGTCAACTCGCCACTTTGTTTTGTCCCGAGTTGACTCTTCTGCTGACAGATACTGATATCTCTTATTCAATTGTCTAGCACAATCTTTCCAAGATGGCAGCGTATCATAGTCAAGCTGCTCTTCAAAACGCGATTTTCTAACATGGTCTACCTTTGCCATGACCATATGAATTATCATTGCACTAGCAATATCTTTGTCGTTACCTAACGACGACAGCGAAGCATAAATAGCAGACACCGTATCTATGATCGATCTTAAACTCGACGCAGATGGTTTTGTCATGCTAGGTATGTCAAACAATTGCGAAACTGTGATAAAGAATATAAGACATTTGTTGTCATATACTGGTTTAAAACTAGCGAGGGCCTTTGGATAGTTACAATCCGTTAGTTGGTACGTCCTAACTACCCCCAATGCTTCATCTGACAAACACGAGACTAAGTGATTGAACTTTTCGACTTTGACAAAGAATTGTCATCATCGACTAAACTTTCAAAGAGGCACATAAAATTTTTGTATTCCGAATATTTGCCACTAAATTTTAGCAAACGCATTTTCGGCAACTGACATCGCTGGCTCGAAACTACGGAGCAATCATTCTCAGTTTTTGGCCCTGAAGTCGGCTTGGATGCATTAAGGTACGATGCCCTTGTGACGACACACAATCCTTCTAATGGCCCTCTCGAATCATTAAGCGGGCTTAAATTATCTGGATCAGTCTGTAATTCCATTGCCTATTGTATATAACCTTCTAATAGCTCGGCACGCTAACTTTGTTTTATCAGATGATATTGTCTTTGCGGGGGTGCGGGGTATGCAATACAATGAGAGAATATATGCACATGCACTGGAAGTGGTATGTATATCAAACAAACGAAAGAAGAAACAAGAGAAAACGAGAATCAAACCACCACCTCAGCTGGTCTATTGAATTCTGGGTCTGCCAGTTTTATATTTTTGGGTATTTTCCAATTTGAAATACCCATGGAATGTCCAGGCTGTGTTGTTGAAATGGATTTCAATACCCAACATTCAGCCGAAAAATTGTAAGAGTTTATTTTTGCTATCTATTGTTGCACCACCAACCAACAGTTTTAATCGACACGCTAACTCTGTTTTATCAAATGATATGGTCTTTGCTTTGATTGCTGTTTGCATTCGAGCAATATCAGCAGTAACTTTGTCAAATCTTTGCAAGCACAGTGTTAATTTTGAACTTTTCTTGCTGATTTGTGGCTTTTCACTTGCCTTCTCGGTCTCAGACAAATTAATTTCCCGTTTAATTAAAAACTCAGAAACTTTATTTCGTTGTGGTTTTATTCAACTCCAATTTGTGACTGAACAGAAGGGTTTTTAGAATTCCCTAAGCTAGCTGTGGGTGTCAGGCAGCGACGCGGCAGAGCTCTGCAGATCTGGTTTGAACTGACCATGATCTGCAAAGTAAGCAATTTGTCGTCAAGGGCCGAAAGTGCGCACGCAAGACAAACAACGGACGCTGTTGGTGGCATTTGCGACGTTTGAGCGGATGTTTAGATTATTGAACTGAACAATGTTGCAATTCTTGTTAAATATTTTGTTATTTACTATTTAGGCAATTCTGGTTAAATATTGTTTCGTATTTATTGTTATTAGATTTTATTATTTATTGATTAGTAAGCTGTTTATATTGTTTTGTATTAACTGTAGTTAACTCTCCCTCCTCAAAATCCTGCTAGTCCTCGAGCAGTTTTTTTTTTTTTTTTTTTTTTTTTTTGTTAAAAATATGGAATATTGTTAAATTCCGGATAGATCTTTTTGGGCTGTGATATTGTTTTCATCGGTATTGTGTTATTTAATTTTTGTGGAGCTTTTTCTTGTATTTGTAGAATAACTTTTTCTTTTGGTCGACAAAAGAATTTTGTAGTAAAAATGATGATGATTATGATGCAAATAAGGGTGAATATGGCTATGCGATTAGCCGTAGAATGCGTTGCCAATTCGTTTAGATGCTTTGTATTTTTAATATGGAGAGTTTCTAATGCTTTTAAGGATAGGATTTGTAGTCGCTCGGCTAATTTTGGAGTTATTTGTATTAGTGGTATTCCCGGTTTCATAATTGTTGTTTCTTTGTTATTGAATTCTCTGCCTTTTATGTAAATTTTGTCATTCCAAAAGTGCACTAAATATGTGCCCATTAGATGTTGAGTTATGTTGTTATTGGTTATATTGCCATTAAAATTATTAAGAAGAATTATGCTCTTGTCGATCTCTTCTATTTCTTCAATATGTTCCGCGTTACTAAAATCACACAGCGATTCCTTTCCCTGAACTAGCTTAAAAATACATTTTGTTTTATTTAGATTTACAATTTTGTCCTTATTACAAATTTTGAGATTATTAGCTAATTTACAATTTGTTGGTATTTTAAACATTTGTTCTTTGTGTTGAAATATTTCGTTGCTTTCTAGTTGTACAATGGAATGATTTTTTATTACAGGTTTGATTAAAAGGTTTTTATATGTTGTTGTTTCTAGTTCTGGGATTTTGACAATATAGATAATTGAAGTTTTATTGTGGAGGACCGAGACATCGACAAATTCTAACATTTCTTCAACAGACAAGAAAGTTAAGTTGCCTTTATGGAATATATTACGGACTTCTGCAATTTCTATTTCATTTAGAAGTAATGTGTTTATAATATTTAGTTTTGCCCATTGAATGGCGTATTTAACATTTACTATTTCTTCCTTCATTAATCTAACTTGATTCTGTAAACTTGTCGCTATTTCATTATTAAAAGAATCGTCACGTTTTATCGAATTTGCCAACATATTTGATACTTTAGTTAAATTGTTTATCCTGTTCTGTAGTTCGTTATTTATAATTATTTGATCGTTATTATTTGAAATAAGGTCGTTTAGATTATTTTCAATCATTACTAAGTCAGCATGATCGGGGTTTCCTGCAATATATTTCCAGGCTGATCCAATCCAATTGATTGATCTGGCCTGTCTATTTTTAAACGATAAAGTAAGAGTGCCTAATGCTGAGAGTGTTTGGACTATTTCGTGGGTTAAGGTATGGTACAAGTAGCTATTTCTTAGGTCAGTAACTGTGTGCTCGCGTATTTTCAGAAGTTCGTTTTCGATTTGTTGTATATTTATAATATGAATAAGGTTTATGGATGATATTTTTATTTTTCCTTCTCCTTTGTAGATTGTTATAGTATGCGCGTCAGTATAATTTGTGATATCCATGGTTGCCATTACCAATGGCAACATCATTAAAATTAAAAAATACCTATGAAAGAAAAAAAAATTTTATTTATTTTTTTTTCTTTTTAAACAACCAAGTTTTTTGGCGGGTATGGGCCGATCCCTTCATGATCGGATTGATACCCGCAATCAGACGACAGCTGGTAAATGCGATTGGTCTTCATATTTTTTTCTTTTTTCAGACTGAACGGACTTAGGTTTTAGTTTCTAGGAGTGTTCCGGACCTTTTTTTTTTTTTTTTTTTTTTGGTATAACAAATTTACTAGTGGCTTTTGATATTACTTTTATGGACAACTCGTCCGGCATCGGTGACGATAGTTGTGTTTCTGTTTTCTTTCACTATTTCTTTTTTAAATCGGGGGGTTAATTTTGAGCCTAGTCTGGTATTTTGTTTGACAAATATCTCCTGCCCTGGTTGGTAATTTATTATTTCATTTCGTTCTTTATTATGGTTTTGTAAATCTGCCATTTGTTTTTGTTTAAGTTTTTCTATGTTATTTTGTCTGCTTTTTTCATATTGTTCGGGGTCAGTGGTCAGGTGTCTGCCAAAAAACACGTCTAGTGGTCGTTGCTTTGTTACGGAGTGTATTGAGTAATTATATTCATAAACGGATCTGTCTAGTAGTTCTTCAAATGTTCGGTGAACCTGTTTTGCTTTTAAACATCTCATGGTTTCGGCAAGAGTGGAATGGAATCTTTCTATTTGTCCGTTTACTGAACTTTTGTAGGGGGGAGCTTTATAGATTTCGATGCCTAATTGATCTTTTAACATGAATGTAATGCTAGCTGAGTTAAATGATTTTTCATTATCCATTACTATAAATTTGGGTACGCCGTAGTAAAACAAAATGTCATGCAAGGGTTTTTTTATATCTTCTATTGATTTTGAATTAATAATTTTTGCACAAGCTAGTTTGGAAAATTTATCGATTGCTGTCAGGACTAATTTTCTTTCTGTGGAGAATATGTCAATATGAATTGTATGACCCGGATATTCTGGAATTGGTGTTTCTGCTATTTCTGGATTAGGTGGGTGCCTATCATATTTCACTTCTTTGCATACTTGGCATTGTTTTATGAGAGTAGCTATTTTTTGTTTCATTTTAGGAAAGTAATATTTTTGGGCTATTTGAATTTTATTTTCCTGCGCGTTTCTGTGAGCTCTATTATGGGTTTGCAATATTTTTTCATCTTGTTCGGCTTCTGAATTTAGGTCAATTACTTTAGTTTGTGTGAATCTAATTTTAAGGGATTGGAAGTGTTCCGGATATAGTTTTTGAATCTGTCCCATTATGTCTTCCGTCGTATAAATTCCATTTATTACTGTTGGGTTTAAGTACTTTTGCAGTAATTTTAATAAGTCAACTTCAGAAAATGTTTGTTGTGAAATTATATGTCTATGGAATGTGGGGAATGGAATTATGAATTTGTAGTCAGGTGGATGTTCTTTATGAATAAATATTTGATTTTTAAATGCGTTAATCGGGACCTCGATACTAGGGATGAGATTTTGGCTTGAGCTTTGAGCGCTATGTTGTGTTGAGGCAATTGAATTTATTTGATTTCTTTTAGGGGCCCTAGAAAGAGCATCTGCCACTACATTTTCCTTTCCTGGTTTATAAAGAAGTTCTTTGTTATATTCGTCAAGGTATGTCTTCCATCTCCTAATTGCTATACCGCCTTTCCAGTTACAGTCGTGCGTAAGCGGTTCATGGTCTGTATAAATTTTCACCTTTGTCCCTCCATACAAATAGCCTTTGAATGTTTTTACTGCCCAACATATGGCTAACATTTCTTTTTTGGCTGTTTCATAATTTTCTTCTGTTTCGGATAGGGTTCTAGATATGAATGATATTGGTCTGTCGTTTTGGGAAAGTACTGCCCCTATTGCATAGTCTGATGCATCTGTAGTTAGGACAAATTCTTTATTAAAGTCGGGATATTGTAAAATGGCATCATCGGAAATTAGGGTACTTTTGATTTTTTCGAACGCCTTTATGGCTTCATCATTGAATTGAATTTGTTTTCTAGCTGAAGCTGATTTGGAAATACGACCGTCTTCTCCTCTGAGCAATGCTGTGAGCGGTCTAGCTAGCGCTGCGTAACCCATTATAAATCTTCTATAGTAACTTGATAATCCAAGAAATGCTCTTAATTCTTTAACTGTTTTTGGTTGGGGATAGTTGGCTATTGCTTCTACTTTTGCTGGATTTGTTTCTATTCCTTTATCGGATATAACAAATCCCAGAAACTCTACTTTGTTTTTAAAAAATTCGCATTTATCTAGTTGACATTTTATATTAGCTGCATTTAAGGTATCAAAAATTAAGTCAAGATTTTTGCAGTGTGTTTCTTCGTCCTGGCTAAAGACTATTATGTCGTCAATGTAAATGTAACAGATTTTGCCTATGTGCTCTCTAAGAATATCGTCGAGGGCGCGTTGGAATATAGAGGGTGCGTTTTTTAGTCCGAAAGGTAGTCTGGTAAATTCGTATTTTCCGTTATTTATGGAAAATGCTGTTTTTTCTATGTCACTCTCTTTTAGCTGTATTTGGTGAAATCCACTCTTGAGGTCAAGGACAGAATACAATTTATTATTACCTAGTTGTGCTAGTACTGTGTTGATATCTGGTATGGGGTATTTGTCTGCTATTGTAACGCTATTTAATTTTCGGTAGTCAATTACCATTCTATATTTTTTTATATTTGACGCGTCTAGCTTTTTAGGTACAATCCACACTGGTGAATTGTAGGGAGAACGGGACGGACGAATTATTTCATTTTCTAAAAGTTCATTGATTTGCTTGTTGACTTCGTCCTTTAAGGCAAATGGGAATGGGTAAAATTTCGAATAAACCGGAGTGTCTGTGTTTATGCGGATTTCTGCTTTGACTCTAGTGATGTAGGTCAGTTTTTCGTTGGGCTCAGCAAAAAGGTTGGGATATTTTTTCACGAGTTGGCTTAAGTTTGTTTTTTGAGATTCAGTCAGGTGTTCTGTTCTCGGAATTATTACGTTTACGGATTCAAATTTCTTTTCTTGTATTGGGACACTCATGCCATTTTTTAATAACATTAGTTTGTTTTTGATGTCAATTACAGCACCTAGTTGTTTTAAGCTGTCGCTTCCCAGTATAGCGTCAAACGTCTTTAGTGTAGGGAGTAGGAAAAACTTAACTATAGTGTTTGGGTCGTTGAATAAGTTTGCCAACTTGTAATGGGTTATTTTAATGTTGCCTCCTACAGAGACTGCTTGAAATGGATTTTTGTTTTTTAATGGATTTGGGACGAATTTAGGTTGGATATAATTTCTATTTGAACCGGTGTCTATTAATATGTTAAGCACTTGGCCACTCCTCACCTTACATTGGAAGTATGGTAATGAGGAGTCGGTTACTCTAAAAAATTAAGATAAGTATAGTCGTATTGATATTCTTGGTCATTTTCCTCAACACGTTCCGTATAGTCTGTCAAACTTTCTTCTTGGTCTTGCTGTTCGTCTTGGCTTGCAATTAACTGTTCATATTCGTCAAGTGTGCTATTAGAGTAGTCTGTGTCTGTTTGTTCGTCTGTGCTTGTTTGAATGTTAAAATTTCTTTGCCTTTTATTAGCGTCGTTTTGTGTTGTGCTTAATGCTGGCGGTCTTTTTCCTACTTCCGTCTGGGGTGGCCTATTCATATAATTTATTTGTCTTGTTTGAATACTTCTGTCAACGTCCATAGGTTCTGGTTTTGGTTGTGGCTTTGCAGCCAATGGTCGTGGTAATGGTTGTGGTATTGGTTGGTACATTAGAAATTGTGGATTAGTATTTTGTGCGGTCTGAGGGAAGAATGGTCTTGTTGGTGGCTGTCCAAAGTTATTATTAGGTCTGATCATGGCATACTGATTTTTTGGTGGAACCATTGGTCTTTGTTGGAAATTTGGGTTTTGTTGAAAATGCGTTTGTTGAGGAATTGTAATATGCTTTGGTGGTGTATTTCTATGTGCAATAGGTTGTCCTTTAATCGTCGCGTGATTTGTTCGGTATGCTTGATTTTCTAATTTCAAGCACAGATGGAGGGCTGAGGGTAGGTCAGTGGGCTCTTTGATGCCCAGAAGTCGTGGCAAGTCTCCACGAAGTCCTCGAACGAAGGTGTCTAATGCTTTATCCCTATACAACTTGGTCATAAGTTGTTCTGCTTCGGCGCATAATTCCATGCAACCAATTTTATTTAAAATCAGGGATAAATGTTTGTATACTGCTTGGTGGAATTCTTCAACAGTTTGGTTTGCAGCTTGGGTTATTGTTGTCATTTGGTATTCGAGTGTACCTAAATCTCTCTTGTCGGCATAGTGTAGTGTAAGACATTTGGAGATAGCATTCCAATTAAGGGGAACATTGTATGATTCGAGGGCTGTATCTGCGTTACCGGTAATTTTATTCCTAATAGTATGTAAAATTCCAAAATATTTTGGGGTACCTACGGTGTGTTCATACGTTTTTAGTATTCTATCAATGCCTTTCTTCCACGAACTGAATTCGGCCGGATTGCCAGAAAATTCGCGAAGACTTTTTACTATGTCAGGGATCTTATCAAGATCAGCTAAATTTGCTCGGAATTGTGGTAAAATTTCTTGGTTTTCTGCGTTTGTAAAGTCATGTGTTGGATTTTGGGCTTTAAGTAGTAAAGTTGGAAATTGTTCGGCTAAAACTTGGCGAATTGTAGTTTGTAATTGTTCTTGCTCCATATTTCTATTTTGTTGAAATAATTCTTGTCTTTGTCTATGGCGTGAATTTTCTTCGATTAGCTGCTGTTCTATGTTCTCTATTGCTGGTATAACTGGCTGTTCTAAGTTGAGAATGGGTGGCCTGAGAAGGTTGTTTTGATTAGCCATACGAATGAATTTTGTAAGGGAATTTGTCGATGTTGGGGAATTTGATTTGGTTTGATATTTGAATTAACTTAAACTAATACGTTTATCGATATTGGAGAAAAATTAGGTTTGATTCGGTGTTTAAATTTACTTAGAATTAGAGTGTGTTTTGTGTTATTAATTTGTGTTTGACTTAAAATTATTATGAAAGATTGGTGCGAAAAGGAATTGGTATTAAAAAGGTTTTTTTTTGTTCCTTTTTTTAAAATATTTTGTTCGTTGGTGAGATTTAGTTAAAAAATTTTTTATATTTGAGTGACTGAAGAGAATGCAATGAAAACCAGTAGCTGGTTTTACCCTTTTACCTTGGAGGGTCCTTTGATTAGGATTCGCAAGATTGGGTTTTGTTATACCACTCGTTGGAAAGATTTTTTTTTTTTTTATTTGTTCAGCTGCAGACTGAGTGGTGGAGTTTATTTAGTTATCGCTTTACGCCTTTTTATTTTGTTATAGTAGGGAATTTGTATTAATTTTGATTCCCTTTTTTATAAGGATTTTTTTCTAGTTATTGTTTCCTTTTAGCACTCACTTCCACTTTTGTTTTTAATTAAAATTATTTTGGTTTGTTTTTACTTAAAACTTATTTCGATTTGGTTAGTGTGTTCTTTTTTCTGTTTTTACTTATTCACTAGCTTACATTATTTGAATGATGCGGCTACTCCTCCTGATGGTCCGGATGTTGTCCTGTTCGGTTTCTACTTGGGATCCTGCGACGCACACAAAAAGAGGGTGTCCTGCGGGCGTACCTGACAAGACTTGTAGACCACCGATAAATCAGCAAAATTTAATTTGCCAATCCTGTGTTGCTTTCCGATTTCCAAATTAATGAAAAGAGCCACTTCGGATTACAACTGGGTTTTGTTCTTGGGCCAGTGGAGTCGCACAATAACTTTTAGTTTTTTGCACTAAACTGAACTTAATCACTTTTCCTCTCACTGGTCCCTGCTCGGGCGCCAATTAATTTCCCGTTTAATTAAAAACTCAGAAACTTTATTTCGTTGTGGTTTTATTCAACTCCAATTTGTGACTGAACAGAAGGGTTTTTAGAATTCCCTAAGCTAGCTGTGGGTGTCAGGCAGCGACGCGGCAGAGCTCTGCAGATCTGGTTTGAACTGACCATGATCTGCAAAGTAAGCAATTTGTCGTCAAGGGCCGAAAGTGCGCACGCAAGACAAACAACGGACGCTGTTGGTGGCATTTGCGACGTTTGAGCGGATGTTTAGATTATTGAACTGAACAATGTTGCAATTCTTGTTAAATATTTTGTTATTTACTATTTAGGCAATTCTGGTTAAATATTGTTTCGTATTTATTGTTATTAGATTTTATTATTTATTGATTAGTAAGCTGTTTATATTGTTTTGTATTAACTGTAGTTAACTGACATGTTGGCTGATAAAATTAATTGAAATCAATAATAACTAAATATTACAAATTTTTTGAGCTACCCTCGCAACGATGTTGACTATGTAAATCTAGCTTGCCTATACACACACACTCGCGCAACCTATGCGATGTGTGAGCAAACAAACGAAAATGATCCAAGCTATCGAAAGTAAGGCAGGCTAAACTTTTGCTGTAACTACGTTTGTAGGCAGCAATGTAAAATGAAAGGTGCGGGGTATGCAAAGTAATGAGAGAATATATGCACACGCACTCGAAGTGGTATGTATATCAAACAAACGAAAGAAGAAACAAGAGAAAATGAGAATTAAACCAAACGTTTTCTGTGCTACGTTTGTAGACAGCAATAGAATATGCGGGGTGCGGGGTGACGAAATGCAAGCAGCGCCAAATGCAAGCAAAGTCGAAATAACGAAAATATGTAGGCCCAGAGGAAGGTTCGAGGTGAACGAACGCAACGACAAATGTATGTGTGTATATGCAAACGCCAATATATACGTATGTAGTTATGTATTCACAGATGTTCCAAGTTAGCGTTCAATATGTATGTAAATATGTATGCTAACCGTAGATCGGAAGGAAATAATTTGCATTTACACACACACTAAATTATTAAAATAATTAATATGTAAGCCACCAATTTTCTTATTCAATGTAAGATAAATATAGCCGTTTTTGTTTATTATTATTACGTATTTGTTATAATGCGAATAACAAATTGTCAGTACAAACTAAACTTCATATGTATGTATGTATGTATGTTCGCTTTTATATGTGTGTGTCTATACATATGTACATATATGTACCTCCTAACAGTTTTGTTCTGCTCAATATTTGACGTTCATTTATTTACTTAGGTAGGCGCGAATTTTTTAATACATACATATACATACATACAATTGAGCTATTTAATTTCTTAAATAATTTAACAGCACACAAAGCACTGTTTACGTGTACGCTCAATTTTTGACACTGAATACCTGGAGACTGTCTAGCGAATAGACAATGAACGAAGATTATTATCCATATGTCCAACGGCGACGATGAAGACGGCTTGGCAGCTGTTGATCCAGTTGATAGGCTTCAAATTGTTGGCGACTCCCGCAAGACCTTGGACACTTGTTCGAAGTTTGTCTTTATTTTATTTTACACACACGAAACGCGCGAAGCAATTGCTACAAACAGCATAAAATAAATTGTCACCGAAAACTAATTAAATTGTTAATCACCGATGTCCCTGCTCGGGCGCCAATGAAAAACCTCTTAGCTTTTTTAGAGAACAAAAACTACAAAAACAAAAAGGACGCTGTAGCTCGAATTGAAATTCAAAAATTTGACAATTTATTGCTGCTGCTGGCATCTTCGATTGCTTTACAACGAATAAATCAATTAATTACGGAGAGTGGGCCACAATCCGACCACACTCCCCGAATTCGCCGTCGGGATTTGCCGATCATCAAACCAAGAGAGTAGCTTCAGCTTTGCGACACATCTTGTGTTCTCTTAATCTCTAGCTTAGCTACATTTATATTTATTCGTAATGCTGTCGTGCTTCAACACTAATCAAGTATGATGTAGACTCCCCTACTCTGCTTAACCAAATAAACTTTTGCATTCCTTCTAGAGGTACTCGTAATTTTGTTCCTCTATCTTTAAACATTTATTTTAATAATTTTAGCTTGCATGACCCTTTTCGAGTTCTCTGTGCTGATTACAATAGACTGTTTAATGTTTTCAACTCTGAGTCCTCTCTTAATTCAAACTGTCAATTCTTAATTATTTTACACTTCATCCTAACAACTAACACTAGTCTACCGATCTGATTGGGTTTTACTGGGTTTTCCGCAATCCCTTGCAACAAATTTTGGATCGGTTTCTTTATGTTTTTTATCCCAGCTTAAAGTTTAAACCTTAAAGTCTAAATTTGTAATTTTTACTTTATATTTTAATTCTTAATCTTATTTTACTTTAAAAAAATTATAATTAATTAATTTTATATTTTAATATTTATACAAAATTCTTTTTTAGTCGACTGCTATAAGTCGACATTAAATAAATAAGTAAATAAAGCCCCAGGGGGCGATCAAATCTTTCCCGACCTTCTACAAAACAGCTTGGGTCACATTCTCGATGCGCTGGTCGGCCTTTTTAGAGCTAGTCTCACTTGGGGAAACGTACCCGTCTCTTGAAGGAGAGTCAATGTGGTATTCATTCCCAAACAGGGGAATTGTCCCCAGGACCAGCCTAAATCCTATCGGCCGATCAGTCTCACCTCCTTCCTACTTAAGACAGCGGAAAGGCTCATAGACCTGCACATACGGTGCTCTCTGCAGGAAACTTATCCTCTGCATCCCACGCAGTTCGCGTACATAGCCGGAAAGTCGACGGAGGTCGCCCTCCACAAATTAGTAGGTAAAATCGAAGAAGCCCTCGCATCCAAGAACATTGCTTTGTGCTCTTGTCTTGATATAGAGGGTGCTTTCGATAATACCGGGAGGGGTCTTATCCCAGGGAGGGGTCTTATCCCCCCTACTCTGGTCTCTAGTAGTTGATGAACTACTAAGCATTCTCGCAGACCAGGGCGTGCAAGCAATCGGCTACGCGGACGACCTGGCTCTAATAGTGAACGGGAAATTTGCCAACACCGTGACAGAGCTAATGCAATCTGCTCTGAACACGGTTGGCAGATGGTGCGAAGATGTAGGTCTCAGCATAAATCCCCAAGAGGCAATTATTGTTCCCTTCACTAAGCGCTATTCTATTGACATAGGTCAATTGAACATTGGCGGTTCCCCTGTGGGTCTTTCCAGCGAAGTTAAGTATCTAGGGGTGACCCTTGACAAAAGACTAAACTGGAATTCCCACCTAAACAATACTCTATCAAAGGCAACTCATGCCATGTGGGCATGCAGAAGATTCTTTGGTAGAACCTGGGGTCTCAAATCCTGTAACATCCGGTTGCTATTTGAGATAATGGTAAGACCCATCGTCACCTACGCTGCAATTGTGTGGTGGCCAAAGGTGACGCAGGTCACTGCCATCAACAAATGCAATAAATTGCATAGGCTACTTTGCCTTTCTCTGACGGGTGCACTCCGCACCTGTCCCACAGCAGCAATGGAGTCAATCCTCAACTTGACTTCGCTGCATATCAAAATTAAAGAAGTCGCTGCGATGAGTTTTCTTAGAATCAAGCTCCAATCTGGGCTTCTAGCTACCGAACCAGGGCATGCTAGACTTATCAAAGATATTCCTGGCTTAGAGATCTGCACTAGATCAGATTCTATGACCAAGGAACTCCTCTTTGGTGCAAAATTCAGAGCCCTCATCCCAGACCGGAAGGACTGGGATGCTGGCAACCCCATCAGCGACCCTCACGGCATACACTGGTATACCGACGGGTCTAAAACTGATCAGGGGTTGGAGCCGGGATACATGGTCCCAACTCCAAAACCTCGATTGCCATGGGCAAGTGGCCCACGGTCTTTCAATCCGAGGTTCATGCCATTGAGTTCTGCTGCCGTCTTATCCTTGAGAAGGGGATGAGAGGAGCGAACATTTACATCTTCTCGGACAGCCAAGCTGCCATACTAGCCCTCTCCTCAAAGAGAGTAAGTTCACTTATGGTGGCTGACTGCTGGAACTGCCTCCAGAGGCTGTCCAACAGAAACAAGTTACCCTCCTTTGGGTACCTGGACACTCTGGGTTCCAGGGCAACGAGCTAGCGGATGAACTAGCGAGGGCGGGGTCATCAGCCTCTATGGTTGGCCCCGAACCCTTCTGCGGCGTGGGGTGGTCTCTCATCTAGTCTCACTTGGGGATACATACCCATCTTTTGGAGGAGAGTCAATATGGTATTCATTCCCAAACATGGGAAATGGTCCCCGTAAACAGCCTAAATCTTATCGGCCGATCACTCTCTCTTCCTTTCTGCTTAAGACAGCGGAAAGGCTCGTAGACCTGCAAATACGGTGCTCTCTACAGAAAACTTATGCTCTGCATCCGACGCAGTTTGCGTATATAGCCGGAAGGTCGACGGAGGTCGCCCTCCACAAATTAGTAGGTAAAATCGAAGGAGCCCTCGCGTCCAAGAATATTGTTCTGTGCTCTTTTCTTGATATAGACGGTGCTACCGGCTACGGCTCTATTTCTGCTGCGCTAGAGCGCATAAATATTGGCCGTCCCCTAATCCGATGGATTGACGCTATGCTCAAACACCGGATTATTTCCTCTACCTTGGACACCACGACTACCTTTATTAATGCGGTTAAAGGATGTCCCCAGGGAGGGGTCTTATCCCCCCTACTCTGGGATCTAGTAGTTTATGAACTACTAAGCATTCCCGCAGAACAGGGCGTGCAAGCAATTTGCCACGCTGACGACCTGGCTCTAATAGTGAACGGGAAATTTGCCAACACCGTGACAGAGCTGATGCAATCTGGTCTGAACACGGTTATCAGATGGTGCGAAGATGTAGGTCTCACCATAAATCCCCAAGAGGCAATTATTGTTCCCTTCACTAAGCGCTATTCTGTTGATATAGGTCAATTGAACATTGGCGGCTCCCCTGTGGGTCTTTCCAGCGAAGTTAAGTATCTAGCCGGACGATCGGCGGAGGTCGCCCTTCACAAGCTAGTAGGTAAAATCGAAGGAGTCCTCTTATCCAAGAACTTTGCTCTGTGCTCTTTTCTTGATATAAAGGGTGCTTTCGATAATACCAACTACGGTTCTATCTCTGCTGCGCTGGAGCGCAGAAATATTGCCCGTCCCCTAATCCGATGGATTGAGGCTATGCTCAAACACCGGATTATTTCCTCTAACTTGAACACCACGGCCCCTTTTATTAGTGCGGTTAAAAGAAGTCCCCAGTCCCCTTACTCTGGTCTCTAGTAGTTGATGAACTACTAGTATTCTTGCAGATCAGGGCGTGGAAGCAATTGGCTAAGCAGACGCCCTGGCTCTAGTAGTGAACGGGAAATTTGCCAACACCTTGACAGAGTTGATGGAATCCGTTCTGAACACGGTTAGCAGATGGTACAAAGATCTAGGTCTGAGCATCAATCCTCAAAAGGCAATTATCGTACCCTTCACTAAGCTCTATTCCGTTGACATATGTCAATTGTACATTGGCGGCTCCTGTGTGGGTTTTTCCAGCGAGGTTAAATATCTAGGGGTAAAATAAAAGACTAAACTGGAATTCTCACCTAAACAACACCCTATCAAAGGCAACATATGTCATGTGGGTAGAATCTGGGGTTTTATATCCTGCAGGCTTTGCAAAAATGCCGATAATCTTGTGCTATTGGCCAGCATTGGTATGGACTAACAGGAAACATCTGCACGTAGAGACTGCAGATCCCACTGTCTCTTCCTCGACGAAAGATCTATTAGAGTATAGATACAAAAGACTATCTTTGTCGTTGTGCATTGCCTCCGTTCTCCCTTTTTTAAAAAATAATAATAAATATGTATTATTATTATCTATATCATATTCCAATTTTTTATTTGCTTCTCTTTATACCATTTGACCATTGAAAATGGTCGAAAAAGGGCGTACTTATTTTGTGGAAATATATGTAACATGGGCATACAACGTTGGCTGCTGTCTTAATAGTCGTGGAAATATCCACTGTGTAAAGGTCGAAAATAGTTGCCCCAAGTGCGCTGCCTTATCTCAACCTTTGGTATGAGTGCTTATGAGTGTACTCAATGAAGTGTGTAAGTGATAGTTCCATGGCATTATGCGCGTTAGGAGGAATTTTGCGAATAAATAGCATGGGGCCTGCTTAGCAGATTGTGAATGTGTGCAGCTTGTAGGTCCGATGTATTTTCTTTTTCTTGAAGGGTTTGCGGCATTTTGTTTTTGTTTATTTTGTTGCTTCCATTTTTGCCACAGAAGCGCTTGTCTTTAGGAACTTCTTAAATCTCAGCGGGGGCGACGTCAGTTCCTTGCTTTTTTTTTAATTAGTCAGCCAAGTGGAACCAACGCCGAATTATTGTTTTGAAATCAGTGGACCAGTACTTTATGGTGACATAGGATACCATGGATATGTTTGCATATATAATTGAAAAGTTATATCGCAAAAAGAACGAAATTTGTCTGAATTTATAAAATAATTGGACGATATTGCTATTAAAATAATGTCAAACTTTTCCAAAAGATTTTCGTTGAAGTTGGTTATCGACGAGAATTTGGTACTTGCGAAAGCTCTCCTTGCCGTATTACCATCATTGCTATTACCGCTTCCTTTCTGCTTCGGCATGCTTACTCGAAGGCCCATTTCTCTCCACATTTCCTCCTGGATATATTTTTTCGAATACTCATTTTAACCTTGTAATGGTGTATGTAAATTAAAAGATATTTTTAATTTTCTTTTAAAAAAAGAACACGCCAGATTTTATTGGTGTTAATTATGGAACTAACTGGACTAAGTTTTACAATTAATAATTAAACCTATTCTCTGCCGACGTCGCTGATGTCGTCGAAGCCGTCGCTGCCGCTGTAGCTTTTCCGCTGCCGTTGTGGCTGCGCCGTTGTCGCTGATGGTCAATGTGCCTGTTCTTGCTGAGCTGTTGTTTGTTGTGCAATTTCTTGGTTCATGTTGGGCTGCATTGGACTTGTTGTTGTTATTGGGACTTCGCTGACTGTCTGCTCGTGGCGGATGTACTGCATGTGGTAGAGTCGTGATCGAGATTTGGGTTCTTGTGTGTTCTTATCATATTTGGTCTTAACTCCTCCTCCTTTAGACGCAGACGTCCTCGGATGCGATGTAGAGGCGTTTCTGGGTTGGTCCAGTAGGTGTCTTTGGTTTTGTTCCTGGTGTTTCGACTTCCTTATTTAGCTGGTGGCCCCTATGAGATAGCTTTTGTTTTGCTATCCAGCCGATTGCCACGATGAGTGCCAAAAGCAGAGTCCCTGTCACCGAGACGTTGATTGTTGCTGTCTTGGTGTTGTCGTCTCTTATCATCTCAAGCTCCCTGGGTGTGGCACCAGATTTGGTTGGATGTAGTTCTGGTTCGATCCGGTGTCTATGAGAAAATTTAGTTTGGTGTCATCTTCCATGATGCATTGGAAGTACGGCAGAAATGACCCGTTTAACCTAAAAAATGAACATCCGAAGCGTCGACGGGAGTCGATTCGCTTTCCGGTTCGTTTTCCTCAGATTGCTGGTCATACAAGCCCGTAATTCCCTCGGAATCGGCGCTAGCGAAATAGGTCTGTTCCTCGGGGTCAAGGTAGTAAAAGTCGCCCTCTACTCCCTCGGATGCCTCTTCTGGAACCCCCGTGGCAATGTGAAACTGCCTAAGGATTTTCGGTGGAGGTCCGTTTAATGGGGCAGGTCGTTTCCCAGAGAAGTCGTTAACATTGGGTCTATTCATGTAATTGACGTTGCCTGAACGAATGGAGCCGTCGATGTCCATTGGTAAGGGTTTCGGTTGTGGTTTAGGGGCCGTTGGACGCGGAGGCAGATAGAATTGCCGTGCTGGCTGATAGTTTTGATTCGTTGGATACTGGGGTCGTTGACCGTGTTTCTGTTGGTCAGCTGCTCCCGTTTGCCAGATCTGCGGATTTCCGGTAGTGCGTGGGTCTGTCGTATGTTGGGGAGCTGGACTATAATAAAGTCTAGGGTTGAAAACTCTCCAATTTCCCGCAGTCTGCTGTAAGCAATCTCCTTGGTATGGACCTGTTAAAGGCAGGCGGCTGCGCTTGCCTAGGAGGTACAGGAGGTGCATGCTGCCTGAATTTGGGCGTGAACGCGTTCCTTTGTTCCTGATTGTCGACCAATTCACACAAGTGTAAGGCGTGACCGAGATCTCTGGGTTCTTTGATGGCCAAGAGTCTGGGCAAGTCTCCATTTAATCCCCGTATGAAAGTATCTAAGGCCTTTTCTCGATAATTTTGTTTCAGGGCATGGACACTATCAGGTTTTAATTCTTGCACGCTGATTTGATTAAGGATCAGCGATAATTGGTAGTAAACGGCCTGATAGAATTCGGCAATGGTCAGTCGTCCTTGAGTCATCGAGAACAATTGGTAGTCTAGGGTCTTGAGGTCGCGTTTGTCAGCGAACTGATCCGTTAGGCATTTTGCAATCGCCTTCCAGTTCAGAGGGGTGTAATAGGATTCTAACACGGCATCGGCCTCGCCGGTGATTTTGTTCCCAATCGCCAACGTTATCAAAAAATATGCGTTGGTGTTTTCCCTACCCTCGTACAAACTCATTATTCTAGATACATTCTTCTTCGGTTTCCTGAAAATTCTCTGATTAGTTTTGTAAGGTCTGGTAGTTTTTCGGACTCGCCTGGTAGTGGGCCGATAAAGGGGACATCTTCTAACATTTCTGTTGGTCTGCCTTTATTCAAAAGTTCCCCAATAAACTCGGTTCCGCCTAATGTCTCTTTGATGAGAGACATAGTTACCTGTTTTAGCTCTGGGCTAGCTACCGGTGTACTGGTGGCCGTAGGCCTGCTTCCCCCGGGTTGTTCCCCGCTATCGGCGGCACTTTATATTGCCATATTTCACTTTACTATTAATCAAATCCAACACTTTCTTTGTTATTAACACTATCCCGATCTACATTCCGTGGGGTCTTCGTGATTGGCTCTTCTTCTAGTCCAATGACGTGTCCGGCTGCGCCAGTTACCAACCGTGGCTTTAATTAGAGACATATCTTGTCTGCGAAACTATTTAAAGAAAACACGTCTACTCTCGATGAACATCACAATAGGAATGAATTTTTATTGGCGTAGATATTTGCTTCATTATATGTATGTATGCTGTTCGCAGACAGCTCTTATATATATATGTATATGTATGTGTGTATGTATGTGTGTATGTGTTTTTTGTATTGGAGTGTTCATGGGAAAAAATCTTGAAAGACACCGTCCTAGAGACGGTAGTGTGAGACCCGCACCCACTAAAACCCGCTAAGGAACACTCCTCCTTCTGCTCGTTTCAAGTACCCCTTGCGGAACCACTCCTAAAGTAAAAACATCGTAAGGGATCGAGCTTAGCCCTGTGGTGGCTATACCTGGTTGTTGGCTGCTGCGAGGAAGAGTTTCGCAGTCTTTCTAGCCTAGGCTGCTCTACCAAAATGCACACACACATTTCTTTAATACAGTCCCAGTTTTCTGGGGTCTCTAACATAAGCCCTACAATATTTTCTGGGCTTACAGTTACTCCTAAGCGTCTATTGACGATTTCCCGTTCATCTGGAAGAAAATGTGTTCCACCGACTCATCGTCTTCATTGCAAAGATAGGACATAGCTTCAGGGTCATGACCGTATTTGTTCAGATAGCGCCTGAAACAGCCATGTCCTGCTGATGCAACGTACGTGGCAGATGCACTGCCGTCGTAGCTGGAGTCAATGTGCCTGTTCTTGCTGAGCTGTTGTTTGTTGTGCAATTTCTTGGTTCATGTTGGGCTGCATTGGGCTTGTTGTTGTTATTGGGACTTCGCTGACTGTCTGCTCGTGGAGGATGTACTGCATGTGGTGGAGTCGTGATCGAGATTTGGGTTCTTGTGTGTTCTTATCATATTTGGTCTTAACTTATATAACAGAAATGCTACAACCGCTAGTGTCTCTTTCTCTAGTTAAGGGGGGACCCTGGATGCGGCTAGTTATCATTCGGTTGGTGTGGTTCTATGACTAGAGAACATTTGGTAACTTTACAATAAAAAAATGTTTACGGACGTTGTTCAAATGATGACGAGGTTGCTATAAGTGTTGGTGTAGCCCGCCTACTTTATCCGCCCTACCATGATTTCCTTTCGGCGAAGTTTATAGGAAATCCCTAAACAAATCGGCTGATATACAAGCTCAGCCCATTTTCATCCAAAGAAACATATATTTAAATTTAGTTAAATATAATTCATTTATTTACAAACATGTTAAGTAGAGATAATTGTTTTATCATGATATTATTTCAAATTCTATTCAGATTTATGAAATCTCCAAAATTTCTTTTTCTCATTTTTAAATAAAAAGTTTCAAAAATAGGGAAATAAATTTATAATATGGCATTATCTCTTCATCGTTTTTTTTTTCCTCTTGGTTTTACGATTCAAGCATTCTCTTTTTTATATATAAAATTCTGCTGTCACACTGTTAGTAACCGAACTCCTCCGAAACTAAATTTTGATGAAATTTGGAGAGTATATTCTGTAGGCCTGGCAATCGGCTAACATCTATTTTTCGTACCCCTAAGCGATAAGGGTTGGTATCAATCACCAAATCCACCACGCCGTAACCTGTTTGAGCACACGATCAATCACCCACTTGTCAACTAGCGTTCACTCACGACACCGACTGTTGATGTGTATTCTCAAAATCGCTCACTGCCCAGCGGAGGACCGGCATACCAGAAAGCACGACTTTGCGAATACACACGCACACGGGCACAGACGTACACGACACGGCAGTAGTGCAGTAGTTTTTAGTAATTCACTGCGGGTTTTGTTTTATTTTCTTGATTTGGAACACGGTTTTATTTTCTTTCTATGCTTCTTTGCCCAGGAGTGAAGATTATCCCTTGGCTGGCACTGGACTTGCAGTTTAACTTGATGTTCGCTTTAATTGTACGGGAGCTATTTCGCCCGGTTTGCTCTGTTGCTTATGGTCGTCTGTCCTTTGGTCTAGTTACACAGCTCGCGCTTTGCTGCATGCGCTTCGCTGCCTCCGTCTCGCTGCTTGTTTGTCGCCGGTTGTATACGTCGGCGATGCGTATGTGTCGCTGCTGCTTGCATGGCGCCGCTGCGTTCGGCGGATCGTGCCTTGCTGCTGTGGCTCTGCTCGCACTTCGCTGCTTGCACGGCTCTACTGCTTGCCTAGCATCGCTGCCTAGCTGGCGTCGCTGCCGTTAGTGTTTTGGATCTGCGAGGGACTTGTTAATGGAATAAGGGGGCGCACGAATCGTTGTTTCGGGTGAGTGTATTTGCATTGATTAATCTTTGTATAGGTGTTTTTTTATTTTTTTAATTTGGCCACGCCCCTTTCCGCCTCTGTAAATCAATAATAAAAGTTTCTTTACGGTTTCTTTTTGTCACCACGAAACCGTAAGAAAACGAAGGAGATGAGAACCGCTAATGTTGGTTGTATATAAGAACAGCTAAAACGGTTCAATGCACTTGGACAATATATTGTCACTTATGTATGTATGTAGGTGATAGGGCAATGTTTATGTGTGCGAAGTTCACTTATTGAGGGCCAACTTGTTTGCTGCCGCTCAATTGTTCCATGCCGAGCATTGGAAGCGGTTGACGTTAAGAGGATTTGGCATGTATGCAGCAGGGTGTGATGCTTCTGCTGGCAGTGTCTGCAATGTCCAGCTCGTCATTGCTGTAAGCCATGACCTTTAGAAAGGCAGTTGATGCATAGATCCATACGCTTGACTTCATTATAGCGGAGAACGGGGCGTGCCTTTGCGTTGCTCCTAGAGGGTAGAAATGAATTTCCACTATTCTTCTTGTGTGCAACCTGTAAGTTGCCTAGCGCCATATTTGACCATTTTGGGATCTTCTCAGATTCCAGACACTCTTCCCATTTATCCTGCGAGTTTGCGTCTAGCTTACGATTTATAATGTAAATAAGCAGGCCATCTACGATTTGCTCACTTGTTGCTATTGTACCGAGAAATCGAGAGCGGGGAATGGGAGACAAGTTGGCAAAACGAGATGATTTGGTCAGTATGCAGCAGGGTCTGATGCTTCTGTTGGCAGTGTCTAAGATGTCTCGATATAGCTATGCGGATGATCATTATAGCGGAAAGAGTAATCCTTTGAATCGCGTAAATGGCATGCTTTTGCCATAGTGCTAGATGCTACAAGTGAATTTCCACTATCCAAAGTGCGCAACCTGTAGGCTGGCTGATTGCATTGTAACATCCATATTTTCCAGCTTGCGATATTTGCGTTCGATCAAGGATGCCATGTATGACCATTTCGGGATCTTATCAAATTACAAAGCCTTTTCGTATTCCTCCTTCGAGTTCGCGTCTAGCTTGCTCACTTGTTGCTATTTTACCAAGAGCACGAGAGCAAAAGCGTTTAAACACCATCCAGGAAAAAACGCAGAATCTGTAGCTTTTTAATCTTACTGAAATCCTCGTTGCTACCAACAACCGTATTGAACATCGCATAGAACTCGTGATATCTTTTCCATTAAATGTTGCTGCATCTCCGGCAGTCGAGACCTGCGACTGCAAGTGTGAACAGCCATTGAATAAAAGTGTAACTAGTCGTGGGTGTATCCAATTGTCAGGTGAGCCTGCTTCAACAAGTCAAGCTTCTCAAATGTAGAATAAGCATCCACAAATTCGACGTGAAACTCGTGTACAGAATCAATTCTTGAAGATGTTTGTTTGTACCTATTTTTATTGACATAAAAAAATGCGGTGGTAGCGATTCCGCAAACAAATTACGAATGTGATACTTAAATGTAGGGGTCACCAATATTTACGTGTGCACTGCTCTACACTGTGCATGCAAATAAGGTCAGCTATATTTAAAGATGTACGTATCTGCCAAGAATTAAAAGTGAAGTGCCAAAAAACCAATTCCAAACGCCTTCAATTTTTGGAGCAAAAACCTGTGGCTCTGGAACGGGTTAACCAGCAGCTATTTTCCTTTGGCAGTTGCAACAATTGCAGGGTGTCGCTGGAATTGTAATTGAAGCAGGAACAAATTTATGTTTATAATCGCGACCGAAACTAATTTTATTCTCCACCTTTAATTTAAACAATTAATTGTGTCTTTTTGCACTTGTGCACTGTGCAAACTATGCAGGGCATAGTTTGATCTACAATTGGGAAGTGTTAGTGGAAGGAAATTACGGGTGATTCTACTAGGGACAGAAAAGTTTAACCGGCTAAGCATGTCGTCACTGTCTATGTCCTCTTGAATGAGGTTATTAATAAACACAACACCAAGCATGGTTCTACGATTGGCTAGAGAAGGCAGATTAAGTAACATAAGTCTACTAGGATAGGATGGCAGTCTTGAGTTTTCTTCCCAGTTAAGGCCTCGCAAGGCAAAAAATTAGAAAGTTTTTCTATACGTATTCAATGCGGTCCTTGTGAACTTTGTACTGTGGACTCCAAACACCTGATCCGTACTCAAGAATTGGGTGAAGAACTGAGGTGAACAGGATCATTGTTAGATAGGGGCCATCAAACTCTTTAGACCATCTCTTAATAAAGCCGAGCACACCCATAGCTTTATTAACCATTGATTATATATGTTCACTAAACTTAAGCTTATGGTCCAAACGGACACCAAGATCATCAGCCAGTGAAATTCTTTCCAAGGTATAACCACAAAGATAGTAAGATACGTGCATTGGACAGGCTCGTAAGAATGTCATCAGCTTGCATTTGGAGCTGTTCAGATTAATCAAATTTGCACGACACCAAGAGTAGAAGCTATCTAGGTCGGATTGAAGGCGAATGACAGGGGTCATCTCTAAATTGAAAAGAGAGCTTGACATCATCCGCATACATGAGAGTACGCGAGTTAAGTATTACCAATGGAAGGTCATTGATGAAAAGCGTATAAGGAAGGGGGCCTAAATGGCTCCCCCTGAGGAACACCGGATATGGTATGAACGGGGTAAGAAAGATTATTTTTAAAGAGGACTCAATGGGTTCTCTCACCCAAATAGCTTACAATCCAATTAAGAAGTTTTGGCGAGAAACTGATTCGGTGTAGTTAGTAAGGACGTTTTATTGTGGGTCTTTAATCCACTAAAAGGTAGTAAATTCCTCAAACTAAATAACTAGTCTTAGTATTCCCTGCTCAGGGCGCCATCTGTAAGGACGTTTTCTCAGGCTGGAGTACATATCTCAGTCTCGCCAGGGTCTTCACAGAAAATTTGTAAATACTAAGATCAAGACTATTAGTAAAAGGGGCTACTAGCAGGTCATGCCCTGCTGAGATATGTACAGGGTATATGAAATGCACGTGGTCCACGTCGTGAACAAATACTCGCTGGCCACGTGTTAGTGGGTCCTACCACCACGTGGTTTTCTTGGGGCTCAAGTGCGTGTGTCACGTGTCATGCGTACCTGGCCGGCGGCTTATCGTGAGGAACGTCCGCGGCCGCAGGCGCTTTCGCTAACACTCCCACAAGTCGCTCTCGGGCGTAATCCACCACACCGCAACTTGTTAGAGTGCACGCTCACGCACCCTACTCTCCAGCTATCGTCCGCTCACGACGCCGCTCACGGTCGATCGTTGGCCGTGCGGAACGCCTGTGACCGCAGGTACTTTCGCTTATGCTCACACAAGTCGCTCAATGGTGTATTCCACCGCCGCAACCTGTTAAAGCACACGCTCACGCACCCGCTTGGCAACTAGCGCTCACTCACGGCACGGACGGCGAGTGTATGCCCAAAGTCGCCCACTGATCAGCGGAACACCGGCATGCCAGAAGTACGGCTCTGTATATACACACACCCGGCACACACGTACCCGACACACTGACACACTGGGGAATAATTTGATTTAGAATAATTCACTGCGGGTCGTTTTCACGGCACGGACTGTTAATGTGTATACTCAAAATCGCTCACTGCCCAGCGGACGACCGGCATACCAGAAAGCACGACTTTGCGAATACACACGCAAACGGGCACAGACGTACATGACACGGCAGTAGTTTAGCTTGATGTTCGCTTTAATTGTACGGGAGCTATTTCGCCCGGTTTGCTCTGTTGCTAATGATCGTCTGTCCTTTGGTCTAGTTACGCAGCTCGAGCTTTGCTGCTTGCGCTTCGCTGCCTCCGTCTTGCTGCTTGTTTGTCGCCGGTTGTATACGTCGGCGATGCGTATGTGTCGCTGCTGCTTGCATGGCGCCGCTGCGTTCGGCCGATCGTGCCTTGCTGCTGTGGCTCTGCTCGCACTTCGCTGCTTGCACGGCTTTGCTGCTTGCCTAGCATCGCTGCCTAGCTGGCGTCGCTGCCTGGCTGGCGCCGCTGCCCAAAAATTGGTCGCGATGCCGTCGCTTGTATGCAGCTGCTGTCCATGCACGAGCTCTGGGTACCCAGGCACCGTTACTTGTGCGTGTGCTATTTTGCTCGAGTCTATGCACAAGCTCTGGGTACCGAGGCGCCGATACTTTTGCGCGTGCTATTTTTTTCGAGTTTTTTGAGGTTAAGTCGAAAGTGAGACGTGCAAGGTAAATTTTGTTCGGAATCGGGCTTAAAAAATAAAAATACAAAGTTTCAAAGTTTTTTTAAAATTTGGCCACGCCCCTTTCCGCCTCTGTAAATCAATAACAATTTTAAATCCAACAACCAAAGTTGTACGTTTGACATGACAAATACATTGCCACGGGTGTTTTCTGAAAATTCCATTTAAATAGGACTATCAAGAAGTGAGATATTATCCGAATTAAACTCATTTTGGACGTATATTTATGCGTATAATTAAGATCTAATTTAGGTAAGCATACCGAAGTTCAAATCTAGCGCCGGCACTCAACATCTTACAAAACTTTTTATTTGTATAGAATGGTAACAGAATTGGCTCAGAATGCAACTTTGCCAAACATATAGCAAATTAGGCGGTGGCTAAGTGGTTAGAGTGGCGGACCTTTTATTTTAATTACATTTTTTTTATTCTTATAAACTAAAGGGAAAACTACAATCGAACGGGCTGTAATACACCCGCTACCTAAATTCTAAATTATTTATTTGAATTTCAATTAAAAAAGTTTTGAATATTAGATTTTATATTTTATACAATCTATAAGTTACGAATTTAGAGCGGCACGCCAAAACATACGTGTAAATGTGCAAACGCAGACATGCATGTATCGGCATCCCAAATCATGAATTTAGTTTTTAAAGTCGGTTTGTCAGTGGCGAATAAAAGATACAACTTTCTTTCGCACTGTCGGGTGGTGCTCGACTGAAAACGAAGAGGTTTTTTAAATCATATTTAATACATTGGTCGAAAACGAGAACGATAAAAGATCGGATATCTCTTCCACCCTAGACTTTTATCAATTCCATGCCTACTGGATAAGAATAGATTTATCCCAGTCTAACTTCGTGCAACATTTATAAACAAGAGAAATGTAATATTTTATATGAAAATACTTGTGTTCCAATACAAAAATTATATTCTCTCCCAAATTATTCCACTTTTTAAAACAACACAAAAAATAGGCTTAACTTTCGATCGATTTGGTTTTGATTGGCAACACTGCTATCTTGGCGATGGTACTCTTTGCCAATACTGTGGCTGTGCGTATGACTGCTTTTCTGACTCCGCCGTCGTCTCCAGCTATTGTGCTTTTAATTCGCCCGAATGACAGTGCCATTTTCTGCACTCCTGTAGCGCAGAGAGGTACGAGATACTCCATTTCCGTCAGAAAGTCTGCTGCATATGGCAAACACGCTGCCAGCGACTGAGGCGATTCATCCTGAGGTGTGTCAGGCTCGACTCTTCAAAACAAATCATCCAAGCATTGATTTTTGGAAAATGGCAAGTTTCAGGCTATGTGAGTCTGAAAACATGCCAGCACCAAGTAATCCATCGACTCGCTGCGATTTAGAGAACGATGGATCGGCGAGTGTTATGTTTTTCGGGATATACCAGTTGGTTATGTCGATGATGGCAGTGAGCAACAATACGTAGTCCGCTGACTACGTTTATGTGGGCTCAGGTGAGAGCTTTGAGCCAGTTGTGATTGGCGTTTGCTGCCACTCAAGAATTGACGACGAAAGCAGGGAGCCATATGTCAAAATTTCCTTAGGAGTGGAGTTGTAGACTGATCGGCATTTTAGTTTTAGGTGTAGTTTCTTGCATTTGACATGTCTATACCATGTCCGTTGAGGTAGATGCCGATATACGTTATTTTCTTGAATAAATAAACTTTTGGATTCGAACTGGGCTAAAAAACAAAGAAAAAGCTGATCCAACATTTGTTGCGGGAGATTGGGGAAACCCAGAAAAAATCCAATCAGATCAGGAGAGTTAGTGTAAGTAAACAAAATAAAATCAAAAATCGCAATAAGAATGTGCAAGCATGCAGTTAAATAAAAGGACTGCCACGATTAGAAAGTAAATATGTGTTTATTAACTAATTACTGGATAGGTGAGTTAGGATATGGAATTTTAAGATAGACAAACCTTTATAGTTTGTAGTAGAGACGATATGATATAATTTATTATAGTCCGAACACAATGCACTGAAACTATGCAGGGCATAGTTTGATCTACAATTGGGAAGTGTTAGTGGAAGGAAATTACGGGTGATTCTACTAGGGACAGAAAAGTTTAACCGGCTAAGCATGTCGTCACTGTCTATGTCCTCTTGAATGAGGTTATTAATAAACACAACACCAAGCATGGTTCTACGATTGGCTAGAGAAGGCAGATTAAGTAACATAAGTCTACTAGGATAGGATGGCAGTCTTGAGTTTTCTTCCCAGTTAAGGCCTCGCAAGGCAAAAATTAGAAATTTTTCTATACGTATTCAATGCGGTCCTTGTGAACTTTGTACTGTGGACTCCAAACACATGATCCGTACTCAAGAATTGGGTGAAGAACTGAGGTGAACAGGATCATTGTTAGATAGGGGCCATCAAACTCTTTAGACCATCTCTTAATAAAGCCGAGCACACCCATAGCTTTATTAACCATTGATGATATATGTTCACTAAACTTAAGCTTATGGTCCCAACGGGCACCAAGATCATCCGCCAGTGAAATTCTTTCCAAGGTATAACCACAAAGATAGTAAGATACGTGCATTGGACAGGCTCGTGAGAATGTCATCAGCTTGCATTTGGAGCTGTTCAGATTAATCAAATTTGCACGACACCAAGAGTAGAAGCTATCTAGGTCGGATTGAAGGCGAATGACAGGGGTCATCTCAGAATTGAAAAGAGAGCTTGACATCATCCGCATACATGAGAGTACGCGAGTTAAGTATTACCAATGGAAGGTCATTGATGAAAAGCGTATAAGGAAGGGGGCCTAAATGGCTCCCCTGAGGAACACCGGATATGGTATGAACTGGGTAAGAAAGATTATTTTTAAAGAGGACTCAATGGGTTCTCTCACCCAAATAGCTTACAATCCAATTAAGAAGTTTTGGCGAGAAACTGATTCGGTGTAGTTAGTAAGGACGTTTTATTGTGGGTCTTTAATCCACTAAAAGGTAGTAAATTCCTCAAACTAAATAACTAGCCTTAGTATTCCCTGCTCGGGCGCCATCTGTAAGGATGTTTTCTCAGGCTGGAGTACATATCAAAGTCTCGCCAGGGTCTTTACAGAAAATTTATAAATACTAAGATCAAGACTTTTAGTAAGAGGGGCTACTAGCAGGTCATGCTCTGCTGAGATATGTACAGGGTATATGAGATGCACGTGGTCCACGTCGTGAACACATACTCGCTGGCCACGTGTTAGTGGGTCCTACCTCCACGTGGTTTTCTTGGGGCTCAAGTGCGTGTGTCACGTGTCATGCGTACCTGGCCAGCGGCCTATCGTGAGGAACGTCCGCGGCCGCAGGCGCTTTCGCTAACACTCCCACAAGTCGCTCTGGGGCGTAATCCACCACACCGCAACTTGTTAGAGTGCACGCTCACGCACCCTACTCGCCAGCTACCGAAAATAATTTTATTCTCCACCTTTAATTTAAACAATTAATCGTGTCTTTTTTGCACTTGTGCACTGTGCAATTATTACAAATATAATGTCCGTGTGGTTTTTGCAGTATTCAAGTATCACAGTCATTTAGAATCTGTCACAATGCTTTAGAGACTTTACAGTCCGTTACAGGCGCTATACAAAAATTAGATGCGTTTATCTTATTATAAAACTAAACCGAAAACTTTGGGTGACTGTAGTTCGAGTCGAACAAAAACGTGCGTTCGATTTCAATTTCTATGTGCGGCGAAACGGAGCGAATAAAAAACACCGAAGAGATAACTTCATTGCGCTCCTGCTCCGCCCTAACTAACTTACATTTTCTAATAAGGCTAACTTAGTTTAGCACATTTAAATTTATTGAGAGTAAGAGTAGGTAAGAAAAAACAAATCAAAATAGCTGGTATAATAGGCGAGAATATAGATATTTAAAAAGGAAGTAATTTAAAGTTGTCAAACCTCTTACACCATCTCTTTATAAATCCGTAAATGCCCAAAGTATTGGTGAAATATATGTTCACAAAATATTGTTTGCGGTATAAATAGACACCTTGATCATCAACCAGAGAAAATCTTTTTAGAGACAACTACAAAGAGAGTAAGATACGAGGGTCGTTTGATAAGTCCGTGACTTTTTGAATAAAATATATTTTTTTCGTCAAAGAAGCGTTTTATTTCTCAACATAATCTCCTTTTAGCTCTATACATTTAGTCCAGCGTTTTTCCAATTTTTTTATTCCTTCCAAATAATAGGTTTTCTCAAGGCCCTCAAAATAGTCGTTTGTTTCTGTGATGACCCGAATCTCTTACCGCCGAGCCATTTCTTCATGTTTGGAAACAAAAAATAGTCACAGGGGGCTAAATCTGGAGAATATGCTGGATGGGGTAGCAGTTCGTAGCCCAATTTATGAAATTTTGCCATGCTGACACGAAATTCACTTTTTTCCATTTTCGTTAAAATTCACGAGATCGTCTGCTTTCAATGCCTATAAAACGCAAACCAAAAAACGCAGCTTTCTCAAAATTTTACAGTCAGCTGTTAATCGATAACTGCTGACAGGAGCAGTGTTGTATTTAGAGCAGGTGCGCGGCAAATACAAAAAGTCACGGACTTATCAAACGACCCTCGTACGTGCTTCAGAAAGGATGATGTGAGTCTCGTCACCCAGCATTTGGAGATGTTCCGATTTGCAAAAAAAATATGTTAGTCTTTTTGACGGCGAGAATGGCAGGAGTCGCCTTTAAATTGGAAAGAAATGTTAGCACCATCTGCATATATGGAAATATGGAAGTTAAGTTTGGCCAATGTAAGGTCAGTGATGAAAACCGTAAGAAGGAGGGGATCTAAGAAGGTAATACCATAAATATTATTTTGAAAGAGGACTCGTTTGAAATTATTTCCTCAGACGTATAATAGCAAAGGTTGTCAGGTCAAATATGTTGAAGTAGAGCGACGTTTTACTTACCATAGTTCAAAAAGAGATATGAAGGATCTACTAGAAGTAAAGAATTTTTACTTTTTTAAAAAAAAACCTTCTGCTCATATATAAACGATACTTTATCCATAACTCGACAAGGACATGACATATGGCCATACTTCTTTTTCTTAGGTTGGCAGGACTGTTATATGTTTACATGTTACTTTGTTACTTTATACTTCTCTTGTTCGCCCAATTCTTGAGTATGGTTCTTGCGTATGGTCGCCGCAATACCAGATTCACCAAGATAGAATTGAGTCTGTTCAAAAGCAATTTCTACTCTTCGCCTTACGTAGTTTTAACTGGATATCAGGTGTAGACTTACCACCTTACTCTAGTAGACTTCTTCTAATTAACCTACCTTCTCTTACTAACCGACGTATTATGCTAAGTGTTACATTTCTCTTTAAACTAATCAAGCATGATATAGACTCCCCTACTCTGCTTAACCAAATAAACTTTTGCATTCCCTCTAGAGTTACTCGTAATTTTGTCCCACTTTCTTTGAACCTTTGTTTTAATAATTAGTTTGCATGATCCTTTTCGAGTTCTCTGTGCTGATTACAATAGACTGTTTAGTGTTTTCAACTCTGAGTCCTCTCTTAATTCTATCAAACTGTCAATTCTAAATTATTTAACACTCCATCCTAACAATTAACACTAACCTACCGATCTGATTGGGTTTTACTGGGTTTTCCCCAATCTCTTGCAACAAATGTTGGATCGGTTTCTTTATTTTTACTATCCCAGCTTTAAGTTTAAAGTTTAAAGCTTAAAGTTAAAATTTTTAATTCTTAATTTTATATTTTAATTCTTAAATTTTATTTTAATCTTAAACAAATTAAAATTAATTAATTTTATATTTTTAATTTTTATATATAATTCTTTTAGTCGACTGCAATTAGTCGACATTAAATAAATAAATAAATAAATAAATGTCAAATTTGAGCGCGATCTGTCACATAGCTTTTTTTTACGGATCTATAAACAAGTCAACCTCGAGTGTGTTTTACGAATTTTACTGTAGAAATTAACGTTGAGCAAAGAGTATGTTTGCAAATTTTGTTATTCCAATGGAATAAGTGCGACGGACGCAATGAAAATATTGCAGAAGGCATATGGGGAGTCTCGCCTGCACGTATTTTTGATTGGTATAAGTTGTTCAAGGACGGCCGTACATCGCTGGAGAACTTGCCCCATGATCGTCGTCCAGCAACGTCAATAAATGAAGAAAACGTCGAAAAAGTAAAGAAAATTGTGTTGGAAAATTGTCGTGTGTCTGAAAGAGAGATAACTAGTGAGCTCAACATGTGAAATGGATCAGCTCATAGCAATATTGATGTTTGGGCATGAGACGTGTGTCTGCTCGACTTGTTCCAAAAATTGCTCATACTTCTCGTCTTGTACGCGATTATTTGGCCAAAAACAATGTAAATACTGTTCGGCAAGCACCGTATCCACCCGACATGGCAAGGTGTGACCCTTTTCCCTAAACTCAAATTACCGCTTCTTAAAAAGCATTTTCAGTCGATTAAAGTCATAAAAGAGAATTCGAAGAAGGAACTGAAAGCCATACCTAGAGCGGCCTACCAGAACTGTTATGAAGATTGGAAAAAAGGTGGCATATGTGTATCGCCTCTAATGTTGACTATTTTGAAAAATAGAATAAATATTGGAGAATAATTAACCGTTTTTGTTTTATTGAGCCAGTCTTGTTTATATTTGAGCAGAAGGTATGTTTCGCCTATAATTTGGAGACACTTCTAATATTGCTTGCAATTGCTTGTATTAAAGTTGCATTCCTTAGCAGTCTGTCTGCCTGTCTGTTTGGATTCATTTTTATTTTCGGCAACATCGGCTGTATCATAACAAGAAACGATATTCTTTAATTTTTACTAATAATTCTATAATAATTATGTCTATTATTATTAGCGGTATAAAAAATAATGATTATTTTTGAGTGAAAAAAAATTTGAGACAATAACCATTGTTCCCTTAGTACTACAATTCGACCATTCGCAAGTCATAAACATAAACTCTGAGACAATAACAATTGTCCCCTTAATACTCTGAAAGGCTCGTGCAGGGCGTATTTGGAATTTACAGCACGGAAGAGTTACTGGGAAAAATAACGACTTATTCTACTACAAGGGACAATGAAGTCTAACCAGCTAACCAGGCCATCACTATCAATATCACCTTGAAAAAAGACTACACTATGCTTGCCTTTACAATTAGGTAAAGATGGTAAAGTTAGTAATTTAAGCCTACCATTGTAGGAAGCTGTCCAACACTTACATTCAAATTTAGGGTACGTGATTAAAAGCTATCAAGGTCTGCTTGAAGGTGAACATGACAGCAGTCATCTTTAAATAAATAAGAAAGCCAAACATCATCCGCATACATGGGAGTCACGTAAGTTAATAAAAAGAGCATTGGTATAACGTTACAGATTATTGGTTTGTATACAAAATCCAAGCAAATAATGTTTTATAATAATTTGCGGATGCGGTGGGCAACGGACCCAAGTTTTGAACTAATTTTGCTCAGCGTATAATACACAAAATTCTGCCAAGAAGATAAAATGTTTTTGGCTCTTCCACCCCCTCCTCGGCCTATTACAAATAAGGTATACTTTTTGAGCATTTTCAGTTGTCGAAGTGTATATAAAGGCAGTTAGTTTTATATAATGGATGTTGTCATTGTTTCTGCTGGGAAAGGCAAAGGATGATGGATCGGTTTGCTAATATTTTATTTCTCGGTCTTCAAATTTAAAATATTACATATTCTGGCCAAAACTTTGGTATATAACAGGAAAGAGGTTCTTGGGACATTTACTAGTTTGAAGGGCGATATGTCCCTTAGATGTGAAAACTTTCTTCACTTTCAGATCTACAGCTTGTACTTTACCTTGAATATAGGCCACGACGTAATGGGCAGACAAATCAGGGGCAAGCCGTGGAATTCCATCCAAGATACAAGGTCAGTTGGCTTTCTGGTCCTAGCTTATTTACTTGTGGCAACGGCAGAATAACCACAGCGAACTCATCGGAATTTTTTTGGTGGAGTTCTAATTGCAGTTGATTCCACCATCAACTCGGAACTTTTAGAACCGGAGGTTCAATTTGGTATTGAATTACTCTGTGTAAAATTACACTTTCCCGGTTTTTCTCTTTATATAACCTTTTATATATATATATAACTTTTATATTCCGCCGTCGTCGGAATTATCAGTCTATTTGCAACATTTGTCCGCAATACAGACCATATTTAATCTGTTATCAGACAGAGATCACTTTTCAGTCCTGGGTGACTTTAATATCCCTGATTGTAATTGGACAACAAGTGTTGATTCAAACTCTCTACTGCCCTTACGGCAACATGACCTTTTTGACGGTCTGTTTGATATGTCAAGAGTTGCTGACCATTAGACGTCGAGATGATTTGGTCAGTATGCAGCAGGGTGTGATGCTTCTCTTGGCAGTGTCTAAGATGTCTCGATATAGCTTTGAGGATGATCATTATAGCGGAAAGAGTAATCCTTTGAATCGCGTAAATGGCTTGCTTTTGCCATAGTGCTAGATGCTACAAGTGAATTTCCACTATCCAAAGTGCGCAACCTGTAGGCTGGCTGATTGCATTGTAACATCCATATTTTCCAGCTTGCGATATTTGCGTTCGATCAAGGATGCCATGTATGACCATTTCGGGATCTTATCAAATTACAAAGCCTTTTCGTATTCCTCCTTCGAGTTCGCGCCTGGCTTGCTCACTTGTTGCTATTTTACCAAGAGTACGAGAGCAAAACCGTTTAAACACCATCCAGGAAAAAACGCAGAATCTGTAGCTTTTAAATCTTACTGAGATCCTCGTTGCTACCAACAACCGTATTGAACATCGCATAGAACTCGTGATATCTTTTCCATTAAATGTTGCCAGCTGCATCTCCGGCAGTCGAGACCTGCGACTGCAAGTGTGAACAACCATTGAATAAAAGTGTAACGAGTCTTGGGTGTATCCAATTGTCAGGTGAGCCTGCTTCAACAAGTCAAGCTTCTCAAATGTAGAATAAGCATCAACAAATTCGACGTGAAACTCGTGTACAGAATCAATTCTTGAAGATGTTTGTTTGTACCTATTTTTATTGACATAAAAAAATGCGGTGGTAGCGATTCCGCAAACAAATTACGAATGTGATACTTAAATGAAGGGGTCACCAATATTTACGTGTGCACTGCTCTACACTGTGCATGCAAATAAGGTCAGCTATATTTAAAGATGTACGTATCTGCCAAGAATTAAAAGTGAAGTGCCAAAAACCAATTCCAAACGCCTTCAATTTTTGGAGCAAAAACCTGTGGCTCTGGAACGGGTTAACCAGCAGCTATTTTCCTTTGGCAGTTGCAACAATTGCAGGGTGTCGCTGGAATTGTAATTGAAGCAGGAACAAATTTATGTTTATAATCGCGACCGAAACTAATTTTATTCTCCACCTTTAATTTAAACAATTAATTGTGTCTTTTTTGCACTTGTGCACTGTGCATTTATTACAAATATAATGTCCGTGTGGTTTTTGCAGTATTCATGTATCACAGTCATTTAGAATCTGTCACAATGCTTGAGAGACTTTACAGTCCGCTACAGGCGCTATACAAAATTAGATGCGTTTATCTTATTATAGAACTAAACCGAAAACTTTGGTTGACTGTAGTTCGAGTCGAACAAAAACGCGCGTTCGATTTTAATTTTTAAGTGCGGCGAAACGGAGCGAATAAAAAACACCGAAGAGATAACTTCATTGCGCTCCTGCTCCGCCCCAACTAACTTACATTTTCTAATAAGGCTAACTTAGTTTAGCACATTTAAATTTATTGAGAGTAAGAGTAGGTAAGAAAAAACAAATCAAAATAGCTGGTAGAATAGATATTTAAAAGGAAGTAATTTGAAGTTGTCAAACTTCTTACACCATCTCTTTATAAATCCCTAAATGCCCATAGTATTGGTGATATATATGTTCACAAAATATTGTTTGCGGTATAAATGGACACCCTGATCATCATCCAGAGAAAATCTTTTTAGAGACAACTACAAAGAGAGTAAGATACGTGCTTCAGAAAGGATGATGTGAGTCTCGTCACCCAGCATTTGGAGATGTTCAGATTTGCAAAAAAAATATGTTAGTCTTTTTGACGGCGAGAATGGCAGGAGTCGCCTTTAAATTGGAAAGAAATGTTAGCACCATCTGCATATATGGAAATATGGAAGTTAAGTTTGGCCAATGTAAGGTCAGTGATGAAAACCGTAAAAAGGAGGGGATCTAAGAAGGTAATACCATAAATATTATTTTGAAAGAGGACTCGTTTGAAATTATTTCCCCAAACGTATAATAGCAAAGGTTGTCAGGTCAAATATGTTGAAGTAGAGCGACGTTTTACTTGCCATAGTTCAAAAAGAGATATGAAGGATCTACTAGAAGTAAAGAATTTTTACATTTTAAAAATAAAAACCTTCTGCTCATATATAAACGAGACTTTATCCATAACTCGAGAAGGACATGACATATGGCCATACATTTTTTGCTTAGGTTGGCAGGACTGTTATATGTTTACATGTCAAATTTGAGCGCGATCTGTCACATAGCTTTTTTTTACGGCACTATAAACAAGTCAACCTCGAGTGTGTTTTACGAATTTTACTATAGAAATTAACGTTGAGCATTCAAAATGTCGGTGTTTTAAAGTCTACATTTTTTAATTTCTTTGTTGTTGGATTCCGCAGCTTCTTCGTAAAGCTCTCCAATTGATATAATTGCATGATCTAACATGCATGATCTATCCATGAATTAAAACCTTATTAACTGTAGCCGGCAAATAGTACCATGAATATTTTTTTATCAGTTGCTTGGCAGTTTCTAAAGCGTGTTCATTAAATTTATTGACATTAATTTTGTATCCTGATGCAATAGCTTGGAGTATGGTGGCACAACGATGGAACAATTTTTCATCTATTCTTATTTTGGATTAGAAAAGAATTTTCTGGCGACATTTCCGTCGTTTGATGATCCTCCTCCCCCATCTCTGGGCTATTCAACTATTAATCCTATTTTTTCGCGAAATTCCTTTTGCATTTTTTCTTTCCAATATTTCCAACTTTTGAATATAGGCCCCGACGTAATGGGAAGACAAATCAGGGGCAAGCCGTGGAATTCCATCCAAGACACAAGGTCAGTTGGCTCTCCGGTCCGGTGTTCCGGAACTAGATGTTGACTTTGCTAGCTTATTTACTTGTGGCAACGGCAGAATAACCACAGCGAACTCATCGTAATTTTTTTGGTGGAGTTCTAATTGCAGTTGATTCCACCATCAACTCGGAACTTTTAGAACCGGAGGTTCAAGTTGGTAGAACCCACTAACACGTGGCCAGCGAGCACATGTTCGTGATGTGGCCCATGTCCATCTCCTATACCCTGTACATATCTCAGCAGGGCATGACCTGCTTGTAGCCCCTCTTGATAAAGTCATAGTAGTCCTAGAATTTATAAATTTTTTGTAAAGACCATGGCGAGACTGAGATATGTACCCCAGCCTTAGAAAACGTCCTTACAGATGGCGCCCGAGCAGGGAATACTAAGACTAGTTATTTAGTTTGAGGAATTTACTACCTTTTAGTGGATTAAAGACCCACAATAAAACGTCCTTACTAACTACACCGAATCAGTTTCTCGCCAAAACTTCTTAATTGGACTGTAAGCTATTTGGGTGAGAGAACCCATTGAGTCCTCTTTAAAAATAATCTTTCTTACCCCGTTCATACCATATCCGGTGTTCCTCAGGGGAGCCATTTAGGCCCCCTTCCTTATACGCTTTTCATCAATGACCTTCCATTGGTAATACTTAACTCGCGTACTCTCATGTATGCGGATGATGTCAAGCTCTCTTTTCAATTTAGAGATGACCCCTGTCATTCGCCTTCAATCCGACCTAGATAGCTTCTACTCTTGGTGTCGTGCAAATTTGCTTAATCTGAACAGCTCCAAATGCAAGCTGATGGCATTCTCACGAGCCTGTCCAATGCACGTATCTTACTATCTTTGTGGTTATACCTTGGAAAGAATTTCACTGGCTGATGATCTTGGTGCCCGTTGGGACCATAAGCTTAAGTTTAGTGAACATATATATATCATCAATGGTTAATAAAGCTATGGGTGTGCTCGGCTTTATTAAGAGATGGTCTAAAGAGTTTGATGGCCCCTATCTAACAATGATTCTATTCACCTCAGTTCTTCACCCAATTCTTGAGTACGGATCATGTGTTTGGAGTCCACAGTACAAAGTTCACATTGAATACGTACAGAAAAACTTTCTAATTTTTGCCTTGCGAGGCCTTAACTGGGAAGAAAACTCAAGACTGCCATCCTATCCTAGTAGACTTATGTTACTTAATCTGCCTTCTCTAGCCAATCGTAGAACCATGCTTGGTGTTGTGTTTATTAATAACCTCATTCAAGAGGACATAGACAGTGACGAGGAATTAACCACCTTTTAGCGGATTAAAGACCCACAGTATAACTTCTACAGGGTATAGTAGAGGAGTGCAAGACCCACAAGACAAGCTAGTTCACCAGATAGATAGTTCAAAGGATAAGTATATATATATACGCAGGCATGAAAAAAAACAGATTCTTTGAGCTAGAGAAAAAAAACATAAGTCATAAGAAACTTTGTCCGCGTGTCTATGACTACTGCGCATACTTACGTATGCGCGAACTTTAACCTTTTCCAGACGTCGGCATAGCCGGCGCAGCCAGTCCCATAAGACTCGGTGCCGAATACCGAAGGAGGCAGTTGTGATCAAGAATGCGAACTGACAACAAACAATAACAAAATATAAGACTTGGTGTCGAAGAGATTTGACACATTTCACCAGTCTACGTATCAAGAAATCTCGCCGGAGATTTACAAACGTTCAACCAGTGCAAGCATTAGTCGACAAACGAATTAAACCGTACATCACAAATTCTACCAAAAAACATGGGAACACGCTGGATCGCTTTCCGTCGCAAGAGCGAACTGTAGTTCATCCTAAAGGAGTTCCGACTGGAAACCAACGGCACAGTGGAGCAAATGCGGTGTCGCCTGGTAGCCTTCGCCAATCAAGGAAATCTGTCAAAGGACCGGTTACGCCGGACCCCAAACAACCCGGAACACGCTCACGTGACACGTCGCCGGCTCCAGTGGAAGATGACTCCGAGGGTGTCATAGCTATACCGAGCTTCGAGGTCCGACGAACAGCGAGTCCTTCAAGGAGCTCTGCTAGTCGACACATTACCCGTTCCGGCGCCAAATGCCACGTTTTCGGTCAACATTGGAAGCAGCGGACCGGGTCACAAATCAGTAGCCGAACCCAACGCCGAGCTGAACGCTTTCGAGATTACGTACTGGCGCTGCGACTGATGATGCGGCGCGAGTTATAGTTCCAACGGAGTTCAAATATCGTTTTGTTAGAACGAGATTTCGGGAGGGGGGCTCTCTTTCCTCAGAACCTTAAAGGTGGTTCCTTGTTTAGTTTTTAAATTTTGGACTTTATATTTCGAGATGAATTCACAACACGTTTGCTCGTTTCAGTTGGTACAATCGGAATGAATTTATTCTGCTGTTTAAACATTACTTGATGGGTACACGGGTTTTAGATTCTTAGAACCACAATGTTGCATAAAATGCCCAGTCGGCATTTGTCCCTTTCCTGTTTATTTCTACAAGTAGGGCAATGTACTCTTGGTTCCAGATTGAACCATATATGTTTATGTATATATACGTAAGTATACGTTTGGGTTTCTTATAAGTTACAATCTAAATGTTAATATGTCAAGTATGCACGCAGTTGAGTTACTTTGTAAGCAAGTTGTAAATAGCTGCGAAGTGCGTCACGTTTGGATATAAACCAACTTATTCCGGTTATTTGCGTTTTCCAAATGCAGCTTTGGGAGGTTTAGATCCTCTGTTGTGTTATTGATTTCCACCCTTTTGTAAAGGGGAATAACAAGCTTTATTAAGTCGTCGATCTTTATCTCTGCATTTCCGTAGGTAAATCCATTAATAGTCAGGTTGCAGTCTTTGTGTGTAATGATGGCATTTCCCGTTACTTGGTATGGCCTCACGCAATTTGAGTGTATTTGCGTTCGAATTCCATTTAATACGAAAATATTTCCTTTTTCATGTTCCAAGATACGTTCCTTGTCGTCAACTTCAACCGCGTCACAGACCGCCAAATCCGCGTTGGCGATTGATCGAAGGCAGCTTTCGTCTCAAATATATTGTTCGTGAACTTTGTCACATTTTTCTTTTACAGATTTTAAGACATATTTGTTAAATAAAATATAATTTGGAATTTGCAGATATTTTGTTTTGTTTGGGTATTGGTACAGTGTGAGCGAGTTTATAATTTTCGATATCGAACTTAGGTACTTTTATATAAAAAATAACATTTGTTTTGTTTATAAATGTATCCATTTCTAATATTCTGTATAGATGTTCTTGGGATTCTATTTTAATATTTTGTTCTGTAAATATATCCAAATTTTATCTGTTTCTTCCGTTGACAATATAAATTTGGGTATTATTCTTAATTTAGTTAACAATATGCTTTCTAATATGTTTGAAATGTGATTATATAATATATCGATGTTAAAGCCCAATCTGTTTTAATTTCATTATGTTCTTATGTTAAGTGTTTAAAAATTTCGTTTTTAAAATTCTTAATAAAATTGCTTATTACTATTTGCTCTTGGTTTATGTGCTTAGTTATGTTTTGGAATCTTACTACAACTTCATTTTAGTTATTAATTTCTGATTCTAATTCGCCTAAGCTATTATGTATATTTTGAAACTCATCTTTTATCCTATTAGAATCTTCTGCATCCATATTTCCTGTTATTGTTTTAATTATACTTCCTAATCCATTAATTGCTCCTCTTTTTGTCTCTTTCTTGGAGTTAAAATATTAATTTTTTCTTTAACCTGGTTAAGTTGTTCCTTTAATGTTTTAATAGCTTCTCCCGAAAACTCTTCTGTTTTCATTTCCTGCAGTGCACTTTGCAACTGTTCTATATTCTTCTTATAATCTTCAATACAGATAATATGAGCTATAATTCTATAGTTATGTATATTTTTAGCTGTTCCTAATTCTAGTCGCACAATCGGAGTTCCTGGTTCCAAGTACTGAAAGTTAACGAATTGACCATCTCATAGGGCAAACTTTTAAATATTTTCATGAGGTATTTTTATTATTATTGTTTTAAAGTCAATTTGTATTGTTACTTTTAGTGCCTTTTCTTAATTTTAACTTATGTAACTTCTGTTTTTTGTTTGAGGTCAATTGTATGCCCACTGTCTTCTAGTACATTGTCCTTATTAAATCTTTGTGTTAACTTATTCCTTCTGTTTTCATTTCTAAATATTGTTTCTCCTGTTTCTAATTGTTGTGGGGTTTTTTATATTTGTTTAATTTTTCTACATTCTGACTTTTAATCAAAGTCATTGCTTTGCTATATCCGGGTAAAGTTTTTCTCTAAAGGCGTTTGATTGTTTGAGGTAGTCGTGTTGGTCGTTTAAGTCGATATTCTTATGAAAGGAGTGGGTTCTACCTGAGAATAGTTCGAAAGGTGTGAGTTTTGTTGCTGAATGGATAGCGTTATTGTAGGTAATTAACGTTTCAGTCAAAATACTGTCATGTTCTATTTGTAAATTCTCTGCCTTTTTCTTTTCTACGATAATTCTACTGGTGCATTGCTAGATGACTGTTGGAAAGATGTCATGTGCAATTCTATTTTTCTCTAAAGGCGTTTGATTGTTTGAGGTAGTCGTGTTGGTCTGTTAAAGTTGAATGTAACCTTTCTACTGGTGCATTGCTAGATGACTGTTGGAAAGATGTCATGTGCAATTCTATTCCGTATTGTTTGCAAAAATCTTTGAACAAGTTCGAATTATATTCGGCTGCTTGGTCGCAAACTATCTTGCTTCGAATACCGAAATATTGTATGAACTGTTGCATTGATTTTACAATGTTTATACTGTTTCTAGTGTGGATCGTATAAGCCGCAGCGAATTTAGAGAAATTGTCAATTATAGTCATTACATGGTTTCCGTTGATTGTATATAAGTCCGTGTTAATAATTTGCATAGGTGTTGAGGGGGTTTCTGTCTCTAGATATTTAATTTTGGGTGGCGATCGGTCATACTTTAGTAGTTTACATATGTCACATTGATGGTCTTTATAATTATTTGTTTCATATTTGGAAAATAGTATTTTCTTTTCAATTGGGCGATCTTCTCTTCCTTATCTGAATAGTTGACTACTTCCATGTAACTTACATTATCCTTTGCTCTATACAATCCTTCTGTCACTAACACATACCAATACACCATTTGAGCGATTTGTGGAAGCACAGGCGAAAGTACCTGCGGTCACGGACGTTCTGCACGGCCAACGGCCGATCATGAGTAATGTGTGTAAAGCGCTAGTTGGCAAGTGGGTGCGTTAGCGTGTGCTCTAACGAGTTTGCGACGATAAGCCACCAGCCAGGCACGCGTGACACGCGACATGTGCACGTGGGCCCCGTAGAACCACGTGGGGGTAGAACCCACTAACACGTGGCCAGCGAGCACATGTTCGTGACGTGGACCATGTTCATCTCCTGTACATATCTCAGCAGGACATGACCTGCTTGTAGCCCCTCTTGCTAAAGTCATGGTAGTCCTAATATTTATAAATTTTCTGTAAAGAACCTGGCGAGACTGAGATATGTACCCCAGGCTGAGATAACATCCCTACAGTGGTCAAAAACAATACCATGGACATTGACTTTTGATATTGTTAGAAGAGGGACCGTTCTTTTAAACAATTAGAAATCATAAGAAGTTTGTAAGGAAACCCAATAAGGTCCAACTAAAGAATCGGAAGTGTATGGCTTGCAGAATCAAAAGCCTTACTAAAGTCAGTGTAAATGACATCAGTTTGCATCTTCTGAAATCCTATAATAAGAAGAGATGAGAATTCCCGAAGATTAGTTGTGGAAGATCTGCATTTCATAAAACAATGTTGATATGGTGAAAAAAAATGGGACTTTGTAAAGAGAAGGCACTACATCCTGGTCTTCCATCAGGACCATGTTTTTAATGTTTTTAACCAAGCACAAACGGAGAATTATATATATAGAGAATTTTAAAACAGAGGGAAGATCGTTAATAAAGAGGTTAAAGAGTAAAGGACCCAGATGACTACCCTGAGAAACACCGGAGGTTACATTGATTGGCTTATATAAAAAAGATTTATAAAGATCTCTTTGGGATGTTTTTCAAATAACTAGAAATCCAAAGAAGTAGTTTGTAAGGAACCCCAATAAGATCCAACTTATGAATGATATGAGCATTCCAAAAGACTAGTTGTGGAAAATCTGGATTTCATACAACCATGTTGATATGGTGTTATGGTGATATGGTGGTTTTTCAAATATTTTAGGAATATTTGATGATTTAGAAATACACCTTTAGTTCTTCACTTCCGATTTATACCCATTGTTGTTAACCCATTAATAGCCAAGAGTGTTTAAAACCAAAATTTAATCAATGCATTGACTTATTTTAATAGAAAACTATATAGTGAATCGGGAAAATATGATTTGGTAAAAAAACCGTTATTCAATATGTTTTGAGCCTGTACCCGAGCAGGTACAATGGCAGAATCCATGTTACATATAACTTAATTTTTTTTTTGTGTGGTAAATCTTAAAACAATCTTTTTCTACACAAAGCGTGATGTCACAAAGCTCGCAAATCCATCTTACTCTATTGTGACATTGACGACAGCGTAATGGTTTTTCAATCCTTTTAGGAAAGTGATTTCCAGGAAACTATTGATCGCTTTGAAGTTGATGGCGCATTTCTGTAATTTCGTAGATAATGGCGGACAATAGTTCGATGAAAATTTAGCAAATCCATGTTACAGTTGTTAGCTGTTTTATACAACTTCTATGCGTTCACCATAACTGAAGAAATCATTGAAGTGAAAAGTGGCCACCACCACTTTTTACCACGAATTTTTATTCCGTAGTTATTTAGTACTTGATCGTGGAGGTTTTGGTTGTTTGACACCTTTTTTTGGACTTTGTTGTTGAACACCATCTATTCACGGAATGCATCGGCTCAATACCCACAAAATTTGAACCAACAGTTACGGCGCTGTTGTCGTTCCATTTCAAAAAGAGTATTTTATTGGTCATGTCATATCTGTGATCATAAAATATTCTTTTTTTTTTTTAATGCGGTGTTTGACTGCAATGGACACTTTTTTTGTTCTCGATTCGCGCACAGTTCCAATAGCTCATAGGTCGGCAGAAATCTAATTGCGTCTGGAATCCATAAGGTGTTAAATATGTCATTAGGGTTGGTGTTTACCGTTGGTGGCGGCGTTTGGAGTGCCGATGTTGGCGGAGCGTTGGATGTCATTATTGTAGGGACTGTTCCTCTGCCTAAGATAAAATCTTCTTCTCTTTCAGCTCTATTTCTTCTTCTGGTGTTCGGAAACGACCTTTTGATATTCGACATGAACTCTCTCTATACAACTGTAAATTTTATCTCGCTTATTTTAATATTTTAATTATGTCCAGTGAATTCCTATTTACTCTTCTATTCCTATATAATTCGTGTGTGATTTGATTACTATTCGGAGCAATGTGTGTTGGTGTGTTGTTATCTTAATTTTTAACGTGTGTTGATATCATAATTTCTAATGTGTGTTGTTGTCTTAGTTTCTTATGTGTGTTGTTGTCTTAATTTATAGTGTGTGTGTGCATTAATGATATTCTTAATTAACCACGTGTTATTCTACTAGGATTGCGGTCGACACGGTGTACGCACAGTGCACTGCCGTCGACGGACCACGGCGGGAAATGGTGCGCGTCTTCAGCCGAGAGGGAACAGTTTGGAGACGCCGCACCGCAGTTCCCAGGAATAGCACCTCTGAGGTGCGGTAATGGCCGTGTCGTCGCGCATGTCAGGATTGAGGAGGTGGTGACGGATGCCACGATCGAGACGAGGGCCACACGCAGCTTTATCAGCGAGCATATGGCTGCATGGTTGAGTACACCGGAGAACGAGAGAGCAGCTCTGATCCGCATAACACTGAAGGCTGGATCATCGAGAGACGTGACGCGAGCCTTACGAGTGAGTACCAATGATGGTATTGCCCGTCATTCCGGACGAAGTAATCGATAAGGAAGCTGCGATGCTACCTTGAGGGCTACGAGTTCGACGTAGTCACGGATCACTTAGCGTTGAAGTGGCTAAATAGCATCGAGAACCCGACGAGAAGGATTGCGCGCTGGGCGTTAGAGCTTCAACAGTTCCGCTTCAACAGTTCCGCTTCAACGTGCACTACCGCCGCGGAGACCAGAACATAGTGGCCGGCGCTTTGTCTAGACAGCCTTTGGAGACCATGCATAGAAAGAAAATAAAACCATGTTAAAAATCAAGAAAATAAAACCAAACCTGCAGTGATTTATTGAAAACCCAGTGGGTAAGTGCAGAAGTGAAGGTGTCGTGTATGTGTGTGCCCGTGTGCGTGTGTATTCGCAGAGTCGTGCTTTCTGGTATGCCGGTCGTCCGCTGGCCAGTGAGCGATTTTGAGTATACACATCAACAGTCCGTGTCGTGAGTGAAGGTTAGTTGACAAGTGGGTGCGTGATCGTTTGGTCCAACAGGCTGCGGCGTCATGGAATACACCATTTGAGCGATTTGTGGGAGCACAGGCGGAAGTACCTGCGGTCACGGGCGTTCTGCACGGCCAACGGCCGATAGTGAGTAGTGTCGTAAGTGAAGCGTTAGTTGGCAAGTGGGTGCGTTAGCGTGTGCTCTAACGAGTTTGCGGCGTGGTGGCATACACCACTGAGCGCCTCGTGGGAGTACAGGCGAGGGTACCTGCGGTCACGAGCGTTCTGCAGGACAAACGATCGACCGTGAGAGGTGTCGTGAGTGGACGATAGCTGGTAAGCAGGGTACGTGATCGTGCATTCTAACTGGATGCGGTGTGGTGGAATACACCACCGAGCAACTTGTGGGTAACAGAAACCTTCATGGTAAATTTGGTGTGTGTAGCTTTTATAATAGCTGAGATAGGATTTTACCTAGTTATATATATTATAGTTATAGTTATGAAAAGAGTTAATTTGAAGTAAGGATAGTTTAGAGGGTCCATTGATTAATGGGTTGACCTGCTTGCACCACCACTTTTCTTAGATCGGATTCACCCTTTTGTCACGATTCACAAGACCACTTTAAGACAATTTTTTTATTGCCAGCAGCCAATAAAATCTGCATCTGGATCACCTGAGCAATTACAAATCTTTGCCGAACAGGAGATCATTAACACCAAACAGCATTAGCTCAAATCATACGTCGCGAAACACTAAACAGTTAAAATAAACAGAACAATAGCCAAACCAATGCCGATCACCAAGAGAGGTAGTTACATAGTTATTGGAAGAGCTAGTTTGGTATTGATTATTATTATTTATCTTTTATTTTAAAACCGATCTTCTATTTATAGCCCGTTCACGACGCATGTGCATTCCTGATAAATCAGTCAAACTTATGTTTGCTTGCCAATTTTATTTTTTTTGTGCATTGGTATCTGCTTCTCGGGTGCTTTGTTTTGATTTTACCCTTTTCGGAAAGCGACGTTGTTATTAGTGGCTCACCACTATTACTCTCTCTTTCCTTACATGTTCCAATGCTTTGAGCCTAAGCAGATCTGCTGCTTTGCCGCTGGCTCTCTTTTTGAGGTTATGTCGAAGTTCAGACATGATGGGGAAATTCTGACCGGATTCGGATTCATCAAACCAAAATACATATGCCTTATACCCAGATCATGAACTATGGAGAGTACTCCTTTACAATTAAATATGGCGGCCAGAAGGTTCCGCTGCAAACGGATTGAAAATCATCAGCAGGGATACTTATTTTAATAGACGCGATAACTCGCGAATAATTAAATTTTAATTTGTCTACGACAACATTCGTTACAGATATTTTTGATTGAATGTATGTTTTTACATCTTCAATCAAAGTATCAGCTGCAAGGCGAGAAACGAAAACCAGTTTCTTTAGTTTGACAATGACAAGTCCTTTTGTGTTGGAGACAGTTTTTGGGGCCTTATTAGGCGCAGGCGAAGGAGAAGTGACGACCAGAGTTGGTGGATCACGCAAGTTAGCTGGGCTATTTGGAGGAAAAGTTGGAGGTGCTGACAGATTGTCGTTACGTATTCTAGGCGAAGTTATGCCTGAAGAAGTCGAAGGCCAGTAAATGATAGGTTCATCAAAGTCAAAGGACTTAAACTTAGCTTCCACATCAGTGAACACTGACGGTAGCTTCGAAAAAGCCAAATGCAGATTTGAGTCTTATTTTGTTTTTGAGTTCCTTAACCCGACAGGCTTCGCAAGACCAATGAAGGCTAGAATTGCTGTTTATAGAGTCCACAATACGACGGTTAAGCCAATAAATTTGACATTGTGTAATGGCCCACGCTTCGTTCCATTATTGTTTTTTTTAATCTATATCGAAAATACTTTCGGCTTTATGGTAACCAAAGGTGAAGCAGTGCAAATTGTAAAGCCACTTTCTTTTAGTTGACCTTGCCAGCAGTGCAGTTATTATTATTGCACTTACATGTCTAATAAGTGCCTACTTGGAGACTCTTTTGAAAATAGTTTAAGCGCTGATTTAACAGCTGGACTTTCTAGCACAGCCAACTTCACCTACTCTGAAGACATTCCAAGAAAAAAAGCTCGAGTTGTCATCGTACTTATTGAATGTCAGAGAAGTGCACCCAAATAGGCAAGAATTCTGTTGGAGGGAAATCTTCAAACTAAGAAAACATTTTGACCCTTGCTCTGGTCAAGTGTCATATTTCAAGAAGCCAGAGTCACCCCTTTTAAATTTACGTTAGTTACTTCACTAAGAATCAGTAGTAAAGTCGATTTTGTTTTCGTCGGATAGTTTGTGCGTTGCGCACCCAAAGCCCAAAGACGGCATCACTGCCTTATGGCTTAAGAACAGCGCTCAGGGCGCTCCTTTTTAACCCAGCACGACGTGGGATAACCTAGCACTGAGTCGCATAACCTCTTCGGAGCCTGCCTTATCTTTGGGTTGTTGTGAACTGCACTCGAGCAACCTGCGCAGGTTTCTTTTCGTTCGCCTTGTGCTGCACTGCGCGTTTGGATATTGCAGTCTTGCCCTGTATTTGGAATTTTTTCGTTCGGATAATTTATTTCACTCTACGTCCACCTGCGCAGCCGCTGAGCCGACTTCAACAATTTCAACGACCACCTTGCCACTTGGAGCTAGGAGCTACATAGAGCGAGGGATGAGCTTATTTTTTATACCCTTCGACCATTGAAAATGGCCAAAAAAGGGTATACTAACTTTGTGCAAATGTGTGTAACAGGCAGGAGGAGGCGTGGGAGACCCCACAAAGTATAAATATTCTTGCTCAGCACCACTAGCCGAGTCGACTAAGCCATGTCTGTCTGTCTGTCCGGATGTCCGGATGTCCAGATGAACACACAGGTCTCAGCTATTATACGAGCTACAGACACCAAATTTGGCATGAAGGTTTCTGTTTATCCGGGACAGGTGGAGTTTATTTCAAATGTTGGGTACCACGCCCCCCGCTCACGAAAATCAATAATTTCATCTTTTAAGCTGATTTGTGAGCGACATATAAAAGATACATTCCAGTCCGATCGGACAACAAACAAAGAAGTTATTAAACAAAAACCTTGTTCGCTTTGATTTTGTATACAGACCAGCAAGCTGTGACATCATTGCAGTGCTCATGTAGGAAAGGAAAGGAAAGAGAATGCGAGCGCGTAGCGCATCCTGTTGTTCTGCTCTTCTTTTTTTATTGTCACGCATTTTTTGCATTATAACACGCACGCACACATCCGTACATTTGTGCTTGACCAAATGCTACATGTATATACACGTATTCATATAAAGACGCATATAAAGGCTTACGTTACGATATTTCTATTTAGTAGAAATATTGTACAATGTTTGACTCTTTACGTTTCAAAAAAGTTCAAGAGCATCCCACTGTCGCGTGCCGCTCGACTGTTGCTCTTGTTTTGTCTTGCATAAATGAAACAAAACAAAGTATTTTGAATAGATTCAACTAACGAATTCAAATCGCCATTGATATATAATCAAATTGTTGAGTGTGCGATAGGACAAGAAAATGTATATATACAAAAGTTACACACAATTGTTTATTTGAAGTTTGGTAAAACATTTAAAAAATTGTATATCAATTGAATGGTAAAAACCGATCTGCATCATCACAACCACGCTGGAAAGCCTTTTAACTCTGGAAATTTGTACTTGCGAGTACTTAAAAACATCGTGCTTGTCCCTAGGCTCATAATAATTGTGAATTTTTTTTCTCTCAATTACACATTTGCCATCCTGCTCATTCGCACACACAGCAAATAGCTAGTCCAGTCTCGCTCACACACTTCTTCCAGTGATGCACACAGAACGAACCAACGGAAGAGGCAACATGTCGAACACGTGGGCACGGGTCACACTCAGTGAGAGAATTTACAGTTAGTCCTCATACCGACTCTCAGTGATATAAGAACACAAGACAGCAATGACGGTTGTTCTGTTTTCTCTCTTCTGCTGTACTGAATTCATATTTCTTATATTTCATTTGGCGCATACTTCAGTCCAGCAAAACGTTCACGTTTGGATTTAATCTTCAAGCCAACTAACTCTCTCTTAACTTTTTTAGAGAAATCGAAACGGTATACTAACTGTAAAGGGAATGCCTACTATAGGTTTCCTTGTGGACCACCCTCCCCTTAATAAGAATAGACGTTCCCAGGTCTGCCTGCACTTTTTGTTCCGTGCATAATGGGGTTAGCTTATTTCCTAATCTCTTGTTGTTCTTTACAAATACGCGTTCTCTCACCTCAAACACGCAGTTTTGCCGGGATGGGTTGCATCTTTTTGTCCTACTTCAGACACCTGGCGATTTCTGCCACTGTGCTCTGGAACCGTTCGACTTGGCCATTGGAAGAGCTGTGGAGTGGGTGCGCATTTACTGTGTCAATGCCGAAGCTGTTCTTCACCATACAGGTGACCGTTTCTGAGTTGAATGCGGGCTCATTGTCACAATAGACCGTTTTGATATTGGGGAAAAGGTTAATAATCTGCAACAGGGGTGCTGTGATGTACACTATTGTTCTAGACACCACTGGTTGCACTATTGCAAATTTAGAAAATTTGTCAATGCACGTCAGGAATAGTTTCCTGTCGGTAGAGAATATGTCAATATGCACCATTTCGCCTGTATAACTGGGTATAGGCGTTTCCAAAGCTCTTGCTTTTTCGGGTACAGACTCTACAATTAGCTACCACCTCCTTTGCTAAACTGCCCATTTTAGGAAAGTAATAATCCCGAAGGACTTGTTTAATATTTTCCTGCGCGGCTCTGTGAGCACGGTTGTGCTCAGCAGTGACGATTTCATGCTGTTCGTTTTTGTTCGTTATATCTATCACGACATTCTTACATTGAAGTAATTGGGTGGCTGGGAAGTGTGTAATGAGGTGGTCGTGTTGGAAGCTTGTTAGTGTGGGCAAGTCGCAATTAATAGCGTTCACGACGTCAGGATTAAGCAAATTTGCACGACACCAAGAGTAGAAGCTATCTAGGTCGGATTGAAGGCGAATGACAGGGGTCATCTCTAAATTGAAAAGAGAGCTTGACATCACGTGGTTTTCTTGAGGCTCAAGTGCGTGTGTCACGTGTCATGCGTACCTGGCCGGCGGCTTATCGTGAGGAACGTCCGCGGCCGCAGGCTCTTTCGCTAACACTCCCACTCACGCACCCTACTCGCCAGCTACCGAAAATAATTTTATTCTCCACCTTTAATTTAAACAATTAATCGTGTCTTTTTTGCACTTGTGCACTGTGCAATTATTACAAATATAATGTGGTTTTTGCAGTATTCATGTATTACAGTCATTTAGAATCTGTCACAATGCTTTAGAGACTTTACAGTCCGTTACAGGCGCTATACAAAATTATATGCGTTTATCTTATTATAAAACTAAACCGAAAACTTTGGGTGACTGTAGCTCTAGTCGAACAAAAACGTGCGTTCGATTTCAATTTCTATGTGCGGCGAAACGGAGCGAATAAAAAACACTGAAGAGATAACTTCATTGCGCTCCTGCTCCGCCCTAACTAACTTACATTTTCTAATAAGGCTAACTTAGTTTAGCACATTTAAATTTATTGAGAGTAAGAGTAGGTAAGAAAAACAAATCAAAATAGCTGGTATAATAGGCGAGAATATAGATATTTAAAAAGGAAGTAATTTAAAGTTGTCAAACTTCTTACACCATCTCTTTATAAATCCGTAAATGCCCAAAGTATTGGTGAAATATATGTTCACAAAATATTGATTGCGGTATAAATAGACACCTTGATCATCAACCAGAGAAAATCTTTTTAGAGACAACTACAAAGAGAGTAAGATACGTGATTCAGAAAGGATGATGTGAGTCTCGTCACCCAGCATTTGGAGATGTTCAGATTTGCAAAAAAATATGTTAGTCTTTTTGACGGCGAGAATGGCAGGAGTCGCCTTTAAATTGGAAAGAAATGTTAGCACCATCTGCATATATGGAAATATGGAAGTTAAGTTTGGCCAATGTAAGGTCAGTGATGAAAACCGTAAAAAGGAGGGGATCTAAGAAGGTAATACCATAAATATTATTTTGAAAGAGGACTCGTTTGAAATTATTTCCTCAGACGTATAATAGCAAAGGTTTTCAGGTCAAATATGTTGAATTAGACCGACGTTTTACTTACCATAGTTCAAAAAGAGATATGAAGGATCTACTAGAAGTAAAGAATTTTTACATTAAAAAAAAAAAAACCTGCTCATATATAAACGATACGAAATACTGTTCGGCAAGCACCGTATCCATCCGACATGGCAAGGTGTGACCTTTTTCCCTAAACTCAAATTACCGCTTCTTGAAAAGCATTTTCAGTCGATTAAAGTCAAAAAAGAGAATTCGAAGAAGGAACTGAAAGCCATACCTAAAGCGTCCTACCAGAACTGTTATGAAGATTGGAAAAAAGGTGGCATATGTGTATCGCCTGTCTGTTTGGATTCATTTTTATTTTCGGCAACATCGGCTGTATCATAACAAGAAACGATATTCTTTTGATTTTTACTAATAATTCTATAATAATTCTGTCTATTATTATTAGCGGTACAAAAAATAATGATTATTTTTGAGTGAAAAAATTTTATTACAATATAACGATAAACACAGACTCTGAGATAATAACCATTGTTCCCTTAGTACTAGAATTCGACCATTCGGAAGTCAAAAACATAAACTCTGAGACAAGAAAAATTGTCCCCTTAATACTCTGAAAGGCTCGTGCAGGGCGTATTTGGAATTTACAGCACGGAAGAGTTACTGGGGAAAAATAGCGACTTATTCTACTACAAGGGACAATGAAGTCTAACCAGCTAACCAGGCCATCACTATCAATATCACCTTGAATAAAGTTTTGAATAAAGACTACACTATGCTTGCCTTTACAATTAGGTAAAGATGGTAAAGTTAGTAATTTAAGCCTACCGTTGTAGGAAGCTGTCTAACACTTACATTCAAATTAAGGCTACGTGATTAAAAGCTATCAAGGTCTGCTTGAAGGTGAACATGACAGCAGTCATATTTAATTAAATAAGAAAGCCAAACATCATCCCCACACATGGGAGTCACGTAAGTTAATAAGAGGAGCATTGGTATGAGGTTACAGATTATTGGTTTGCATACAAAATCCAAGCAAATAAAATATTTTATAATAATTTGCGGATGCGGTGGGCAACGGACCCAAGTTTTGAACTAATTTTGCTCAGCGTATAATACACAAAATTCTGCCAAGAAGATAAAATGTTTTTGGCTCTTCCACCCCTCCTCGGCCTATTACAAATAAGGTATACTTTTTGAGCATTTTCAGTTGTCGAAGTGTATATAAAGGCAGTTAGTTTTATATAATGGATGTTGTCATTGTTTCTGCTGGGTAAGGCAAAGGATGATGGATCGGTTTGCTAATATTTTATTTCTCGGTCTTCAAATTTAAAATATTACATATTCTGGCCAAAACTTTGGTATATAACAGTAAAGAGGTTCTTGGGACATTTACTAGTTTGAAGGGCGATATGTCCCTTAGATGTGAAAACTTTCTTCACTACATCTACAGCTTGTACTTTACCTTGAATATAGGCCACGACGTAATGGGCAGACAAATCAGGGGCAAGCCGTGGAATTCCATCCAAGACACAAGGTCAGTTGGCTTTCCGGTCCTAGCTTATTTACTTGTGGCAACGGCAGAATAACCACAGCGAACTCATCGGAATTTTTTTGGTGGAGTTCTAATTGCAGTTGATTCCACCATCAACTCGGAACTTTTAGAACCGGAGGTTCAATTTGGTATTGAATTACTCTGTGTAAAATTACACTTTCCCGGATTTTCTCTTTATATAACCTTTTATATATATATATAACTTTTTATATTCCGCCGTCGTCGGAATTATCAGTCTATTTGCAACATTTGTCCGCAATACAGACCATATTTAATCTGTTATCAGACAGAGATCACTTTTCAGTCCTGGGTGACTTTAATATCCCTGATTGTAATTGGACAACAAGTGTTGATTCAAACTCTCTACTGCCCTTACGGCAACATGACCTTTTTGACGGTCTGTTTGATATGTCAAGAGTTGCTGACTATTAGACGTCGAGATGATTTGGTCAGTATGCAGCAGGGTGTGATGCTTCTCTTGGCAGTGTCTAAGATGTCTCGATATAGCTTTGAGGATGATCATTATAGCGGAAAGAGTAATCCTTTGAATCGCGTAAATGGCTTGCTTTTGCCATAGTGCTAGATGCTACAAGTGAATTTTCAATATCCAAAGTGCGCAACCTGTAGGCTGGCTGATTGCATTGTAACATCCATATTTTCCAGCTTGCGATATTTGCGTTCGATCAAGGATGCCATGTATGACCATTTCGGGATCTTATCAAATTACAAAGCCTTTTCGTATTCCTCCTTCGAGTTCGCGTCTAGCTTGCTCACTTGTTGCTATTTTACCAAGAGCACGAGAGCAAAAGCGTTTAAACACCATCCAGGAAAAACGCAGAATCTGTAGCTTTTTAATCTTACTGAGATCCTCGTTGCTACCAACAACCGTATTGAACATCGCATAGAACTCGTGATATCTTTTCCATTAAATGTTGCTGCATCTCCGGCAGTCGAGACCTGCGACTGCAAGTGTGAACAACAATTGAATAAAAGTGTAACGAGTCTTGGGTGTATCCAATTGTCAGGTGAGCCTGCTTCAACAAGTCAAGCTTCTCAAATGTAGAATAAGCATCAACAAATTCGACGTGAAACTCGTGTACAGAATCAATTCTTGAAGATGTTTGTTTGTACCTATTTTTATTGACATAAAAAAATGCGGTGGTAGCGATTCCGCAAACAAATTACGAATGTGATACTTAAATGAAGGGGTCACCAATATTTACGTGTGCACTGCTCTACACTGTGCATGCAAATAAGGTCAGCTATATTTAAAGTTGTACGTATCTGCCAAGAATTAAAAGTGAAGTGCCAAAAACCAATTCCAAACACCTTCAATTTTTGGAGAAAAAACCTGTGGCTCTGGAACGGGTTAACCAGCAGCTATTTTCCTTTGGCAGTTGCAACAATTGCAGGGTGTCGCTGGATTTGTAATTTGGAACAAATTTATGTTTATAATCGCGACCGAAACTAATTTTATTCTCCACCTTTAATTTAAATAATTAATTGTGTCTATTTTGCACTTGTGCACTGTGCATTTATTACAAATATAATGTCCGTGTGGTTTTTGCAGTATTCATGTATCACAGTCATTTAGAATCTGTCACAATGCTTGAGAGACTTTACAGTCCGCTACAGGCGCTATACAAAATTAGATGCGTTTATCTTATTATAGAACTAAACCGAAAACTTTGGGTGACTGTAGTTCGAGTCGAACAAAAACGCGCGTTCGATTTTAATTTTTAAGTGCGGCGAAACGGAGCGAATAAAAAACACCGAAGAGATAACTTCATTGCGCTCCTTCTCCGCCCCAACTAACTTACATTTTCTAATAAGGCTAACTTAGTTTAGCACATTTAAATTTATTGAGAGTAAGAGTAGGTAAGAAAAAACAAATACAAAATAGCTGGTAGAATAGATATTTAAAAGGAAGTAATTTGAAGTTGTCAAACTTCTTACACCATCTCTTTATAAATCCCTAAATGCCCATAGTATTGGTGATATATATGTTCACAAAATATTGTTTGCGGTATAAATGGACACCCTGATCATCATCCAGAGAAAATCTTTTTAGAGACAACTACAAAGAGAGTAAGATACGTGCTTCAGAAAGGATGATGTGAGTCTCGTCACCCAGCATTTGGAGATGTTCAGATTTGCAAAAAAATATGTTAGTCTTTTTGACGGCGAGAATGGCAGGAGTCGCCTTTAAATTGGAAAGAAATGTTAGCACCATCTGCATATATGGAAATATGGAAGTTAAGTTTGGCCAATGTAAGGTCAGTGATGAAAACCGTAAAAAGGAGGGGATCAAAGAAGGTAATACCATAAATATTATTTTGAAAGAGGACTCGTTTGAAATTATTTCCTCAGACGTATAATAGCAAAGGTTGTCAGGTCAAATATGTTGAAGTAGACCGACGTTTTACTTACCATAGTTCAAAAAGAGATATGAAGGATCTACTAGAAGTAAAGAATTTTTACATTTAAAAAAAAAAACCTGCTCATATATAAACGATACGAAATACTGTTCGGCAAGCACCGTATCCATCCGACATGGCAAGGTGTGACCTTTTTCCCTAAACTCAAATTACCGCTTCTTGAAAAGCATTTTCAGTCGATTAAAGTCAAAAAAGAGAATTCGAAGAAGGAACTGAAAGCCATACCTAAAGCGTCCTACCAGAACTGTTATGAAGATTGGAAAAAAGGTGGCATATGTGTATCGCCTGTCTGTTTGGATTCATTTTTATTTTCGGCAACATCGGCTGTATCATAACAAGAAACGATATTCTTTTGATTTTTACTAATAATTCTATAATAATTCTGTCTATTATTATTAGCGGTACAAAAAATAATGATTATTTTTGAGTGAAAAAAATTTTATTACAATATAACGATAAACACAGACTCTGAGATAATAACCATTGTTCCCTTAGTACTAGAATTCGACCATTCGCAAGTCATAAACATAAACTCTGAGACAAGAAAAATTGTCCCCTTAATACTCTGAAAGGCTCGTGCAGGGCGTATTTGGAATTTACAGCACGGAAGAGTTACTGGGGAAAAATAACGACTTATTCTACTACAAGGGACAATGAAGTCTAACCAGCTAACCAGGCCATCACTATCAATATCACCTTGAATAAAGTTTTGAATAAAGACTACACTATGCTTGCCTTTACAATTAGGTAAAGATGGTAAAGTTAGTAATTTAAGCCTACCGTTGTAGGAAGCTGTCTAACACTTACATTCAAATTAAGGCTACGTGATTAAAAGCTATCAAGGTCTGCTTGAAGGTGAACATGACAGCAGTCATATTTAATTAAATAAGAAAGCCAAACATCATCCCCACACATGGGAGTCACGTAAGTTAATAAGAGGAGCATTGGTATGAGGTTACAGATTATTGGTTTGTATACAAAATCCAAGCAAATAATGTTTTATAATAATTTGCGGATGCGGTGGGCAACGGACCCAAGTTTTGAACTAATTTTGCTCAGCGTATAATACACAAAATTCTGCCAAGAAGATAAAATGTTTTTGGCTCTTCCACCCCCTCCTCGGCCTATTACAAATAAGGTATACTTTTTGTGCATTTTCAGTTGTCGAAGTGTATATAAAGGCAGTTAGTTTTATATAATGGATGTTGTCATTGTTTCTGCTGGGAAAGGCAAAGGATGATGGATCGGTTTGCTAATATTTTATTTCTCGGTCTTCAAATTTAAAATATTACATATTCTGGCCAAAACTTTGGTATATAACAGGAAAGAGGTTCTTGGGACATTTACTAGTTTGAAGGCTTGATCTACGGCTTGTACTTTACCTTGAATATAGGCCACGACGTAATGGGCAGACAAATCAGGGGCAAGCCGTGGAATTCCATCCAAGACACAAGGTCAGTTGGCTTTCCGGTGTTGTTGGTTTGGCTGTTATCAGACAGAGATCACTTTTCAGTCCTGGGTGACTTTAATATCCCTGATTGTAATTGGACAACAAGTGTTGATTCAAACTCTCTACTGCCCTCACGGCAACATGACCTTTTTGACGGTCTGTTTGATATGTCATTGTCACAGGTCATTCATGTTTAAACAGTAGTAACAGATCGTCAGACTAATGCTTTGTCTCGGATCCATCTAGAGTGAGTCTAAACAAGACACAACCACTTTCTCTTCCTGAAGATCCTTACCATCATACTCTTGAAGTTAATTTTGATTTTGGTGCATGTATGAATAAACATGAAAAACTGTTTAATCGTGTACGCTGCTTTAGGAAAGCAGATTATAATTTATTAAATGGGATGATTTCCCAATTTGATTGGTCAGAATTGTATTCGTCTACTGATATTTTAGTAGCGAGCAATATTTTTTATCACACAATTAACTACTTTTTGGATATCTGTGTTCCGTGTTTTTATCCAACTTCCTCGAATAAGCCGCCATGGTTTACAAGAGAGTTGTCACGGTTAAAAAATTTAAAGTCAAGCCGTTTTTTAAAAATATAAAAATAATAGCTCATCTACATCCTTTTCCCGCTACTTAAGCGCGCGGTCAGATTTTACTGTCTTGAACGCGAAATGTTATAAGAACTATTTAACTCGTTGTAAGGCTCAGTTTATTCAGAACCCCAAACAGTTTTATAGTTTCGTTAACACGAAGCGTAAGTCTACCGCATTTCCAACAAAATTAACGTTTGAAAATGCTAGTGCAGATACCGACCAAGCCATAGCCGATACATTTGCAAAGTTTTTTCAAAACGACTTTTTCTCCCTCTACAGAGAAAACTCACTTTTATCCATACAACATTCCAAGTTCAAATGGGTGAAGAACTGAGGTGAACAGAATCATTGTTAGATAGGGGCCATCAAACTCTTTAGACCATCTGTTAATAAAGCCGAGCACACCCATAGCTTTATTAACCATTGATGATATATGTTCACTAAACTAAAGCTTATGGTCCAAACGGACACCAAGATCATCAGCCAGTGAACTTCTTTCCAATGTATAACCACGAAGATAGTAAGATACGTGCATTGGACAGGCTCGTGAGAATGTCATCAGCTTGCATTTGGAGCTGTTCAGATTAAGCAAATTTGCACGACACCAAGAGTAGAAGCTATCTAGGTCGGATTGAAGGCGAATGACAGGGGTCATCTCTAAATTGAAAAGAGAGCTTGACATCACGTGGTTTTCTTGAGGCTCAAGTGCGTGTGTCACGTGTCATGCGTACCTGGCCGGCGGCTTATCGTGAGGAACGTCCGCGGCCGCAGGCGCTTTTGCACTGTGCAATTATTACAAATATAATGTCCGTGTGGTTTTTGCAGTATTCAAGTATCACAGTCATTTAGAATCTGTCACAATGCTTTAGAGACTTTACAGTCCGTTACAGGCGCTATACAAAATTAGATGCGTTTATCTTATTATAAAACTAAACCGAAAACTTTGGGTGACTGTAGTTCGAGTCGAAGAAAAACGTGCGTTCGATTTCAATTTCTATTTGCGGCGAACGGAGCGAATAAAAAACACCGAAGAGATAACTTCATTGCGCTCCTGCTCCGCCCTAACTAACTTACATTTTCTAATAAGGCTAACTTAGTTTAGCACATTTAAATTTATTGAGAGTAAGAGTAAGTAAGAAAAAACAAATCAAAATAGCTGGTATAATAGGCGAGAATATAGATATTTAAAAAGGAAGTAATTTAAAGTTGTCAAACTTCTTACACCATCTCTTTATAAATCCGTAAATGCCCAAAGTATTGGTGAAATATATGTTCACAAAATATTGTTTGCGGTATAAATAGACACCTTGATCATCAACCAGAGAAAATCTTTTTAGAGACAACTACAAAGAGAGTAAGATACGTGCTTCAGAAAGGATGATGTGAGTCTTGTCACCCAGCATTTGGAGATGTTCCGATTTGCAAAAAAAATATGTTAGTCTTTTTGACGGCGTGAATGGCAGGAGTCGCCTTTAAATTGGAAAGAAATGTTAGCACCATCTGCATATATGGAAATATGGAAGTTAAGTTTGGCCAATGTAAGGTCAGTGATGAAAACCGTGAGAAGGAGGGGATCTAAGAAGGTAATACCATAAATATTATTTTGAAAGAGGACTCGTTTGAAATTATTTCCTCAGACGTATAATAGCCAAGGTTGTCAGGTCAAATATGTTGAAGTAGAGCGACGTTTTACTTACCATAGTTCAAAAAGAGATATGAAGGATCTACTAGAAGTAAAGAATTTTTACATTTAAAAAAAAAAAACCTTCTGCTCATATATAAACGATACTTTATCCATAACTCGAGAAGGACATGACATATGGCCATACTTCTTTTCTTAGGTTGGCAGGACTGTTATATGTTTACATGTCAAATTTGAGCGCGATCTGTCACATAGCTTTTTTTACGGATCTATAAACAAGTCAACCTCGAGTGTGTTTTACGAATTTTACTGTAGAAATTAACGTTGAGCAAAGAGTATGTTTGCAAATTTTGTTATTCCAATGGAATAAGTGCGACGGACGCAATGAAAATATTGCAGAAGGCATATGGGGAGTCTCGCCTGCACGTATTTTTGATTGGTATAAGTTGTTCAAGGACGGCCGTACATCGCTGGAGAACTTGCCCCATGATCGTCGTCCAGCAACGTCAATAAATGAAGAAAACGTCGAAAAAGTAAAGAAAATTGTGTTGGAAAATTGTCGTGTGTCTGAAAGAGAGATAACTAGTGAGCTCAACATGTGAAATGGATCAGCTCATAGCAATATTGATGTTTGGGCATGAGACGTGTGTCTGCTCGACTTGTTCCAAAAATTGCTCATACTTCTCGTCTTGTACGCGATTATTTGGCCAAAAACAATGTAAATACTGTTCGGCAAGCACCGTATCCACCCGACATGGCAAGGTGTGACCCTTTTCCCTAAACTCAAATTACCGCTTCTTAAAAAGCATTTTCAGTCGATTAAAGTCATAAAAGAGAATTCGAAGAAGGAACTGAAAGCCATACCTAGAGCGGCCTACCAGAACTGTTATGAAGATTGGAAAAAAGGTGGCATATGTGTATCGCCTTTAATGTTGACTATTTTGAAAAATAGAATAAATATTGGAGAATAATTAACCGTTTTTGTTTTATTGAGCCAGTCTTGTTTATATTTGAGCAGAAGGTATGTTTCGCCTATAATTTGGAGACACTTCTAATATTGCTTGCAATTGCTTGTATTAAAGTTGCATTCCTTAGCAGTCTGTCTGCCTGTCTATTTGGATTCATTTTTATTTTCGGCAACATCGGCTGTATCATAACAAGAAACGATATTCTTTAATTTTTACTAATAATTCTATAATAATTATGTCTATTATTATTAGCGGTACAAAAAATAATGATTATTTTTGAGTGAAAAAAAATTTGATTACAATATAACGATAAACACAGACTCTGAGACAATAACCATTGTTCCCTTAGTACTACAATTCGACCATTCGCAAGTCATAAACATAAACTCTGAGACAATAACAATTGTCCCCTTAATACTCTGAAAGGCTCGTGCAGGGCGTATTTGGAATTTACAGCACGGAAGAGTTACTGGGGAAAAATAACGACTTATTCTACTACAAGGGACAATGAAGTCTAACCAGCTAACCAGGCCATCACTATCAATATCACCTTGAAAAAAGACTACACTATGCTTGCCTTTACAATTAGGTAAAGATGGTAAAGTTAGTAATTTAAGCCTACCATTGTAGGAAGCTGTCCAACACTTACATTCAAATTTAGGGTACGTGATTAAAAGCTATCAAGGTCTGCTTGAAGGTGAACATGACAGCAGTCATCTTTAAATAAATAAGAAAGCCAAACATCATCCGCATACATGGGAGTCACGTAAGTTAATAAAAAGAGCATTGGTATAACGTTACAGATTATTGGTTTGTATACAAAATCCAAGCAAATAATGTTTTATAATAATTTGCGGATGCGGTGGGCAACGGACCCAAGTTTTGAACTAATTTTGCTCAGCGTATAATACACAAAATTCTGCCAAGAAGATAAAATGTTTTTGGCTCTTCCACCCCCTCCTCGGCCTATTACAAATAAGGTATACTTGCTCAGCGTATAATACACAAAATTCTGCCAAGAAGATAAAATGTTTTTGGCTCTTCCACCCCCTCCTCGGCCTATTACAAATAAGGTATACTTTTTGAGCATTTTCAGTTGTCGAAGTGTATATAAAGGCAGTTAGTTTTATATAATGGATGTTGTCATTGTTTCTGCTGGGAAAGGCAAAGGATGATGGATCGGTTTGCTAATATTTTATTTCTCGGTCTTCAAATTTAAAATATTACATATTCTGGCCAAAACTTTGGTATATAACAGGAAAGAGGTTCTTGGGACATTTACTAGTTTGAAGGGCGATATGTCCCTTAGATGTGAAAACTTTCTTCACTTTCAGATCTACGGCTTGTACTTTACCTTGAATATAGGCCACGACGTAATGGGCAGACAAATCAGGGGCAAGCCGTGGAATTCCATCCAAGACACAAGGTCAGTTGGCTTTCTGGTCCTAGCTTATTTACTTGTGGCAACGGCAGAATAACCACAGCGAACTCATCGGAATTTTTTTGGTGGAGTTCTAATTGCAGTTGATTCCACCATCAACTCGGAACTTTTAGAACCGGAGGTTCAATTTGGTATTGAATTACTCTGTGTAAAATTACACTTTCCCGGTTTTTCTCTTTATATAACCTTTTATATATATATATAACTTTTATATTCCGCCGTCGTCGGAATTATCAGTCTATTTGCAACATTTGTCCGCAATACAGACCATGTTTAATCTGCTATCAGACAGAGATCACTTTTCAGTCCTGGGTGGCCAATGTAAGGTCAGTGATGAAAACCGTAAAAAGGAGGGGATCTAAGAAGGTAATACCATAAATATTATTTTGAAAGAGGACTCGTTTGAAATTATTTCCTCAAACGTATAATATCGTAGCAAAGGTTGTCAGGTCAAATATGTTGAAGTAGAGCGACGTTTTACTTACTTTAGTTCAAAAAGAGATATGAAGGATCTACTAGAAGTAAAGAATTTTTACATTTTAAAAATAAAAACCTTCTGCTCATATATAAACGAGACTTTATCCATAAGTCGACAAGGACATGACATATGGCCATACATTTTTTGCTTAGGTTGGCAGGACTGTTATATGTTTACATGTCAAATTTGAGCGCGATCTGTCACATAGTTTTTTTTTACGGCACTATAAACAAGTCAACCTCGAGTGTGTTTTACGAATTTTACTATAGAAATTAACGTTGAGCATTCAAAATGTCGGTGTTTTAAAGTCTACATTTTTTAATTTCTTTGTTGTTGGATTCCGCAGCTTCTTCGTAAAGCTCTCCAATTTATATAATTGCATGATCTAGCATATAATTGCAGATCCATGAATTAAAACCTTATTAACTGTAGCCGGCAAATAGTACCATGAATATTTTTTTATCAGTTGCTTGGCAGTTTTTAAAGCGTATTCATTAAATTTATTGACATTAATTTTGTATCCTGATGCAATAGCTTGGAGTATGGTGGCACAACGATGGAACAAGTTTTCATCTATTCCTATTTTGGATTAGAAAAGAATTTTCTGGCGACATTTCCGTCGTTTGATGATCCTCTTTCCCCATCTCTGGGCTATTCAACTATTAATCCTATTTTTTCGCGAAATTCCTTTTGCATTTTTTCTTTCTTTCCAATATTTTCAACTTTTGAATATAGGCCCCGACGTAATGGGAAGACAAATCAGGGGCAATCCGTGGAATTCCATCCAAGACACAAGGTCAGTTGGCTTTCCGGTCCGGTGTTCCGGAACTAGATGTTGACTTTGCTAGCTTATTTACTTGTGGCAACGGCAGAATAACCACAGCGAACTCATCGGAATTTTTTTGGTGGAGTTCTAATTGCAGTTGATTCCACCATCAACTCGGAACTTTTAGAACCGGAGGTTCAAGTTGGTAGTACCCACTAACACGTGGCCAGCGAGCACATGTTCGTGATGTGGCCCATGTCCATCTCCTATACCCTGTACATATCTCAGCAGGGCATGACCTGCTTGTAGCCCCTCTTGATAAAGTCTTACTTAACTCGCGTACTCTCATGTATGCGGATGATGTCAAGCTCTCTTTTCAATTTAGAGATGACCCCTGTCATTCGCCTTCAATCCGACCTAGATAGCTTCTACTCTTGGTGTCGTGCAAATTTGCTTAATCTGAACAGCTCCAAATGCAAGCTGATGACATTCTCACGAGCCTATCCAATGCACGTATCTTTCTATCTTTGTGGTTATACCTTGGAAAGAATTTCACTGGCTGATGATCTTGGTGCCCGTTGGGACCATAACCTTAAGTTTAGTGAACATATATCATCAATGGTTAATAAAGCTATGGGTGTGCTCGGCTTTATTAAGAGATGGTCTAATGAGTTTGATGGCCCCTATCTAACAATGATTCTGTTCACCTCAGTTCTTCACCCAATTCTTGAGTACGCATAATGTGTTTGGAGTCCACAGTACAAAGTTCACAAGGACCTCATTGAATACGTACAGAAAAACTTTCTAATTTTTGCCTTGCGAGGCCTTAACTGGGAAGATAACTCAAGACTGCCATCCTATCCTAGTAGACTTATGTTACTTAATCTGCCTTCTCTAGCCAATCGTAGAACCATGCTTGGTGTTGTGTTTATTAATAACCTCATTCAAGAGGACATAGACAGTGACGAGGAATTAGCCACCTTTTAGCGGATTAAAGACCCACAGTATAATTTTTACAGGGTATAGTAGAGGATTGCAAGACCCACAAGACAAGCTAGTTCACCAGATAGATAGTTCAAATGATAAGTATATATATATACGCAGGCATGAAAAAAAAACAGATTCTTTGAGCTAGAGAAAAAAAACATAAGTCATAAGAAACTTTGTCCGCGTGTCTATGACTACTGCGCATACTTACGTATGCTCGAACTTTGACCTTTCTGGACTCTTATTACTTTGCTTAACCTTTTCCTGACGTCGGCATAGCCGGCGCAGCCAGTCCCATAAGACTCGGTGCCGAATACCGAAGGAGGCAGTTGTGATCAAGAATGCGAACTGACAACATCATGAACAAAATATAAGACTCGGTGTCGAAGAGATTTGACACATTTCACCAGTCTACGTGTCAAGAAATCTCGCCGGAGATTTACAAACGTTCAACCAGTGCAAGCATTAGTCGACAAACGAATTAAACCGTACATCACAAATTCTACCAAAAAAACATGGGAACACGCTGGATCGCTTTCCGTCGCAAGAGCGAACTGTAGCTCATCCTAAAGGAGTTCCGACTGGAAACCAACGGCACAGTGGAGCAAATGCGGTGTCGCCTGGTAGCCTTCGCCAATCAAGGAAATCTGTCAAAGGACCGGTTACGCCGGACCCCAAAAAACCCGGAACACGCTCACGTGACACGTCGCCGGCTCCAGTGGAAGATGACTCCGAGGGTGTCATAGCTATACCGAGCTTCGAGGTCCGACGAACAGCGAGTCCTTCAAGGAGCTCTGCTAGTCGACACACATTACCCGTTCCGGCGCCAAATGCCACGTTTTCGGTCAACATTGGAAGCAGCGGACCGGGTCACAAATCAGTAGCCGAACCCAACGCCGAGCTGAACGCTTTCGAGATTACGTACTGGCGCTGCGACTGATGATGCGGCGCGAGTTATAGTTCCAACGGAGTTCAAATATCGTTTTGTTAGAACGAGATTTCGGGAGGGGGGCTCTCTTTCCTCAGAACCTTAATGGTGGTTCCTTGTTTAGTTTTTAAATTTTGGACTTTATATTTCGAGATGAATTCACAACACGTTTGCTCGTTTCAGTTGGTACAATCGGAATGAATTTATTCTGCTGTTCAAACATTACTTGATGGGTACACGGGTTTTGGATTCTTAGAACCACAATGTTGTTAAAAATGCCCAGTCGGCATTTGTCCCTTTCCTGTTTATTTCTACAAGTAGGGCAATGTACTCTTGGTTCCAGATTGAACCATATATGTTTATATATATATACATAAGTATACGTTTGGGTTTCTTATAAGTTACAATCTAAATGTTAATATGTCAAGTATGCACGCAGTTGAGCTACTTTGTAAGCAAGTTGTTGTTCCCCCGCTTCGGCTTAGGAGGGGTACAATGCTGATCGGGGGAAGGGTGCATGTGGTAACTCCTCCCCCCCGGCATTGAAGTGACGGCCACATCGAGGGAAGTGACGGAACGAACTTTGCTGGTGTCGGTGATGGAGTGAATATGGTCGTTCTCCGCTTCACCATCACTATCGTTATGATGGTCCCTGCTAGTATGGCCAAAACGATGTAAATAGCTGCAAAGTGGGTTCACGTCACGTTTTGGATATAAACCAACTTATTCCGGTTATTTGCGTTTTCCAAATGCAGCTTTGGGAGGTTTAGATCTTCTGTTGATTTCCACCCTTTTGTACAGGGGAATAACAAGCTTTATTAAGTCGTCGATCTTTATCTCTGCATTTCCGTAGGTAAATCCATTAATAGTCAGGTTGCAGTCTTTGTGTGTAATGATGGTATTTCCCGTTACTTGGTATGGCCTCACGCAATTTGAGTGTTTTTGCGTTCGAATTCCATTTAATACGAAAATATTTCCTTTTCCAGGTTCCAAGATACGTTCCTTGTCGTCAACTTCAACCGCGTCACAGACCGCCAAATCCGCGTTGGCGATTGATCGAAGGCAGCTTTCGTCTCCATTGGGGATATCTTCTAGTTTAGATTTACAAATATATTGTTCGTGAACTTTGTCACATTTTTCTTTTACAGATTTTAAGACATATTTGTTAAATAAAATATAATTTGGAATTTGCAGATATTTTGTTTTGTTTGGGTATTGGTACAGTGTGAGCGAGTTTATAATTTTCGATATCGAACTTAGGTACTTTTATATAAAAAATAACATTTGTTTTGTTTATAAATGTATCCATTTCTAATATTCTGTATAGACGTTCTTGGGATTCTATTTTAATATTTTGTTCTGTAAATATATCCAAATTTTATCTGTTTCTTCCGTTGATAATATAAATTTGGGTATTATTCTTAATTTAGTTAACAATATGCTTTCTAATATGTTTGAAATGTGATTATATAATATATCGATGTTAAAGCCCAATCTGTTTTAATTTCATTATGTTCTTATGTTAAGTGTTTAAAAATTTCGTTTTTAAAATTCTTAATAAAATTGCTTATTACTATTTGCTCTTGGTTTATGTGCTTAGTTATGTTTTGGAATCTTACTACAACTTCATTTTAGTTATTAATTTCTGATTCTAATTCGCCTAAGCTATTATGTATATTTTGAAACTCATCTTTTATCCTATTAGAATCTTCTGCATCCATATTTCCTGTTATTGTTTTAATTATACTTCCTAATCCATTAATTGTTCCTCTTTTTGTCTCTTTCTTGGAGTTAAAATATTAATTTTTTCTTTAACCTGGTTAAGTTGTTCCTCTAATGTTTTAATAGCTTCTCCCGAAAACTCTACTGTTTTCATTTCCTGCAGTGCACTTTGCAACTGTTCTATATTCTTCTTATAATCTTCAATACAGATAATATGAGCTATAATTCTATAGTTATGTATATTTTTAGCTGTTCCTAATTCTAGTCGCACAATCGGAGTTCCTGCTTCTAAGTACTGAAAGTTAACGAATTGACCATCTCATAGGGCAAACTTTTAAATATTTTCATGAGGTATTTTTATTATCATTGTTTTAAAGTCAATTTGTATTGTTACTTTTAGTGCCTTTTCTTAATTTTGACTTATGTAACTTCTGTTTTTTGTTTGAGGTCAATGTATGCCCACTGTCTTCTAGTACATTGTGCTTATTAAATCTTTGTGTTAACTTATTCCTTCTGTTTTCATTTCTAAATATTGTTTCTCCTGTTTCTAATTGTTGTGGGTTTTTTTTTATTTGTTTAATTTTTCTACATTCTGACTTTTAATCAAAGTCATTGCTTTGCTATATCCGGGTAAAGTTTTTCTCTAAAGGCGTTTGATTGTTTGAGGTAGTCGTGTTGGTCGTTTAAGTCGATATTTGTAAATTCTCTGCCTTTTTCTTTTCTACGATAATTCTATAAATCTCTGTTAAAGTTGTAACCTTTCTACTGGTGCATTTCTAGATGACTGTTGGAAAGATGTCATGTGCAATTCTATTCCGTATTGTTTGCAAAAATCTTTGAACAAGTTCGAATTATATTCGGCTGCTTGGTCGCAAACTATCTTGCTTCGAATACCGAAATATTGTATGAACTGTTGCATTGATTTTACAATGTTTATACTGTTTCTAGTGTGGATCGTATAAGCCGCAGCGAATTTAGAGAAATTGTCAATTATAGTCATTACATGGTTTCCGTTGATTGTATATAAGTCCGTGTTAATAATTTGCATAGGTGTTGAGGGGGTTTCTGTCTCTAGATATTTAATTTTGGGTGGCGATCGGTCATACTTTAGTAGCTTACATATGTCACATTGATGGTCTTTATAATTATTTGTTTCATATTTGGAATAGTATTTTCTTTTCAATTGGGCCATCTTCTCTTCCTTGTCTGAATAGTTGACTACTTCCATGTAACTTACATTATCCTTTGCTCTATACAATCCTTCTGTCACTAACACATACCACTACACCATTTGAGCGATTTGTGAAAGCACAGGCGAAAGTACCTGCGGTCACGGACGTTCTGCACGGCCAACGGCCGATCATGAGTAATGTGTGTAAAGCTCTAGTTGGCAAGTGGGTGCGTTAGCGTGTGCTCTAACGAGTTTGCGACGATAAGCCACCGGCCAGGCACGCGTGACACGCGACATGTGCACGTGGGCCCCGTAGAACCACGTGGGGGTAGAACCCACTAACACGTGGCCAGCGAGCACATGTTCGTGACGTGGACCATGTTCATCTCCTGTACATATCTCAGCAGGACATGACCTGCTTGTAGCCCCTCTTGCTAAAGTCATGGTAGTCCTAATATTTATAAATTTTCTGTAAAGAACCTGGCGAGACTGAGATATGTACCCCAGGCTGAGATAACATCCCTACAGTGGTCAAAAACAATACCATGGACATTGACTTTTGATATTGTTAGAAGAGGGACCGTTCTTTTAAACAATTAGAAATCATAAGAAGTAGTTTGTAAGGAAACCCAATAAGATCCAACTAAAGAATCGGAAGTGTATGGCTTGCAGAATCAAAAGCCTTACTAAAGTCAGTGTAAATGACATCAGTTTGCATCTTCTGAAATTCTATAATAACAAGAGATGAGAATTCCCGAAGATTAGTTGTGGAAGATCTGCATTTCATAAAACAATGTTGATATGGTGAAAAAAAAATGGGACTTTATAAAGAGAAGGCACTATATCTAAGAAGACATCCTGGTATTCCATCAGGACCATGTTTTTAATGTTTTTAACCAAATGAAAAGTTTAAACTTAAAAGATTAAAGCTGCACCAAGCACAAACGGAGAATTATATATATAGAGAATTTTAAAACAGAGGGAAGATCGCTAATAAAGAGGTTAAAGAGTAAAGGACCCAGATGACTACCCTGAGAAACACCGGAGGTTACATTGATTGGCTTAGATAAAAAAGATTTATAAAGATCTCTTTGGGATGTTTTTCAAATAACTAGAAATCCAAAGAAGTAGTTTGTAAGGAACCCCAATAAGATCCAACTTATGAATGATATGAGCATTCCAAAAGACTAGTTGTGGAAAATCTGGATTTCATACAACCATGTTGATATGGTGTTATGGTGATATGGTGGTTTTTCAAATATTTTAGGAATATTTGATGATTTAGAAATACACCTTTAGTTCTTCACTTCCGATTTATACCCATTGTTGTTAACCCATTAATAGCCAAGAGTGTTTAAAACCAAAATTTAATCAATGCATTGACTTATTTTAATAGAAAACAATATAGTGAATCTGGAAAATATGATTTGGTAAAAAAAACCGTTATTCAATATGTTTTGAGCCTGTACCCGAGCAGTTACAATGGCAGAATCCATGTTACATATAACTTAATTTTTTTTTTGTGTGGTAAATCTTAAAACAATCTTTTTCTACACAAATCGTGATGTCACAAAGCTCGCAAATCCATCTTACTCTATTGTGACATTGACGACAGCGTAATGGTTTTTCAAACTATTGGAAACTATTGATCGCTTTGAAGTTGATGGCGCATTTCTGTTATTTCGTAGATAATGGCGGACAATAGTTCGATGAAAATTTAGCAAATCCATGTTACAGTTGTTAGCTGTTTTATACAACTTCCATGCGTTCACCATAACTGAAGAAATCATTGAAGTGAAAAATGGCCACCACCACTTTTTACCACGAATTTTTATCCCGTAGTTATTTAGTACTTGATCGTGGAGGTTTTGGTTGTTTGACACCTTTTTTGGACTTTGTTGTTGAACACCATCGATTCACGGAATGCATCGGCTCAATACCCACAAAATTTGAACCAACAGTTACGGCGCTGTTGTCGTTCCATTTCAAAAAGAGTATTTTATTGGTCATGTCATATCTGTGATCATAAAATATTCTTTTTTTTTTAATGCGGTGTTTGACTGCAATGGACACTTTTTTTGTGTCTCGATTCGCGCACAGTTCCAATAGCTCATAGGTCGGCAGAAATCTAATTGCGTCTGGAATCCATAAGGTGTTAAATATGTCATTAGGGTTGGTGTTTACCGTTGGTGGCGGCGTTTGGAGTGCCGATGTTGGCGGAGCGTTGGATGTCATTATTGTAGGGACTGTTCCTCTGCCTAAGATAAAATTTTCTTCTCTTTCAGCTCTATTTCTACTTCTGATGTTCGGAAACGACCTTTTGATATTCGACATGAACTCTCTCTATACAACTGTAAATTTTATCTCGCCTATTTTAGTATTTTAATTATGTCCAGTGAATTCCTATTTACTCTTCTATTCCTATATAATTCGTGTGTGACTTGATTATTATTCGGAGTAATGTGTGTTGGTGCGTTGTTATCTTAATTTTTAACGTGTGTTGATATCTTAGTTTCTAATGTGTGTTGATGTCTTAGTTTCTTATGTGTGCTGTTATCTTAATTTATAGTGTGTATGTGTGTATTAATGATATTGTTAATTAACTTATTTTATTTTGTGTGTCTTGTAAACCGTTGTGTTGTGGTGTGTGTTGATGTAATGGTGTCTTATAAAATTTCCTGAACTTTCACTGTAAGTTCTATCGGGCCTATTTCAGTATTTCAACTATGTCCTATTTACTCTTCTCTTCTCATATAATTCGTGTGTGATTTGATTACTATTCGGAGCAATTTGTGTTGGTGTGTTGTTATCTTAATTTTTAATGTGTGTTGATATTTTAATTTATAGTGTGTGTGTGTATTAATGTTATTCTTAATTAACTTATTTTATTTTGTTTGTCTTGTTAACCGTTGTGTTGTGGTGCTAGTTGATGTAATGGTGTCTTCTAAAATTTCCTGTAATGAAGAATTTTTTAGTTTTGATGTACATGTTTCGTATTTGTTAATTCTCATATTATTTTAAGTGGGCTTAATAATCAGCTTGCGTCCCTTTAAACAACGAATTCGGGTATATCCAAAAACAACATACAGCTTTGCGCCCTGCAACTCTGAATATTATGGTAATTGAACTATTTCCCGTCCTCGTCATTCAGTGTGTGTGTGTATTAATGTTATTCTTAATTAACTTATTTTATTTTGTTTGTCTTGTTAACCGTTGTGTTGTGGTGCTAGTTGATGTAATGGTGTCTTCTAAAATTTTCTGTAATGAAGAATTTTTTAGTTTTGATGTACATGTGTAAAGTTATGAATCTGGTGCAATCGGTAGTTTATTGGTTTTCTTCATATTAAGCCTTATTTATTTCTACTTGATATATCTCGCACTTATTTGCGGAAGCCTGATTGCTTGTATATATATATATATATTTTTTTATACATCTTATACACATTCTTTTTTTTAAGCCTTATTGCTTTATCTCTTGATATACTCCAGAACACCTTATCGTGTCGCCTTATTGCGTAAGCCTTTTTGCTTTTATGAATCTGGGTATTCGTATGTACATCACATGCATGCATCACTAAACCGAACGCTATGGACTTATGCTTCCACGTACTCGCATGCTTGAATATATGCAATCTGATACGTGGCTACGACGTTCAAGTGCGATCACCGGGCTTTCGCTGACAATGCATTGTGATTTTTTATTTTGTTAATATTTTAGTTCTCATTACTACCGTTGCTGTCTTACATGAATGACCAATAGACGGGAGTCCACTGCATAGTTCTTTAAGTCCGGCTGCGCCAGTTATAGTTCCAACGGAGTTGCAATATGGTTTTGTTTGAACGAGATTTCGGGAGGGGGGCTCTCTTTCCTCAGAACCTTAATGGTGGTTCCTTGTTTAGTTTTTAAATTTTGGCACGTCTGCTCGTTTCAGTTGGTACAATCGGAATGAATTTATTCTGCTATTCAAACAGTTACTTCGTAAGCAAGTTGTTGTTGATCGGGGGAAGGGTGCAAGTGGTAACTCGCGCGATGTACACAAAGGAACAGGAGCTAGACAAGATTTATGGTAACATGCTCACCCGCTGGGACAGCTGGACAAACTCGTGACCCCCTACGAGACGACCAAGGGACACACCAGTCGGATCAACGAAGGGAAGGCCCGAAGTCCCCGAATCCGCCAACAACATAACGACGACGATACCCGCAACAGTAGGAGCTTCCCCACACGCAGCACCACTAGGAGCCACCAAGAGTGCTTCACAGCGCGTGTGTCATCATTGCGCACAACCCGGACACATGGAGGCGGACTGCCGAAATAACCACGTGTTATTCTACTAGGATTGCGGTCGACACGGTGTACGCACAGTGCACTGCCGTCGACGGACCACGGCGGGAAATGGTGCGCGTCTTCAGCCGAGAGGGAACAGTTTGGAGACGCCGCACCGCAGTTCCCAGGAATAGCACCTCTGAGGTGCGGTAATGGCCGTGTCGTCGCGCATGTCAGGATTGAGGAGGTGGTGACGGATGCCACGATCGAGACGAGGGCCACACGCAGCTTTATCAGCGAGCATATGGCTGCAAGGTTGAGTACACCGGAGAACGAGAGAGCAGCTCTGATCCGCATAACACTGAAGGCTGGATCATCGAGAGACGTGACGCGAGCCTTACGAGTGAGTACCAATGATGGTATTGCCCGTCATTCCGGACGAAGTAATCGATAGGAAGCTGCGATGCTACCTTAAGGGCTACGAGTTCGACGTAGTCACGGATCACTTAGCGTTGAAGTGGCTAAATAGCATCGAGAACCCGACGAGAAGGATTGCGCGCTGGGCGTTAGAGCTTCAACAGTTCCGCTTCAACAGTTCCGCTTCAACGTGCACTACCGCCGCGGAGACCAGAACATAGTGGCCGGCGCTTTGTCTAGACAGCCTTTGGAGACCATGCATAGAAAGAAAATAAAACCATGTTAAAAATCAAGAAAATAAAACCAAACCTGCAGTGATTTATTGAAAACCCAGTGGGTAAGTGCAGAAGTGAAGGTGTCGTGTATGTGTGTGCCCGTGTGCGTGTGTATTCGCAGAGTCGTGCTTTCTGGTATGCCGGTCGTCCGCTGGCCAGTGAGCGATTTTGAGTATACACATCAACAGTCCGTGTCGTGAGTGAAGGTTAGTTGACAAGTGGGTGCGTGATCGTTTGGTCCAACAGGCTGCGGCGTCATGGAATACACCATTTGACCGATTTGTGGGAGCACAGGCGCAAGTACCTGCGGTCACGGGCGTTCTGCACGGCCAACGGCCGATAGTGAGTAGTGTCGTAAGTGAAGCGTTAGTTGGCAAGTGGGTGCGTTAGCGTGTGCTCTAACGAGTTTGCGACGTGGTGGCATACACCATGTAATGGTCGCCGTGGCACCATTGAAACGAATTTCAAAATGTGTCATTTTATCGCAATAATTTTTGGTAGCGATAAAAATATATCTTATTTCAATTATCTAAGTCTTCTACCTTGCTTAGCAACATAATTACATCCATACAACATAATAGCAAGATCGCATCAAACTTGTTGCTTCGAACATGTTCGATGATGTTTGCTGTTGCCGTGCGTAATGTTCCCCTAGTTTCGAACCAGCATCCGCCAATTCGAATTGCATGTCAAAGCTTTCAAGCGTAGGCGTAAGGGTCATGTTCCGCTCAGATGCATCTTTGTCGGTGCTGAATCATAGAAAAAGCTCTTTTTTGCAGAGAGCCTGGTCTATAAATGTTGCTGCCCTCCTCTATTTGCCCTCTTTCTGATCGGTCGAATTCTAAGTTCAACTCCACGTCGGTTAGCACAGCGTTTGCTACACGTGTTGAGTATATACTCGTGCGTCAAAATATCGTTGTCTGTGAAAATTAAAACTGCACATATATGCAGTTCAAATTGTTTCCGTGTCGGTGCCTTTAAATGCCCAAAAAAAAAAGAAAATTGACCGAAATTACCAGACCCGAAGACGTAACCTCACTTGCCACGCCCATTTTCGGCAAAAGAAAATCTGGACACATCAGCCTTCCCGATCAGTTTACGAGCCCATTTTTGATTTCTTTGTGCTCAGCACAAGAAAAGGTATGTCACCCCCCTTCTATTTTGTTCAATTTTAACATTTCACTAAAGTCATCATTTGCACCTAGATAACCTGGTTGACACGAGTCCCAGTTACTCAGCCTGCACCAATTGACGACTTCATAGCCCACCTTTATGCAGAGGCTTCTGCTTGGCATTGGTGTGGGTTTGCCTAATTGGCATTGGACCATAAAATTCGCCTGCAGCACGCAGCGCGGTCGCCGAATTCAGTTCTACGGAACAGCGTTGGATTTTCCATTTGGAGTCTGTTGCACCAGAAACATCCACCGTTGGACACCGATTGCCTGTGTGCATCGCCTCGCTTTGCTCTGAGATCGAGCTTAATTTTGCCTCACCCCCCCCTTGCAGTGCAAGTGCAGCTGCGCAGCCACTAGAAAGCTTTCTAGCATTGGCTTAGGTTTAGTCTTAGTTTTCTTATCTTTGCTTGCACTCGGTCAGTGCAAATGAATATTAATGAATAATTTTTTTATATTTTTTTTGAATAATATCCTGAGTATAGAATCTATATATCGCAATGAACAGGGTATAATTGTGTGTGCGAAGCCAATCAAGAAATAATATAGCTAAAATCATTTAAAATATGCTATGTATGTGAGCTTGTGTATTGGCATATTAATTAAAAATATAAAATCATTGCCAGTCCCGTAAAGAAAATTTCCCCTAAATTGAACATTTGCAGAATTCATGATAATAAGAACAATATAAGAAAATTAGTGCTAAATTAACCTAACAAAAACCAACACCACCAACATACACCTACATCTGCATCGTTGGAAGGCCTTTCATCGTGAAGATTCATGTAAGTGACAAAACTTATTTTTTATATTGCTTTAATCTCATTGTTCTGCAATGATCAGTTCATTTTAATTGTTTTCCTTGGTTTGCTTATCTGTACATAAATTGTACGTATGTATATATGTACACGCGCATGTACAGCGGCAAAGTTTTACCGCCGGTGAAGTGCTTGTATGTACGTATGTTTGTATTTATGCTCAGCCTCTGATCATATACATGCAGGCATACCTACATACCAAAGCTCGAGCTGTATGTACATACTGACAATAAATTGTCTGCTTTGCGAACAACGTGAAATCAATAATTATTTTCTTATTCCACTGCTGAATTATTTACTATAGCAAAAGATAATATTAAACCCGACTAAAATTTTCAATTATATATGCATATGTATATATGTCTATATATATCTAAAAATATATATATACATAATTATATATCATTACTTATATATGTGGTATATATAGTCATATATATGTTTGTATATATCTGTTAAATGCATTGCCTACCATATTTTACCATAACTATCGTTAATTTCCGCAATTACTAAAATCAGTGTATGCGAACAAACAAAGTCAATTGCTCACATGCCTACATACATATTATTACATATTGCAAACGAAAGCTCACGCAATATTGATAAGCTGTTGCGCTGGTTCAATGATCGGCTCAACTACACTACCCTACACAAATTTAGGAGAGTACATGAATATTTCTGCGTTTGATAATTTTGCACTGTTAGACTGTATTGAATATTAATTAACAAGAAAAACAAAATTTATTATGAGCTTTTTGCTGGTACACCAGTGAACAACAAAATAAGTACAATTTAAAAATTACAAAAAAAAAAAAAAAAAAAAAATTGATTATAAATGCCTTGCCTTCTACTAGTAGTTTTGAAAGAGTTTGCTTTTAGACAATTGTTAGTTAGGGTCAAGAATGCCACATGGCTGAAAATATGTATTATGATTTATGAAATAAACGTTGCCATTAATAATGAATCTTTGAATGTATTATTAATTCCTGAAGACATGGTATAGTGAACAGGTAGACAATTCTGTTTTTGGGATACTCTCTTACTGCCTCGCGCTGAGTATCATGGTTGGGTAGGGTACAGAGTGCGAGCGTCGAACAACACCTCAGACGTCGCACTACACTAGATGCATACTTGTAAAAGCCTTCCTTATATTGTTTTCTCTTTTGGCCTTGTTGTGTTAGAATTGTTTTGGGAGTATATCTCCATTCGTATAGTTTCTGAGGAATCCTAAATAAATTTTATGTACTGGAGTCGATGATCAGCAAAAACCCACCCCACCCCGAACGAGCTTAGGGAACCAGAGGATTCCGATCGCTGTACACATTCGACTTGTGAACTTCCCGTTCATATACTGAAGAACAGTATGTTACATAAATTTTTGGCGCCCAACGTGGGGCCCTCTCTAGACGTAAAAACATAAAAAAGGAATAAATAACACCTACTTTCCAAAGCTTTACTTGCCCCGTGCGGACGCTTGTATACATATATGCGCCCAAACGTGTGAGTCCTCGGCTATCAAATAAAGTTTGATTATGTTACCGTTATAGTAGATTTCCCCACACACAACATTTGTGTGTGTGTCTTGCCAGCTGACGTTGCTACGATAGTCTTTTCTAGCTTCCGCTGGTACAGATACATTGGGTTAGTTAGAATTGTTTTAAGGACTACGATTGTTGGATAATTCTGTATTAGGATTAACTTCCCAGAATCCATTGACTTTTCTTTTCCGATTTGCTAAAAAATAACAATGGACATCAGCTATGCATATATATAGTAACGTATTATATACTCACATTAGTATAAACACATAAACTATACAGTATGAACCCCGCACATAAGCATAAACAAAATATTCCTGCACTTAAGATAAGTTAAACAAATGGCCAAAGCCAAGAACAGTTCACAGCATCAAAATATTTCTAAACACAAAACTGTCGCGATGCGCTACTCAAATAACCACTTATAAACAAAACGACCACCAGCGCATCGCGCACTCAAATGACCACTTATAAACAAAACGGCCACCAGCGCATCACACACTCAAATAACCACTTATAAACATATGTAAACGGCCACCAGCGCAACACACACTCAAATAATGTAAACATAAAATCCAATCCGATTCAGGGTACCAAGCTAAGAAATTGTATTGTACATTTTAGTCTTAAACTGGAGCTCAATAAAACAACAGGCCAAGAAATTGTGTCACATTTTTTTATTTGAATTATCCAGGGTCTACCTCAGTCTATTGACGGGTAGTTTGTTGGACTCACAAAATAGTAACAGCAATATTTTACTATATGTATATCTTTTTATATATATATATGATTTTAGTTAGTTGTTGTCATGGAACTCGTGATCATGCTGCTTTTGCATACACTTGCCGAATAGCTTTACTAGATAGACAGCGCAAATCAAGAAATTAAAACCTTTCGTTAATTTCAATAGCCCAGATAATAAAAACCTGCTTTTTACAAACTGCATCTTTTGTATTCTAATTGTTCTATCTATTCATTTACCGATATATGTCATTCAGGAAACCTTTTATTATAAAAATGCCTGTTACAAACAGCCCTCGAACAACGCCAACTCCTTTGGCCTCTACAGATAGTAAATGTGCTATCTGTAATCAATTAATGTACAACACGCACCCTTGCTACTCCTTAGCATGTTTGCATGTCTTTCACAAACTTTGCCTAGAAAATTGGATGGTCAGTCATTCTTGTTGCTATGCTTGTAATGTCGCCATTCAACCTAACGATCCTAAGCTGGTCGTCGGTAATTGCTCTCCTCCTAGAGCACAGCCGATCGCACCGACTGAACAAAACACAACGAGAGTTATGACTCGTAACTTGACCAAAGCTTTAGAGCAAGTTCAAGGCCCGAGCACCTCGCAAGATCAAGAGCCTCGCTCCTTGAATCAAAGCGCTGCCGCTTCATCAGTTTTGGACGTGAGTAACAGTCCTACTCAAGCAGCTCCAGTTAGATCCACTCGTGGTAGACAACGAGGAAGGTCTTATCGCCCTCCACCTGCCCACCGCAACAACGAGTTTGATTATACGATTATTCAGAATATGATTGAAGAAACAGTAACTCGATTAATGTCGTCTTTGAACACCCAAACAAACCCGGTGCATGTTCAAGCCCAGTCTGTTCCCGTGCGAGAAACACCATCTCCCGTAACTTCATTCCTTTTTACCCGTAAGACTGCAGATATTATGCAGAAGTGGAATTTACATTTCGATGGATCTCCAGAAGGTTTAGGGGTGGAAGAATTTATATATATGGTAAAATCACTAACAGATGAAACTTTGGATAGCGATTTTACATGCATGTATTATTTGCTGGCAAAGCCCGAGATTGGTATTGGAGATACCACAAGCAAGTCAACCGTATCGTCTGGTCTGATTTCTGTTCTGCTCTTCGCCAACACTATAAGGATTACCGCTCCGCTTTTATGTCAATGGAGTTAATAAGATCGCGAAAGCAAAAGTTTGGAGAACCTTTCTCAGCTTTTTATGAAAGCGTGGCTTCGCTTATCGATAAATCCTCCATAAAAATTGCAGAAGAAGAATTAGTCGAAATTCTTAAAAACAATTTGTTGCCTGACACACGTCAGAAATTGCTGTACCAACCTGTACATTCTGTGGGACATTTGCGTCGCCTTGTACAGATGAATGAGAATTTAGCGTACGAGCTCAACTGTCGAGCTGAGCAAGTACGCAAATCAAAGCCTTTTACTACTCAAAGACAAATTCACGCCCTTGAAGAATCGTGTGCTGAACCTGAAGAAGAAGACGTTCAACATGATCTCGAGCTCGCTGCTCTTCGTAACGCCCATGAAAAACTTACTTGCTGATGAGCTTGGTCACATTTGGGAGAATTGTCTTGCGTCTCGACGTATTTTTTGCTACGGTTGTGGTAAACCTAATGTTTACAAGCCACAATGTAAAAATTGCTTGCAAAAACTGTCGGAAAACCGTCGACAGGGAGCATCCAACAACACCCGGATGCCCCCAAAACCATAAATTTGAATATTTCCAATCCCGTACAGAGTACCACATCAGATTTGCCTGATCCAGTATCCTCTATTTCTGTCCCTCTTTATCATCGCTCGTATGATGAGCAACTGAAAAACTATTTAGAAATTAAGAATCGTATTTTTAGTCAACCCATTCCCGTTAATAATCGCGTTCGCCGATTAAAAACTTATTATGCTAAAATTAAAGAAAATAACAAACACATCATATCCACTATCTTTAATAATAATCAAGATTTACGTAGCTATGCAGAAGTATCGTTTCTAGACTTTACAGAACTTGGTCTGTTAGATACTGGCGCGAATATCAGTTGCATAGGCTCCACTCTAGCTGCTAAAGACTTTTCAGCGCTTGTACAATACAAACCTTTGAAGTCATATGTCCACACAGCAGGTGGAGAAAAACAAAATATTACCGGTGTTTTGAACGTTGAATTAACATATAATAATTTGGTAAAACCACTCAAACTGTATGTTATTCCGTCAATAAGGCAAAAACTTAGCTTGGGTCACGTTTTTTGGAGAATATTTCAGCTTGCTCCCAATATCATTGGCGCCCTCGATTCACCCTCCGCGTCGTTAGACTTTCCAGATCCAAATTCTTATCCATTGAGCCTCCAACAGCTTCATCAGCTCGCTGTTGTTATAGAGTTGTTTCCAAACGCATTAGAGAAACTAGGCCGAACTTTGCTCATTGAACATCATATCGATGTTGGAGAAGCAAAGCCCGTCAAGCAACGCTTCTATCCCGTCAGCCCAGCTGTTGAGAAGTTGCTCTATGAAGAAATCGATCGAATGTTAGCCCTGGATGTTATAGAACCCTCAGTTAGTCCTTGGAGTTCCCCCATGCGCCTCGTGGTCAAGCCTAATAAAGTTCGCCTTTGTCTTGACGCACGTAAGCTTAACGATGCTACCAAGAAAGACGCATATCCTCTGCCTAGCATTGATGGAATCTTTTCGCGTTTGCCTCGTGCGAATCTGATTACTAAGCTTGATTTAAAAGACGCTTATTGGCAAATACCGTTGTCTCCGCAATCTAAGCCTTTAACCGCCTTTACTGTCCCTGGTCGCCCACTTTACCAATTTAAAGTGATGCCTTTGGTCTCTGTAACGCTTCCTCAACTATGTGTCGTCTTATGGATGATATCATGCCGCCAGTTCTAAGACATTGCGTATTCGGATATCTCGATGACCTTTGTATTGTCTCGGAAGATTTTTCTTCTCATCTCGCTGCTTTAGTTAGACTCGCAGAGCAATTCCGCAAAGCCAACATTACTTTAAATATAGCAAAAAGTCAGTTTTGCGTAACCAGTATTACCTATCTTGGTTATGTAATTGGAAGTGGTGGTATTTGTACTGACCCTTCAAAAATCTCTTGTATCGTTAATTGGCCTCCACCAAAGAATCTAAAACAGGTTCGTGGATTTTTAGGAATCTGTGGATGGTACCGTCGATTTATTCACAATTTCGCAGACCTGTCTTGCCCCATTACTAATGTGCTTTCCACAAAATCTAAGTTTGTGTGGACTTCAGAAGCTCAGACGGCTATGGACAAGTTAAAAATCGTATTGACCTCCGCCCCCGTATTAATCAATCCCGATTTCGCAAAGAAATTCTATTTACATTGCGATGCCAGTGATTTTGGCATTGGCGCAGTCCTAACTCAGCTTTCCGATGACAAGGAAGAGAAACCTATTGCATATATGTCGAAGAAATTAAGTAGCGCACAACGTAACTACAGCGTCACCGAACGTGAATGTTTAGCTGTCATCCTTGCTATAGAGAAGTTTCGATGTTATTTAGAACTTCAAGAGTTCGAAGTAATTACCGATCATTCAAGCTTGGTTTGGCTTATGCGTCAACAAAACGTGACCGGAAGACTCGCTCGCTGGATTTTTCGCTTACAGCTATATAAATTCTCAATCTCTCATCGTAAAGGAAAGGAACATGTTGTCCCCGATGCACTCTCTCGCTTATGCGAGAATGAAATCGCAGAATTAGATATGAGCCCAATCATTGATTTGAATTCTAAAGCCTTCTCAGAAACCACTTATAACACGCTTAAGACTCGTTATAGCGAAAATCAAGCCCGATTTCCAGATCTGAAAATCGTTGATAACTACTTGTATATTCGCACAGAGCATATTTCCGGAGAGGAAGTACAAGATAAACTTTCGTGGAAATTATGGGTTCCAGAAAGCCTTAGGATTGATGTTCTTAAACAAGCGCATGATAGTTGCACTTCAGCTCATGCAGGAATGCATGAAAAGATTCGTCGTCACCTCTTTTGGCCTGGTTTGGCAAAAGATGTAAGAGAATATGTACGCTCATGCGACAAATGTAAAGAGAACAAAGCACCAAATTACACGCTTCGTCCTCCCATGGGTGCTCATAATCCCACATGTAGACCTTTCCAAAGGCTTTACATTGATCTTTTAGGCCCATATCCCCGCAGCAAATATGGCCATGTAGGCTTATTAATCGTTCTTGACCATTTTAGTAAATATCATTGGTTACAGCCTCTTAAGAAGTTCACTTCCAAAGCTGTACAGGATTTTTTACTGCATCAGATTTTTCACAGTTTTGGTGTGCCCGAAACCATTGTCAGTGACAACGGCACTCAATTCAAAGCCCATGAATTTAATGCCTTTCTTACCGAGCTTGCTATTAACCATACTTATACCGCCTTATATTCGCCGCAAAGCAATGCCGCTGAACGTGTTAATCGATCTCTTTTAGCCGCCGTCCGTTCATATCTAAAACACGATCAGACTGAACGGGATGCTCATTTGACAAGTATCTCTTGTTCTTTTCGATCATCCGTTCATCAGTCTATCGGATGTTCCCCATACAGAGCTCTATTTGGCTTAGATATGATAACGCATGCCGCCGATTATAAGCTGCTAAAATCCTTATCATTATTGGAAGAACCTGTTGTGCCTATTTCTCACTCTGATAACTTAGCTTTACTAAGAAAAGATATTCAAGCTAATATTCGCCGAGCCCATGATAAAAATACAGCACAATATAACCTTCGCAGCAGACCTGTATCCTTTAAAGAAGGTCAGGAAGTATTACGTCGAAATTTCGCTCTCAGCAAGTTTACGCATAACTTCAATGCCAAACTTGGCCCACAATTCGTCAAATGAGGTATTGCAAGAAAGCTTGGTAACTGTTATTACCAATTAGAATACTTGCAAGGAAAAGATATTGGAACCCATCACGCTAAAGATCTTCGTAGCTGATTTCCCGCTAATCTTTCCGTCTGACGGTGTCAGATTATCGGGTGGTGTAATGGTCGCCGTGGCACCATTGAAACGAATTTCAAAATGTGGTATATATAGTCATATATATGTTTGTATATATCTGTTAAATGCATTGCCTACCATATTTTACCATAACTATCGTTAATTTCCGCAATTACTAAAATCAATGTATGCGAACAAACAAAGTCAATTGCTCACATGCCTACATACATACATACATATTGCAAACGAAAGCTCACGCAATATTGATCAGCTGTTGCGCTGGTTCAATGATCGGCTCAACTACACTACCCTACACAAATTTAGGAGAGTACATGAATATTTCTGCGTTTGATAATTTTGCACTGTTAGACTGTATTGAATATTAATTAACAAGAAAAACAAAATTTATTATGAGCCTTTTGCTGGTACCCCAGTGAACAACAAAATAAGTACAATTTAAAAATAACAAAAAAAAAAAAAAAAGAAAGAATTGATTATAACTTGAAGGTTTTGAAAGAGTTTGCTTTTAGACAATTGTTAGTTAGGGTCAAGAATGCCATATGGCTGAAAATATGTATTATGATTTAAGAAATAAACGTTGCCATTAATAATGAATCTTTGAATGTATTATTAATTCCTGAAGACATGGTATAGTGAACAGGTAGACAATTCTGTTTTTGGGATACTCTCTTACTGCCTCGCGCTGAGTATCATGGTTGGGTAGGGTACAGACTGCGAGCGTCGAACAACACCTCAGACGTCGCTCTACACTAGATGCATACTTGTAAAAGCCTTCCTTATATTGTTTTCTCTTTTGGCCTTGTTGTGTTAGAATTGTTTTGGGAGTATATCTCCATTCGTATAGTTTCTGAGGAATCCTAAATAAATTTTATGTACTGGAGTCGATGATCAGCAAAAACCCACCCCACCCCGAACGAGCTTAGGGAACCAGAGGATTCCGATCGCTGTACACATTCGACTTGTGAACTTCCCGTTCATATACTGAAGACCAGTAAAGTTACAACCACTGAGCGCCTCGTGGGAGTACAGGCGAGGGTACCTGCGGTCACGAGCGTTCTGCACGACAAACAATCGACCGTGAGAGGTGTCGTGAAGGAGCGCTAGTTGGCAATTGGGTGCGTGAGCGTGTGCTTTAACGGGTTGCGTTGGTGGAATACACCATTTGAGCGACTTGTGGGAGCACAGGCGCAGGTACCTGCGGCCACGGGCGATCCGCACGGCCAACGATCGACCGTGAGCGGCATCGTGAGCGGACGATAGCTGGCAAGCCGGGTGCGTGAGCGGGCACTTTACCCAGTTGCGGTGGTGGAATACACCACGAAGCGGCTTGTGGGAGTGCTAGCGAAAGCACCTGCGGCTGCGGACGCTCCCCGCGACAAGTCGCCGGCCGGGCACGCGTGACACGCGACACACACACAAGTGCGTTCCAGGTGGTCCTACCACCACGTGGCCAGCAAGTATGTGTCCACGACGTGGACCACGTGCACCTCGTATACCCTGTACATATCTCAGCAGGGCATGACCTGCTAGTAACACCCCTTACTAAAAGTCTTGGTAGTCTCAGTATTTACAAATTTTCTGTAAAGACCCTGGCGAGACTGAGATATGTACCCCAGCCGAAGAAAGCGTCATTACAGATGGCGCCCGAGCAGGGACTACTAAGGCTAGACATTTAGTTTGAGGAATTTACCACCTTTTAGTGGATTAAAGACCCACAATACAAATTTTACAGGGTATAGTAGGGAAGCATAAGACACACAACACAAGCTAGTTCCCCAGTTCAAACATATAGCAACGCAGACATGAAAAAAGCATAGAATTCTTGTAGCTAGAGAAAAGAAACATAGAAAATTCATAGGAAATTTTGTCCACGTGTCTACGACTACTGCGCATACTGACCACGCCAGAGATTTAAATTTTTTAAACTAGTCCACGTAGCAAGAAATCTCGCCGGAGATTTGAAATACCTTTCTCGCCTACGTGTCAAGAAATCTCGCCGGAGATTTCAAATTATTAGACTTATTAATTAGACTCATTTTCTACCAGTGCAAGAAACACGTGGCCATAAAATCTCGCCGGAGATTGTAAACAATTCAATAGAAAGATCAACGCTCAACAGGAATTCACCGACGTCACGTCTACTCTACTCAACGAATTTAACCGCGCATCAAATTTAACAAAAGGCATGGGAACACGCTGGATCGCTTTCCGTCGGAAGAGCGAACTGCAGCTCATCCTGAAGGAGTTCGGACTGGACACCAACGGCACAGTGGAGGAAATGCGGAGTCGCCTGGTAGCATTTGCCGGCCAAGGAGACTTGTCCAAGGACCAGTTGCAGCGACTGCTGGAACTCGAGACAAGTCTGGGAAACGCGGACGCGCTCACGTGACGCATCGCCGGCACCGATGGAAGATGACTCCGAGGGTGTTATCCCTATCCCGAGTCTCGAGGCCCGACGAGCAGCGAGTCCTGCGAGGAGCGCTATCAGTCGACACACATTACCCGTCCCGGCGCCAAATGCCACGTTTTCGGTCATCGTTGGAAGCAGCGGACCGGGCCACAAATGGGTAGCCCCGTACGAGTAGGCCGACCGTGTCCGGAAATGGGGCGTAGCCTTTAATGGCGATGCGACCGATCCTTGGGGATTCATCGAGCAGCTAGAGGAGAAAGCGGCGCTGTACAGCATCGATGTGCAACAACTACCACAGGAAGTTGCAAACGTGCTGACGGGCCAGGCCGAGGATTGGTTTAGAGTCAACACTCTCTACCAAGTCACTTGGGAAGAATTCAAACAGGAATTCATGGACTTCTTTCTCCCCCCGCGCTATTTTCAACGACTCGAAGACGACATCAGAAGCCGAACCCAAGTCCGAGGTGAACGCTTCCGCGACTACGCGCTGGCGCTGCGGCTGATGATGCGACGCGCGAAGTACACCAAGGAGCAGGAGCTGGACAGGATCTACGACAACATGATGCCGGAGTACCAGCTGTTCACGCGTCGTCACGAGTTTGGAACGCTGGCGCAGCTGGACAAACTCGTGAACACCTACGAGACGACCAAGGAGTTGCAGCGACAAGGGACAAACCATACGGCCCAACGAAGAGAAGAACCGAAGTCCCCGAATCCGCCAACAACACGGAACACAACGACGACAACACCGGCAACAATGGCAGCTCCCTCACAAACGACACCACTAGGAGCCATCAGGAGCGACGCTCAGCGAGTGTGCCGTAACTGCGCGCAACCCGGGCACATGCAGGCGGACTGCCGAAATAACCGCGTACTATTCTGCTGGGATTGCGGACGACATGGTGTGCGGACAGTGGACTGCTGTCGACGGACTACTTCGGGAATTGCTGCGCGTCTTCAGCCGAGAGGGAACAGTTTGGAGACACCGCACCGCAGTTCCCAGGAATAACACCCCTCAGGTGCAGCAACGGTCGTGTCGTCGCACATGTCAGGATCGAGGACCTGATGACGGATGCCACGGTCGACACGGGGGCCACCCGCAGCTTCATCAGCGAGCAGATGGCCGCAAGGCTGAGTATTCCAGAGAACGAGCGAGCAGCCCTGATCCGCATCAAACTAGCGAATGGATCGTCGAGAGACGTGACACGAGCCCTACGAGTGAGGATTCAACTCGGGCAGAAGGAGACGACAGTGCCAATGCTGGTACTGCCCGTCATTCTGGACGAAGTAATCCTAGGAATGGATTTCCTGTGCGGCATCGAAGCGAACCTGGGGTGTGGCCAAGCAAAACTACGGTTGCAGAGGAGGAGGCAGCACCGACGCCCGGGACATCCCGACGAGCAGCAGAGGACCCAGTGGCCCAGGACAACCATAGGAGCGCGGTCTTACCGCCGGCTTGCCCCATGGCACGTCGGAAGAACCCTTTCAGGCGAACCGAGGCCCAGGACGATGCACACACACAGGGCACGGAGACACGACCAGACGGGCGAGACGAGGTTGACCAGCAGCAAGGAGCACCACGAGAGAGACCCGACAAACTAACCAGGACACGAAGGACACAACAACAGGAGTCAACGAGACCACCGAGCAAACGAGGCGAGGTGCGTCAGCAAGGATCTACGGGACCACCGAGCAACAGAGGCGAGGTGTGTCCACAGGAGTCAACGAGACCACCGAGCGAACGAGGCGAGGTGCGTCAGCAAGGATCTACGGGACCACCGAGCAAACGAGGCGAGGTGTGTCCGCCGGAGTCAACGAGACCACTGAGCGAACGAGGCGAGGTGCGTCATCAAGGATCAACGGAACGACCGGAACAACGAAACAATGCAGACGATCAAATCGACGTGGGAGGCCCGACCAAGCGGCGACGCCGTAGGAGACGGCCCACAACTAGCCACGCCGCCTTGCGGGGCGTCGTGACACAAGGAGCAAGTGCGGCTACAGACGAAGAAAAGGTGGTGGCCTTTCTACAGTCTGAGCTAGCCCAGTTCGACGGTTTGACGGGCGTGTCATCCATCGCGGAGCACACCATCACCATGCGGGATGAGTACCCTATCAAGCAGAGGTACTACCCGAAAAATCCGGCCATGCAGAAAATCATCAATGAGCAAGTTGATGAACTTCTGCGAGATGGGAGAATCGAGCCATCCAGGAGCCCATACAGTGCACCCATTGTACTTGTTGGGAAAAAGACGGGGAGATGCGAATGTGTGTGGATTACCGCCAGCTCAATGCGAAATCCATCCCAGACGCCTACCCGTTACCACGGATCAACCACATCTTGGAGAAACTCAAGGACGCGAAATACATATCCACACTGGACTTGAAGAGCGGGTATTGGCAAATACCTATGGCCCGGAGCAGCAGAGAGTACACTGCGTTTACGGTGCCCGGCAGAGGCCTTTTTCACTGGAAGGTGATGCCATTTGGATTGCACTCGGCCCCGGCTACGTTTCAACGCGCACTGGATGGAGTCATCGGGCCGGATATGGAACCACACGCGTTCGCATATCTCGATGATATCATCGTGGTGGGGCGTTCCCTGCAGGAGCATATGGACAACCTTCGAGAGGTGTTCCGGCGGCTCCGAAACGCGAACTTGCGCCTGAATAAGGCCAAATGCAGCTTCTTCAAGAAAAGTATCATCTACCTCGGGCATCAGGTCAGTGAAGGTGGCATACACACCGATCCTGGAAAGATCGCCGCGATCAAGGAGCTCCAGCCTCCAACAACCGTCAGAGAACTACGGGGATGTCTAGGTATCGCGTCCTGGTACCGGCGATTTGTGCCAAATTTCGCCACCCTGGTACAACCTATGTCAACATTGCTGAAGAAGGGCCGCAAATGGGTGTGGAGCGAGGACCAGCAGCGAGCGTTCGAGGCGTTGAAGACGAGTCTTACGGAAGCGCCAGTCCTAGCCTGCCCAGACTTTGCCGAGCGCTTCACCCTCCAGACGGATGCCAGCGACATTGGACTGGGAGCTGTGCTGACACAACAGATCCAGGGAACCGAGCGAGTCATCGCGTACGCAAGCCGACGCCTCTCAGTAGCCGAAAGCCGTTATTCGACTACGGAGAAGGAGTGCCTGGCCATTGTGTGGGCGATAAGAAAGCTGCGATGTTACCTCGAGGGCTACGAGTTCGACGTAGTCACGGATCATTTAGCGTTGAAGTGGCTAAATAGCATCGAGAACCCGACGGGAAGGATTGCGCGCTGGGCGTTGGAGCTTTAACAGTTCCGCTTCAACGTGCACTACCGCCGCGGAGACCAGAACATCGTGGCCGACGCTTTGTCCAGACAGCCTCTGGAAACGCTGCAACAAGTCACCCAGGAGAGACCACCCTGTAAGTGGACGACTCGGATGCTGGACCTTATCAAGAGGGAACCCGAGAAATACCCGGAATATCTGCGAGAGAATGACCAACTTTACCGAGGGGGAGGATTCAGACCAGACGACGAGGACTACACACCTTGGAAATTGTGTGTGCCGAAGCCACAACGCCAACGAGTACTCGACGAGTGTCACGACCAGCCCACAGCCGGACACCAGGGAGTGCGGAAAACACTCAACCGGATTCGTCAGCGGTATTTCTGGCCGGGTCTTTTCCGGGACGTAGCACGATACGTACGGAAATGCGAGACCTGCCAGAAATTTAAGGTCAGCCAACTCAAGCCACCGGGACAGATGCACACGAGGCAAGTACACGCCCCATTCGACGTACTCTGTGCGGACTTCGTTGGACTACTCCCACGCTCCACTCACGGGAATACCATGCTACTGGTATTCTTCGACGCCTTCTCAAAGTGGGTAGAGTTGGTGCCTTTGCGCAAGGCAACGTCCGCTCACCTGATGCGCTCGTTCCGCGAGCGAATCCTGGCCAGGTTTGGAGTACCGAAGATGCTGGTCTGCGACAATGGGACGCAATTCACGAGCCGAGCTTTCGCCGCATTCTGTGGACAACTGGGCATGTCTCTGCAACACACCGCGCCGTACACCCCGCAGCAGAACCCCACGGAGAGGGTCAACCGGTCTGTGAAGACAATGGTGGCACAGTATCTGGACGACCAGCAGCGGACATGGGACGAGCGCCTCCCAGAGATCAGCCTGGCGATCAATACGAGCTCCTCGGACACCACCGGATTTAGCCCCGCGTATCTTATACAAGGACGCGAGCTTCGTTTGCCGGGAGCCTTGTATGAAGAGGTAACCCCGGTCATACGAGTGGAACCAAGGACACCAGAGGAGAAGGAACGACACCTGCAGGACGTGTTCAAGACCGTCGCTGAAAACGCACAACAAGCCAGCGCAGACCAGGGGAAATATTACAATTTACGCCGCCGAGAATGGAAGCCGACCATTGGCGACCTCGTACTCCTGAAGCAGCATCACTTATCGAAAGCAGCCGACGGATTTGCTGCCAAACTGGCACCTCGCTACGACGGCCCCTACCGGGTCATAAAATACATCTCGCCCACGATCCTTCGACTCCAAAATGTTGGGACGAAGCAGCGACGCAGCGCAGGACTAGCCGACCTTAAGGCATTCCACGAGGAAGACTCGACCAGCGAAGATCGACAGGTATCGGGGGCGACAGGCTCCCACTAACCACGCTATCCATTTATACCATGATATTCTATTGTAACTTTTGTATTTACGCATAAGACATTAGCCAGTCAGGGTTTTCAAGCTTCGCACCATATTAGGGCCCGATAGGAAAATAATATTTCTTAAGTGCCTTTTAGTATTACTTAAGTAACTCCTTTAAAATTATAGCCCCGAGGCGGATCGCGACTGGCAGTTGCCTGACCAGCGGTCGGCGGGGGACGACACGATCGAGTTGTTGATTGAGGAGTGGGCTTTCGCCGAGCCGCCCCTGCCCCCTTGACTCAGAGCGAGGAGGCTCTGATGTTTCCCCGAAATGGCGATCCCGGAGGCCGAAGCATGGAATATCGAGGACCTGGTCGCGACGCGACGATTCCCGGGCCATTGCCTCGCGGGCACTCCAGCGGTAACACCCGCCACCCAGGGTCCGGAGCTGACAGGCCACTAAAGCCCGATCAGCGAGGACGACCGATCGCCACACCCTGGCACCATCACCGTCATCCCCGGGTCGACATAGCCCCGCGCAGGAGGGTCATCAGACGCTCCCGTCAATGCCATTACTCAATCAAGACAAATCACCGACTGCAGGCCAGGCTTGCACGACGGGAGACGGGGCGGTCTTCCCGCATACGCGGACATGGCGTATGTCACGCCGCCCCCTAAAGAGCATTCTGAAGGGGGAGAGTGTGTACGTGGGGGTACGGCCGCCGGACCGTTTCCCTCGTCCTCTGAGGAGTGAGTCGGAGGACGACGGACCCCGAGCACCCGCGCGCCCCATCATCGACCATCGGATGGAGCTCGGGAGGCCTCATTGGCCATGATCCGGACCGACGAGACGACTAAGGAGACCACCCCGGGACCGCGCTGGCTACCCCGAAAACACCGGGACGGCCGCAGCCGGAGCAGTGGGGCCCCAGCGCCCAGTGAGTGGAGGGTCCCCACTTACGACCACTGGCTGCCTCGCCGCGTGATCGATCGGGTCGAGGCCCACTTAGAGCGGCACCCCTGCAAGACAGCGTGCTTGCAGCTGCACACAGGCAACGGGATCGCGACAAATTTTGTAGCGACGGCGCCAGTTAGGCAGCGACGCTAGGGAAGCGGCCGAGCCATGCAATCAAAGAAGTGCGAAGAGAGCGAAAACAGCAAGGCACGATCGTTCGAACGCAGCGACGCCATGCAGGCGACACTTGCGCAGCGGCGACAAAAGCAAAGGCAGCGAAACAAAGTGCGAGCTGCGAAACAAGGGCACAGGACAGTCTTTGGTGAGCAGCAATAGAAGTCGGGAAGGAAAGCTCCCGCAAAATAAATAACAAGTGAACATTAAAGTTTTGTGTGCAAGTGCCAGCAAGGACCAACCAGGACCCCATCCCTCCCTATTAAATAGACATGGATCCTGTCGCAGGACCTAGCAGGTGAGCTGTAAAAGGGATATTGAGAGCGCAGTTATGCGCTGCGTATGGTGCGAAGTAGGCAGTCAGGCAGGGACAGTTATAAATAAGACAACAAGTGTGAGCAAAGCATAGGAAAAGAAAACGAAATAAAATGAAACGTGTATAATTAAACGCAAACGTGATAAAAATGACCCGCAGTGAATTATTCTAAAGCAAATTCTTCCCCAGTGTGTCAGTGTGTCAGTGTGTCGTGTGCGTGTGTGCCGGGCGTGTGTGTATATACAGAGCCGTACTTCTGGCATGCCGGTGTTCCGCTGATCAGTGGGCGACTCTGGGCATACACACCCGCCGCCCGTGCCGTGAGTGAGCGCTAGTTGGCAAGTGGCTGCGTGAGCGTGCGCCCTAATAGGTTGCGGTGGGGGAATACACCAATTGAGCGACTGGTGGGGGCATAGGCGCAAGCATCTGCGGCCACGGGCGTTCTGCACGACCAACGGCCGATCGCAAGGAGTGCCGTGAAGGAGCGCTAGTTGGCAATTGGGTGCGTGAGCGTGTGCTTTAACGGGTTGCGTTGGTGGAATACACCATTTGAGCGACTTGTGGGAGCACAGGCGCAGGTACCTGCGGCCACGGGCGATCCGCACGGCCAACGATCGACCGTGAGCGGCATCGTGAGCGGACGATAGCTGGCAAGCCGGGTGCGTGAGCGGGCACTTTACCCAGTTGCGGTGGTGGAATACACCACGAAGCGGCTTGTGGGAGTGCTAGCGAAAGCACCTGCGGCTGCGGACGCTCCCCCGCGACAAGTCGCCGGCCGGGCACGCGTGACACGCGACACACACACAAGTGCGTTCCAGGTGGTCCTACCACCACGTGGCCAGCAAGTATGTGTCCACGACGTGGACCACGTGCATCTCGTATACCCTGTACATATCTCAGCAGGGCATGACCTGCTAGTCTCAGTATTTACAAATTTTCTGTAAAGACCCTGGCGAGACTGAGATATGTACCCCAGCCTAAGCAAGCGTCCTTACACCCTTTTGTCACGATTCACAAGACCACTTTAAGACAATTTTTTTATTGCCATCAGCCAATAAAATCTGCATCTGGATCAGCTGAGCAATTACAAATCTTTGCCGAACAGGAGATCATTAACACCAAACAGCATTAGCTCAAATCATACGTCGCAAAACACTAACAGTTAAAATATAGAAAATCTTGGCATTATGCTGGTCAATGTAAGATTTCCACATTTTAATATTGGTATTCGTGTTCCTGTCGGCAACAGCGAAGGTGAGGGGTTGGTGGTCGGTAAATATATTGATTTCCCTATAGCCATACAGGAAGTTCTGCGACTTACCTAGGGCCCATACAATCGCCAGAATTCCCTTTCGTTTGTAGCATAGTTCTGCTGTTTAAGGGTGCGCGAAATCATGGTGATCGGCCTGCCCTCTTGTGATAGGAGTGCACCGATGCCACTTGCCAAAGCATCTGTGGTAAGGTCAAAAGGCTTTTTAAAGTCGGGGTATTTTCCTCGGATGCTAGCATGTTACGCAGGCTTTGAAATGCGTTGCGTTGAGTTTCGTTAAACTCAACGGGAATCTTTTTGGACATGTGTTTACTCACCGAACCATTTTCCCATTTTAGGATATCTGTAATCGGAAGAGGTATGGCAGCGAAGTCTTTGATGAAGACTCTGTAATAGCTGCCAAAACCAAGAAAAGATCTAATTTTGTAAACGCTATCTGGTTCAGGGTACTTCTGAATGGCCTTCGCTTTTTCCGGATCGGATTTAGTTCCGTCCTTACTGACAATAAGGCCGAGGTATTCTACACTTTCTTTAAAGAACCTAGTTTTCTCCTGGCTTACTCTCATATTGGCATCGATTAGGCCTTTTAGCACCGTATCGATGTGGCGGACTGGGTCGGACTCGTTTTCTGAGAAAATTATTACGTCATCTACGTAGACGTAACATATTTTCCCAATTTGTTCTCTTAGTACATCGTCTAAAGCTCTTTGAAAATGCTGCTTGCATTTCTCAACCCGAACGGTAGACGACAAAATTCGTATTTGCCGCCGTTTACCGAGAACGACGTCTTCTCACCGTCATGTTCCGCGAGGTATATTTGGTGATACCCTGATTTGAGATCAAGGGTAGTGCAGAATTTTTCCTTGCCCAGATTCGCTAGAATTATGGGGATGCTAGGCATAGGGTAACGATCTGGGATAGTCCTCATTTAGATTTTTGAAGACAATTACCAACCTCTTGTTCGGGTTACCGAACGCGTCAGTGCCCTTTTTGTCAACAACCCACGTCGGGCTGTTATAGGGAGACCTTGATGGCCTGATGATGCCATCCTTTAGCAATTGTTTGACTTCGTTATTCAAAAAGTCAGAAACACCCATGAGATTTGCGTAAGCTCTCGAGTACACCGGTTCGTTGTCTATAGTAGTGGACAGGCACCACAATGTCATTCACGTCAGTGAAGTTCACACTAGGGCAGCTAAAATTATGAAGTTTTTCACAAACGCCCTGATACTCTAAAGAGTCCTCAGCTAGGTTCAACTAGACTCCGGCCTGTGTCAACAGGTCTAAGCCTATAATAGCGTCGAACGAGTTAAGGGAATTCAATAGGAAGAACGGAGAGGTGTGCTTGAAGACCTTCATAAAGCACTTTTGTTTGATTTCGGTGGAGCCATGTATAGAGCTCACCGAGAACGGACTGGCGACCGGCATTACATTTTTTAACTCCTTTACGGGTTTAATGTAATTTTTTGTCGCGCCGGTGTCAATTAACATCTTTAAAATTCTTCCGGCTATCCGTCGTTCCATGAACGGCAACCGGGAGCGCCCCCTAAAAAATTTAACGAGTCATCGCTTGGAGCGTACTCATTGTCACTATCGATTTCCTCTACTGCAGCCTTTGCTGCCTTCTCGTACTCCTGCTTGGGGTCTTTTGTCTTAGGGTCTTTTGTTTTGGGGGTCTCCTGGACAATATTGTTAAGGCGTTGTCGCCTCGGACCTATCGAACGGTCCGAAGAATTTGTCATCTTAGAGTGTCCTCTTAGAGGCGTTCGGTTCATTGGGGTTGTTCTTGTTATATTCAGTGCGCAGCCCGAACTTGGAGGACGAGTCGACCTCCATAGGTTGAGGTGCCTGCGCCTGGTTGTCGTTATTGGTCTGACCATTAGCATTACCTTTTGTCGCCTGACAAAGTGTGGGTTTCTGTCCTGGCCCTGTTCCTCTTTGTTGTCATTTCCCTGTCTACCCTTGAAGCGGCCCTTGCCGTTTCCAGACGTTTGCGCACGTTCCTCTACGTCCTTGGCGTAAGAAGTTGCGAACATGCTCCTCTCAATGCTTGCTTTCGATTCTCTGGCCAGAGCCAGGGCAGATGGCAGTCCTTAGGTTGAGCCGGGAAAACCACAGCTCTGAGGGACTTTTTGAGGCCCGAAATGAAAGCATGCAGGGCATAGGCTCTAACCTCCGCGTTGAGAAAGTCAGCGCCCTCTTGCTCGTGTGTCATCACAATCTTGTTGGTGACGAGCGTCAACTTTTTCTCGACTTCGTCATAGTACTGCATCAATGGCAGGTCCCCTTGCCTGACCATCTTCAACCCCAGCGTCAGTAGGCGTAGGGATATCTTGTCCGAATACGTGCAGTCTAACCTGGCCAAAATGGCATGAAAATTCAGTACAGTATTGTGCGACACGAGTAAGGCTCCAGCTGCGCCTCGAATTTTGTTTCGAAGGATAGCTACAGCTTGGTAGTGCGCACTGCTGCCGTTATAACGCTCATAAGCGTATATGGCCAACTGTCTCCAGGCCACATACTCATTTTGTAAATAAGAAAAATTGTAGTTAGCGGCTGTACGCCGGAGCAAGCTGTCGTTTATTTCGACACAAGACTAAGACTGAAGAGAATACAGTTATGGAAACTAAGCTTACCCTCACAGCAATGCATCGCGCCACCACAAGTCGGCAAGCCGACTCAGCAGCGTGAAGCAACACTCCAAGGTTACAATAGTATTGGGTTCTATGTACTTAATTAGTTGAGTGGCTTGGATGGGAATATAGTACCATAATATGCTTCTCATATTACGCTTACATTAACTTAGACCTAACAAAAACAACGCGCATACAATCTTGCGCGTGCATAAATACACAACATAACGTAACGAAACTTGAATCCACAAAAAAGTAAAGCGCATGATTGTTGTATAACTTCATCATTCTTTTTGCATGCACTTAAACACAAATAAACAAAATTGCTGACAAACACATTTCCGTTTCTCACGACTCACTTCGAGCCGATCACAACTCTGTACATTTAGTCTTAAGCTGACAGTTTTAAAATAAAGACGCTCACTGAAATTCTTCGTGTTTCAATTTATACTTGGCTTCAGCGTTGATCTTAGTCTTCGTTACAGACGGATCATTTATTCGACTCGAAATAGTAACTACGTAAGTGGCGCAGCCGGATGATACTAGTTGATGCGATATTAAACATATTCAATTCTCTGTGTATCATCCGCTAAAGAACTACAACTTCAATATCTCGCGTCGGTAAATCGGTACAATTGGTTCGAAAGAGAAAAAAAAAAATTTTTTTGTAAACCAACAACATATCCGAAACCACAGAGTGATTGTGAAAGTGAACAACTTAAAATTGTATCAAATTTTAAGAAGACGCCTTTGAATTCGCTGGGTAGTAAATCCACAAAAGGTTACTCAAAACAAAGCGAAATAGCAAAGTGTGCAACACATGATAACAGCTAAACTAAGTGAAGAACTAAAATAAACGTAACTACAACTAAGTGAACTACAATAACAACAGTTAACCTAAGCGAAAACTAAATAAACTTAATCAGAAATAAATGAACAATAATAATAACAGTGTAACTAAGTGAAAATAAATAAACTTAATTACAACTAAGTGAACCATCAAAATAACAGCTAAACTAAGTGAAAACTAAATAAACGTAACTACAACTAAGTGAACTACAATAACAACAGTTAACCTAAGCAAAAACTAAATAAACTTAACCAGAAATAAGCGAACAATAATAATAACAGTGTAACCTAAGCAAAAACTAAATAAACTTAACCAGAAATAAACGAACAAAAATAATAACAGTGTAACTAAGTGAAAACTAAATAAACTTAATTACAACAAAGCGAACCATAATAATAACAGCTAAATTAAATGAAGACTAAATAAACTCAACTACAACTAAAACGAATTATAATTATAACAGGGCAACTAAGTGAAACATTATAATAATAATTAGTGAGCGAACAACAAGAAACCCTATCCAAGTTACGAACCGACAAATAAACCAACAGCAAATACACGAACATTAATCAAAATTCAAAACCAACAAACCACAATGGCAGTAGCAGCGCCAACACAAATAGAACTGGCTGACTCGAATATGATTCAAGTCGAAAGACAAATACACGCAATCGAGGTTTTCAACGGAGATCCTAACACCTTGTACACTTTCATCAGTCGCATAGACTTCATCCTGGCTCTTTATCAGACTACAGATGAAAGGCAGAAGTTAATAATCTTTGGACACATCGAACGGAACATCAGTGGGATGTTATCCGCACCCTCGGAGTGACCAACCTAAGCAGCTGGAGTGAACTCAGGACTCAACTTATACTTAACTACAAGCCCCAAGCACCGAACCACCAACTTCTAGAGGAATTCAGGAACACACAATATCGAGGTAACGTTCGTCATTTCCTTGAAGAAGCCGAAAGAAAACGGCAGATACTTATAAGTAAATTAGAACTAGAAAACAATATTACTGAAACCACTCTATATACTAGATTAATACAAACCAGCATCGAAAATTTAATTCAAAAACTTCCAAGCCACATTTATCTCAGTATAATTAACTGTAATATTCCAAACCTGAGATCATTAATAAACATATTACAAGAAAAAGGTCTTTACGAGGCACCAACCTCAAGTAAAGATAATATAAAGCCAACTTCAATTCCAAATAAAGTAACAAACACTCCCCAAAACAGGCAAATGAGCAATCAAACCAGACCCCTTGCACCCTTCCAACCATTCTATAACAACATCTATCAACCCTATCACCAAGCATATTCTCATGTACCCAGGTTTAACACAAGTCCGATACCTCAATATCAAAATAGACCTATCTACCCACAACCTAACATACCACTAACACAAGCACCCAGACCAAACACAGCTTTTAACCGACAAAATATTTTTGACCAAAATCGCTTTGGACCTAGCCACACTCACATGCCTACAACATATCCACAAACCGGAAACGTACAGACTAATAACCCAGTAAAAAGACAGAGACCATCAGACAGCGGACAGTCTAAAATGAGCATAGAAGAGCTAAGATACCAAGAAGTATCGTCTAATCAACCCGAATATCCTTATAACTATAATTACTATTATCCCTATTATCCAGAATATTTTCAACCTCAGCCTTATCCCTATCAATCGAACTATACCCCAGAATTATTTCAATGTCCCCCTGAACAGAACTATGACAATTCAGAAACAACAGAAGAGGAGACACCAACAACAAATGACAACGAACCAGACGTCCCCGAACAAGCAGAAAATTTTCGGCTAGTAGCCCCGGATCAAGCCAATATATAACGATCAAACATAATAATACCGAATTGAAATGTCTAATTGATACAGGATCTACGATAAATATGCTCACGCGAAATATTTTTCAAACACCAACACAAGAAACCAATTACCTAATCCACACCAGTAATGGCCCGTTAATAATTAATGAACTTACGAATATACCACCTAACAACTACTTCCCTATTGCCCAAGAGTTCTTGATCCACCAGTTCTCAGATCATTATGACATGCTGATTGGACGCAAATTGTTGTCCGAAGCCAAAGCAATAATCGACTATAAAAAGAAAACTGCCACTCTATTTAACAAAATATACAAGATAAAAGACGGTAACAACATTATAGAACAGAACCATATTCAAATGGACCCTTCATTTCCACAAGACCCCACTTACTTAGAAACCTCCACACTTCAGGAGAATTTGTTCCGATTAGAACACCTTAACGTAGAAGAAAAACTGAAACTAACTAATCTACTGGCAAAATACCAAGACATCCAATTTCGCGAAGGTGACAAGCTCACGTTCACAAACCAAGAAAAACATATTAACACCACACACAATATCCCCGTCTACTCTAAAGTTTATAGTTTCCAACAGACATATGAAAAGGAAGTAGAAAAACAGATCCAGGATATGTTAGAACAGGGCATTATCCGAGAAAGTAATTCGCCATACTGTAGCCCCATTTGGGTCGTACCTAAAAAACTAGATGCTTCTGGACAGCAGAAGCTTCGTATCGTAATAGATTATAGGAAATTGAACGAAATAACAATTAATGACAGATACCCCATACCAAACATAGATGAAATATTAGGGAAACTAGGGAGGTCAAATTATTTCACAACAATAGATCTTGCAAAGGGCTTTCATCAGATAGAAATGGACTCAGAGTCAATAGCCAAAACGGCCTTCTCTACAAAATATGGACACTACGAGTACACACGAATGCCATTTGGGCTTAAAAATGCCCCCGCTACATTTCAAAGATGCATGAACAATTTACTCCGTCCACTTTTAAATAAATGCTGTCTAGTATACCTAGACGACATCATAGTTTTCTCCACATCTTTAGAAGAACATCTTCAAGCCTTACAAGCTGTTTTCGAAAAATTATCACAGGCAAACTTAAAATTACAACTAGATAAATGCGAGTTCTTAAAACAAGAGACAACTTTCTTAGGACATGTTATTACTAAAGACGGGATTAAACCAAACCCGGATAAAATCAAAGCTATAGTTAAATATCCGCTACTAAGAAAACCTAAAGAAATTAAAGCCTTTTAGGACTTACAGGATATTATAGGAAATTTATACCTAACTTTTCAGACATTGCCAAACCCCTGACCAAGTGCCTAAAGAAAGGAGCAACAATAGATATAAACAGTTTAGAATATTTAGAAGCATTCCAAAAGTTAAAATTATTAATCTCGGAAGATCCGATCCTAAAAATACCGAATTTCGAGAGGAAATTTACATTAACAACAGATGCCAGCAATGTAGCTTTAGGAGCGGTTTTATCACAAGACGGACACCCTATTAGTTACATCGGCAGAACACTAAATGAACATGAAATCAATTATAGCGCCATAGAAAAAGAATTATTAGCAATAGTTTGGGCCACTAAAACCTTCAGACACTATCTGTTAGGACGACATTTCGAAGTAGCTTCTGACCATCAACCCTTGTGCTGGCTACACAAATTAAAAGAACCTAATTCAAAATTAACAAGATGGAAAATTAGACTTTCGGAGTATGACTTCGACATAAAATATATAAAAGGAAAGGAAAATTACGTAGCAGACGCACTTTCTAGAGTAAAGATAGAAGAAACATTTTTTGGTGAATCTACACAACATAGTGCTGATGAAGACAGTAGCAATTTGATCGGACTATCAGAGAAAGCTATCAATCAACATAAAAGACAAATCATCCTTACCAAAGGTCCCAATAAAAAAGAAATAGAAACTTACTTCAAAAAACAAATTATACACCATTCATATGAAGAAATTACCCCTGAAATAGCCAAACGATATCTACTCGACTACTTTTGTTCAAAAAACAGCGCTCTGTACATCGAAAGCGATGCAGATTTCGAAGTAATTCAAAAAAGCATATAAAGAGACAATGAATCCAAGATATACAAAGATTTTCCGAAGCCTCATCTTACTAAAAAATATTCCCACATACGCAAATTTCAAAGAACTAATTCTAAAAACACATGAAAAACTTCTACACCCCGGAATACAGAAAACTGTTAAACTTTTCGGCGAGACATACTACTTTCCAAATAGCCAACTCCTCATCCAAATATAATTAACGAATGTCAAGTTTGTAACTTAGCAAAAACTGAGCACCGAAATACAAAAATGCCACTGAAAGTCACCCCTAAACCCGAACATTGCCGCGATAAATTTGTAATAGATATCTATTCCTCTGAAGGGAATCACTATTTGAGTTGTATTGACATTTATTCAAAATTCGCCACCCTTGAGCAGATTAAAACAAAAGATTGGATAGAATGCAAAAATTCTCTAATGCGCATATTCAATCAGTTGGGGAAACCCGAAATTCTAAAGGCAGACAGAGATGGCGCATTTTCTAGTTTAGCCCTCAAACGTTGGCTCGAAACTGAAAACGTAGAATTACAACTCAATACCACTAAAACAGGTGTTTCAGATATAGAAAGGCTCCATAAAACAATAAACGAAAAAATCCGTATCATAAACAATTCCGATGACAATGAAGCTAAACTCAGTAAAATAGAAACGATTCTTTACATTTACAACCACAAAACCAAACATGACACTACTGGACAAACTCCTGCCCACATATTTATTTATGCTGGACAACCAATTCTAGATACACAACGCAACAAGGAAATAAAAATTAATGAAATAAACAAAGACCGCACAGAATACAACGTCGACACTAGATATAGAAAAGGACCATTGCAAAAAGGGAAATTAGAAAACCCTTTTAAATTAACAAAAAACGTCGAACAGACTGACGAAGACCATTATAAAATCACCAATAGGAATAGAGAGACACATTACTACAAAACCCAATTTAAAAAACAGAAAAAAAATTAATGAACTTCCCATTCCGCAGGCCCCTGGTTCATCATAATACTCCTCCTCACGTCTACAAAATTATGCCAAACCCAACAACTTCAAATCAACAACATTGACACTAACCACGGATACCTCCTATTTTCCGATAAATCGATTCAAATCCCTTCAGAATACGAACATCATTGTCTTCGCGTAAACCTTTCCGATATAGATAACCTAACCCACTATTTTAACAATAAGATAACTAACTACACTAATATTCCCCAAATTGACCTTTTGTACAATAAAATGCGAAGAGAACTTAGCGGAATAACTTTACACCAGACAAATAGACAGAAACGAGGACTAATCAACATAGTAGGATCAGCATTTAAATATTTATTTGGAACATTAGATAACAATGACCGAACAAAGATTGAAAAACAATTAGAATCAGTAGCAACAAGTTCAATAAATTTACATGAAATAAATGACATAATTCAAATCATTAACAGTAACATACAAAGAACAAAAGAATTCTTAGACGAACATAGTGACAGAGAACAGTTAATATACGAACTTACCCAATTTACCGAGTATATAGAAGACATTGCAATGGGAATGCAACTTTCGCGACTAGGACTATTTAATCCCAAATTACTCAATTACGACAGACTAGAGAACGTTGACAACAGTAACATCTTACAAATTAAAACATCAACCTGGATTAGTACTAACCAAATACTTATCATAGCACATATCCCCATTAAGCAAAAAACTGTCCACACAATTAACATAATACCTTACCCAGATAATAACGGGTACCAACTCGATCACAACGAAAAAGATACTTATTTTGAAGAACATGGCAAAATTTATAATCAAAATTGTAAAGAAATAAGTAACGAATGTATTAAGAACATTATAAAAAGAACTAAACCAATTTGCAATTTTGTCCCCACAACAGTTAACCAGATAATTAAATACGTTGAACCAAACAATATCCTTACTTGGAACATAAGGAATACTATTATAGAACAAGATTGCCAAGAAATAAATAGAAATGTAACAATTAACGGCAATAAAATAATAACAATAAAACAATGTAAAATTAAAATAGGAAAAATAACATTAAACGAAAACCAGCTAAATCCCGAAATAAATCTAACCCCATTGTACACACCCATTGAACTAATAAAAATAAAACCAATAGAACATAAGGACATTGTAAAACTAATATCAAATAATAATATTACAGTCTCCATTATTGTATCTCTCATTAGCCTTACATTTTGTATAGTTTGTATCTACTTAAAACTAAAAACAACAAAAACAATTATGCAAACACAGGATACAAACCCAACTGGATTACCAAGATTATATGCGTCAACCCCAATAGAAGCATAAGCTTCCTTTTAAGGGGAGGGAAGTAGCATAATATGCTTCTCATATTACGCTTACATTAACTTAAACCTAACAAAAACAACGCGCATACAACTTCATCATTCTTTTTGCATGCACTCAAACACAAATAAATAAAATTGCTGACAAACACATTTCCGTTTCTCACGACTCACTTCGAGCCGATCAAAACTCTGTACATTTAGTCTTAAGCTGACAGTTTTAAAATAAAGACGCTCACTGAAATTCTTCGTGTTTCAATTTATACTTGGCTTCAGCGTTGATCTTAGTCTTCGTTACAGACGGATCATTTATTCGACTCGAAATAGTAACTACGTAAGTATATAACTTCAAATTGGGTTAGTTTGTTTTATTATGTTTGTGAGACATTCATTTTTAGTCTCTATTTCTTTAGAGTCAAATACCTTGCTGTGTTTTAGGAAGTAGGATTGGCTGTTAGTGTGCTCTAGTTGGTAATCATTATGATCGGGATAGGAAACGATTTGGATAGTATTAATTGTTTCTTGATTAGTGGGTCTCTGTGTTATTATTACAATTATGTTTTCTTTATGATTGGTCCATGTAGAGGTTTTGATTGATTAGTGGGTATGTGTGATATTATTAAAATTCTGTTTTTTTTTAATGAATGATCCATGTAGAGGTTTTGATTGATAGTATATTTTTTGTGTTTAGATTTTCTAGTCTGTCATAATTTAAAAGTTTCGAGTAAAAATCCCTTTATATGCGTCTTTAAATGAATACGTGTATATGCATATAGCATTTCATTGGTCAAACACAAATATTTAAATGTGTGTTTTGAATGCAAAAAATGAGTGTGCATGGAAAAAAGAGAAGAACAGAGAGCGCTACGCGAGTTACCACTTCGGGTGTACCCCATTGCACTCTGGACAGCAGCAACACTGATTACAATGGGATGCACATTCAACGTCACAGAAAAGGCAGAACAGCAACATTACACATACACACACACACATCCGCACACACAATTATACGGAGAGAGATGAAATCCCGCGCAATACGTACGTCTTTTAGTTACGCTGTGCGAAATTCATTATTTAGAAAGTTGTTACGGAGTTGTTTACGGAGTTACTTACGGAGTGTGGCAGGTCGGAGCAAGTGGCAGCTTTGCAGGGCCTCCTCGAGTATTCGTGCTTTGGCTCCACGTGATAGTGAGGCAATTAAAATCACTTTGCGTTCCTATAAGGTGCAGTTTTAATAAGTCGGCAAATTCTGCAGTTGATAAAACAGCTGTTAGCGCTGCCAACTTGCTATAGTTATCGATCTTGTGCGAGTGGCGTTGCCAGATCGTCGCCGATCGTCGCTGCGTTCCCTGTTTCGGTACGCTCATTTTGCGTGCTGATAACTTTGCGTCGCGACCGTTGGGCGCGAATTTCAAATTCAAATTTGAATTAAAAAATCAAATTTGCTTCATATCTCTGCGAGGCGGACCAACTTTATGGAAAGGGTAAAAAGGCTCAAAGGTCGCGGACAGACTAAAAATCATCCTCTCACCGTTATTGGTGCCTAAGCAGTGGCTCTGGTGTCCGATTAGAGGCGGAACAAACCTCCACCGGTTAAACGTCAAGGAGAAATCCGTGGCCCGAGAGGGAACCTTTCCTAAAGTTGGTGCCCATCAAACCGCAGGCCGCTGAAAAATCTGAAATATTAGTAGATGGATAGCGCAGCGGGGGGCAGTGCCCCCGATCCCTACGACCCGTTCGGAGCAGCCCCAGGCTATCGAGGTCTCCCACTAGAGGAGTCGGAAAACCGACACAGAAAGCGGAAAACACGGTTCAACCGCCGAAAACTTGCGACTGCATTGATGCGGCGGAGGTGGAGATCTCGGGACCTTCATCTTCATCGAATCAGAAGCCGATGGACCTCATAAGGGTGCCATCGCAAAAGGCGGGAACAAAGTCCCCATCTGGATCGCCTCACCGGTCGTTGGAGCTGACCACGGCACTCCAGAACGAGGACCTCAGGAGCATTCTGACCAGGATGAACGCCAAAATCGACACCCTGCTAGCCGCGATCGAGACCCAGCGGCATGTAACCAGGGAGACTAAAGGCCTTATAATGGACCTTTCGGTGCTCAATAGTAGGGCGATAGAGCTACAAGAGGGTGCCGCCAACAAGCCCCCTGCCAGGAGTACCGCCACCCAGACGGAGGCAAAAGCAGCGAAGCGCAGCAAGTTGGAGTCTTCCAATCAGGCAAAACCCAAAGTGCGGGGGCCCAAGATGAGCAACTCCCCAACCGTCTCGAATCCCACTGCGTAAAAAACCGGAGGCGTTTATATTAAAAAAAGATATGAAAACGGACCCGAACCTCTGCGAATTCGGCAAGCACGTCCGCAAGATAAGAAGGACGCAACAGGGAGAACTACTGCTGGAAGTGGAGGGGAAAGCTGCATCAAGCATTCCCAAATTCCAAAGTGAGTTTAAAGCGACGCTCAAGGATGTGGCCTCCGTTCGCACCGGGGCGCAGAGAACGGCGCTACTCTGCAGCGGACTTGACGAGGCATCAACACCAGAGGAATTACACAGTTCACTGGTCGCACAGTTCCCGGACATTGCCCTAAAGCCTGAGGATATTAAAAGCCTACGCAGGATGTGGGACGGAACGCAGATAGCGTCTGTGCTGATGAGTGCGAATGATGCCATTGCGGTCATCAAGAGTGGCGTAGTAACCGTGGGATGGTCACGGTGCCGCATCATACAGGACGTTCGGCCTACGAAGTGCTACAGATGCCTGGGCTTCGGCCACCGTGCTGCCAGCTGCAAAGGGCCCGATCGCTCAGACTGCTGTCTTAGATGCGGAGAGCAAGGCCACAAGGCAAAGGGCTGCAATGCATCGCCTAAATGCCTTATTTGTAGCAACGACGCCAACAGAAACCATATGACGGGCTGCTTTACGTGCCCCACCTACAAGGCGTGTATGAAGGGAGCCAAGAGCCAGCACAATGGATAAAATTAAAGTCATTCAGCTGAATGTCAACCATTGCGCTGCCGCTCAGAGCCTCCTGGCTCAAACAGCGGTGGATCGCGAAACAGACGTAATGCTCCTAAACGAACCCTACCTCTCGCGTGACAGAAACTCGGCGAAGATACTGGATGAGTCGGGCAAGGCGGCCATTAAGTGTTGCAGTTTGCTCTATGTGCAGGAATGGACAACCTCGCCGATGCTTTGCATTGCATATGCGAAAGTCAAGGGTGTGCATATGTACAGCTGCTATGCTCCTCCGAGTGACAGTCCGGACCAGTTCGAAGGGATGCTGGACACGCTAGTGAGTCATGCTAGAGGACGCAGGCCGACAGTCATAGCCGGTGACTTCAATGCCTGGGCAACGGAATGGGGAAGTCGAGTCTCTAACCCCAGAGGGCGTGCAGTTATCGACGCCATGATTTTGCTTGACCTGGTCCTGCTGAATGATGGACGCAAGCCCACATTCAACAACGACAGGGGCTCGTCCTTTATTGATATCACTTTTGTCAGTAAAGGGCTAGTGGCAAATGCAAGCTGGATGGTGCACGACAAGATAACGCTGAGTGACCATTCTCTGATCACTTTCAGCATCCGTTCGCTGGCCACGATACACCACCAAGCGTGGGATGTTAAAAAGCTCGACTATGTAATGCTAGCGTACCAAACTGAAGCCCTCCATGTTACAAACGGACAGGCGGAGACAATGGCGGATGAGCTAACGAAGCTCCTAGTAGCAACGTGCGATGCGACAATGCCGAGTAAAAAGAGGGCCAAACGTAAGCCTCCTGTTTACTGGTGGAGTTCATCACTACACCATTTACGGACAGAATGCTTGAAAGCGAGAAGACGGGCGCAACGAGCCAGAGGAACCCCTCATTATGCAGAGCTATGGGAATCCTTAAACGCACCGAGTTCAAACACGGGATAGCGGCCGCCAAAGCGAGTGCATTTAAGGACCTACTGGAAAGCGTGGACAACGACCCTTGGGGCCTAGCTTACAAGCTCGTAAGCAAAAAACTGAGCAGGAAGGAAAGCTCGCCCGACGAACCTGACCTAATGTCCAGCATTGTGTCTGAACTCTTCCCTAGGCAGACCACCCTATGGCAACCAATTGAAGTCCTTGAGTAAGCTAAGAGGATCAAGCCCAACAAGGCTCCAGGCCTGGATGGTATCCCGGGTGTGATTATCAAGGCAGCGGCGCTGGCTAGACCTGAGATCTTCAGGGACACATTTCAGCAGTGCCTACTAGATGGAGTGTTCCCTAAGCGGTGGAAAGGCCAAAAACTGGTCCTGCTGCCAAAAGGGAAAGGATCAGCCCATCCTGCACGCAACTACCGCCCTCTTTGCCTCCTGGACATACTGGGCAAACTTTTTGAACGCATTCTGTATGCTCGGTTAGAGAGAATAACCGAGAGCACGAACGGTCTAGGCAATCAACAGTACGGATTCCGAAAGGGAAGAAGCACGCTAGACGCCCTCTCCTCTGTGGTAAACATTGCGAGGGACGCTCTCGAAGGAGACAGATGGCTAGGAGGCAGGAAGGAGTACTGCGCAATAGTCACCCTGGACGTGAAGAACGCCTTCAACACAGCAAGTTGGCCGGTAATCCTCACCGCAATGAGGAATATGAGTATCCCTAAGTACCTTAGGATAGCTGTAGGCAGCTATTTTAGGGACCGTACCCTTTGCTACGATACGGCAGCTGGCCCGAGAAAATACGAAGTCACGTCTGGTGTTCCACAAGGATCGGTGCTTGGTCCGATCTGGAGCAGTGCCACAAACAAGCGGTCATACACCAAAGGTGCACAATCGGTGATAAGGATGATGGCTCTTAGGCTCATTAGAGGGTTTCGGACGATTTCCATGGATGCAGCTCTAGTCCTGGCAGGCATGCCGCCAGTTGACCTGGAGATCAAGGCCCTTGGCATGACAAGGCAGGGCATTACCCGGGAAGAGGCCCACGAGTGGCTGATAGGAGAATGGCAGGCCAGATGGCATTCGTCCGAGCGTGGTAGATGGACGTACCAGCTCGTCCCTAACCTATCGGCTTGGGCAAAGTGTCAGCATAAAGCTTCTGACTACCACCTGACCCAATTTCTCACGGATCATGGCTGTTTCCGAGCCTACCTTTTCCGGTTCAAACACGTAGAGTCACCCCTGTGCCTCTTCTGTTCAGACGCGCTAGAAACAGCAGAACACGTCCTGCTGCACTGTTCTAGATTGCACGCAGAAAGAGAACATCTAGCGGCAATTTCTGCAGACCCTCTCAGCCCAAGAGGCCTTATGGCAAGCATGCTGGCGGACAAAGGAGCATGGGATATAGGGCACCGATATCATGAAACGGGTACGAACGGATGATATTGCCCACAGAACAGACTGAACGAGACGGCGTATTCCCGTGGGGTGGCGGGTCGAGAAGGAAGGACGTGCGCCCCATGGCCAACACTTAAGGAAGGGAGTGCGAGTAGCATCACATCCTGCTCACTGAAGTCATACCTTGACTGGCAGTCCCGGTGAGCATGTAAAGGACTGAAGAGCATACGGAGGTTTATGTTTTAGTACGTAGGCATTTTAATTTTCCTACCGTAATGCGCTAAAAAAAAAAAAAAAAAAAAGAGACGTGTTTTCTTTAAATAGTTTCGCAGACAAGATATGTCTCTAATGAAAATATTGTTACCCTTCAAGCCACGGTTGGTAACTCGCGCTCGATTTCTTTCCTTTTCTTTCCTACATGAGCACTGCAATGACGTCATAGCTTGATGGTCTGTATACAAAATCAAAGCGAACAAGATTTTTGTTTAATAATATCTTTGTATGGTTTTACTCAGAATGTTGTATCTTTTATATGTCGCTTACAAATTAACTTAAAAGATTAAATTATTGATTTGCGGAGCGGTGGGCGTGCCACCCAACATTTCAAATAAACTTTATCTGAGCCGGATAAACAGAAACCTTCATGCCAAATTTGGTGTCTCTAGCTTTTATAATAGCTGAGATCTGTGTGTTCATCTGGACATCCGGACATCCGGACAGACAGACAGACATGGCTTAATCGATTCGGCTAGTGATCCTGAGCAAGAATATATATATATACTTTGTGGGGTCTCCCATTCCTTCTCCTGCCTGTTACATATATTTGCACAAAGTTAGTATACCCTTCTTTGACAGTTTTCAATAGTCGAAGAGTATAAAAACAAGAAATGGGCTTCAAAATGAAGTAAAAACAAAGAGTTTATTGGTATTAATCCAATCAACTACAAACTAACAAATCTGTACCTAGAAAGAGGATCACGATGACTTTTTTTTTCTAGTTGCAAGGTTATGGTCCTCTGCTTTTGACTATTGGTTTGGAATTTAAATCTTTCCATTTCCTTGCCATGCACTGAATACAAGTTGCTGTACCACTTGTGGTCGATAACATCGACTCATTTAATAGCTGAACAAAGTGGGTAAAGCTCTGTGTTGATTCAAGTTACGTTATCATCGTTTAGTAGAGTGATTCCGTCGTCGACTTTTTCAATTTTGGATACGTGGATACGTTGCTAAATCTACACATGACCTTCTTTGGCTGAACTTACTTACACTAGGTGGTGTTGTTTATGTAGAATTAACACTTCGCAAAACTCTTCCACCAAGAGGCGTTTTATTTATTTTAAAAATTTTCTCTATTCCAATTAATGCTTATCCTTATATTATTATTTTTCAATCCATCATTGTTTTCTTGTCTGGTAGAAGTATCCATATGTTCACTCACAGAACACTCGCCAATTAATTTGAATTGATTGAGTGCGAAATAGGCAATGTAATTTATTTGATTATTTATTAAGATGTCGACTAGACTAATAGCAGTCGACTAAAAAAATTTTGTATAAAAATTTAATAGATAAAATGAATTAATTATAATTTGTTTTAGATTAAAATAATATTATGGTATTAAAATATAAAATTTGTTTGCGCCAAAAATGTAATATTTAAAATTTAATTATGTTTGCGCTAAAAATGTAAAATTTCAAATTTAATTTAAATTGTTCTATCGATATATTATGAAAACGATGTATTCTCACAACAGGTATTGTAACGATAGGTTAGTTTTCCTGCACATATACATACTTGCTTAACTTGCAAGTCTCCTTCTTGCTCTATTCGCTACGACTCTCGTAGCCGCATAGCTCACCTAGTTGAAAGTAATATCGTACCGTGTGCTTTCCGTAAAGGGATCCCCGAAAGAAGAGTTTTCTGGATTCAGTTTTACTTTATAATTCGGATTTATTAAGATTTAAAAAAATAGGTTTTACAACTTGCAAGGCGACACGTGTGGTCAGCTCGACAGATGGCGACGGAAAGAGAAAGAATTAGCGATGAACACAAGGATATCGATTACAGATTAATATCTGTGCAAATTAAAATTGAAATAATTGTGATTGGCAAATTCATAGGGTTGCCAGATCTCTATAGAGTAACTTATTTAGAATACAATCAGAATTCGGCTTTCGTTTAGTTTAGGGTTCTTAACTCCTCCCCGTTCAAGATCTGCGTCCCGCAGATTATTGGGCTTTGGGTGCCCCGCCAGCGCCTAACCCCTCCGTGTCCGAAGTACAGTTTGCCACGACAGAAATACCCTTGGTTGACGTCAACTTCCTCCATATGATGTAGAGAAGCTCTCCGACAATCAGGACGACCAATGCCTCCAGAAGGAAGGAAAAAGAAACCTTCTCGGACATCCCAGAGAGTCTCCTCAGGCTTTCCATGTTGAAGTCGTTGACGTACTGGAGTGAAGGCGCGTACCTGGTGGCGGTGACCGTAGTCAGTATCGCAGGCATGACCATAAAGTGACTTGATGAGTAACTCGTGTAGGTTCTTCCAGCTACATTAATCGTCTCGTTAGCGAACTGTACTATGTAGGTCCCATGTCCAGATGAACACACAGATCTCAGCTATTATAAAAGCTAGAGACACCAAATTTGGCATGAAGGTTTCTGTTTATCCGGCTCAGATAAAGTTTATTTTAAATGTTGGGTGGCACGCCCACCGCTCCGGAAATCAATAATTTAATCTTTTAAGTTAATTTGTAAGCGATATATAAAAGATACAACATTCTGAGTAAAACCATACAAAGATATTATTAAACAAAAATCTTGTTCGCTTTGATTTTGTATACAGACCATCAAGCTGTGACGTCATTGCAGTGCTCATGCAGGAAAGAAAAGGAAAGTAATCGAGCGCGAATTACCAACCGTGGCTTGAAGGGTAACAATATTTTAATTAGAGACATATCTTGTCTATTTAAAGAAAACAAGTCTACTCTTGATGAACATCACAATAGGAATAATTTTTATTGGCATATGTATATGCTTCATTATATGTATGTATGCTGTTCGCAGACAGCTCTTATGTATATATGTATATGTATGTGTGTATGTATGTGTGTATGTTTGTGTGTGTGTATGTGTAACGTTGCTGTTCTGCTCCGTGTTTCCGCGAAAGAAGCCTTTTCTGTGACGTTGAATGTCGATCCCATTGTAATCAGTGTTGCTGCTGTCCAGAGTGCAATGGGGTACACCCGAAGTGGTAACTCCTCCCTTCCTAGAATTAAGTGACAGCCAGCGAGATGAAACGCATGGCGGAACGAATTGCGGTGTAGCTAGTGTACTTATAATTAGGTGTTCGTACTAAGAATAATTATTATTATTAACATTAGTATAGTAGTCCTTATATATATATATATATACTCGTGTTGTGTGTTCTGTTTTCGTGTAATTTATGGAAATTGAGTTCAATAAGTGTGTGACTTATAGCTATTTGTTCATGTTCATTTGTTTGTACTTATTATTATCTTTTTGTTTCGACTTACTAAACTGTTTTTAGCGACGTCAACAAACGTGGTGAGTCCCTTTTAGAATATCTATTGTGTTGTCAATTAGATGTTGCTAACATAGGGTGTAAGCCAACTTTTATTAATGCCATTAGGGAAGAGGTTCTGGATCTTACCCTAGTCAGTAACTCTATTGGGAGTTCACTGGTGAACTGGCGGGTCACAGACGAAGCCACGTTGTCGGACCATCAGCACATCAGGTTCGACCTTCCTGGCCAAGTCGAGATCCGTCAGAACTCATTCTGCCCCAAAAAGACCAAGTGGGATCTTTTTAAAGCCTCTGTGGCTTTTAAAGCAGATCTGTTGATCAGCAACCCAAATTCTATCAGTGAGAGAGAACTTGCTGCCAACCTGCTTCAAGATGTGCTCATCACATCCTTCGAGGACAGCTCTGTTCGGAAGACCCTAGAGGTCAACCGTAAAGTTCCATGGTGGAACGAGGAACTATCCGCACAAAGAAGGAAGGTTAGAAGCCTTTTCAATAGGGCCAAAGCTAACCGTGTCAGCTGGGACGTCTATAGGGACGCCCTAACTAATTATAATAAAAGCATTAGACGTTCCAAGCGCGATACGTGGCGCAGCTACTGTGGTAGCATTGAATCGCTACCGGAGGCAGCGAGACTGCACAAAGTATTAGCTAAAGGGTCGTCTAATGGTATAGGGCTTCTTAAAAGAGCAGATGGCTCTTTCACCCAAGATCGCAGGGAAGCACTTGATCTTCTGCTTCAAGTCCACTTCCCAGGTTCGGTGACGAACCCAGATCTATCCAGTCAAGATGACGTCACCACGTCACCGGACTCACGTGGCTCCAATTTATCGGGAACCATCTTCGACCCTGAAAAGGTCAAATGGGCTGTAGATTCCTTCGCTCCCTTCAAAGCCCCAGGGGGCGATCAAATCTTCCCAGCCCTTTTACAAAACAGCCTGGATCATATTCTCGATCCGCTGGTCGGCCTGTTTAGAGCTAGTCTCACTTGGGGATACATACCCGTCTCTTGGAGGAGAGTCAATGTGGTATTCATTCCCAAACAGGGGAATCGTCCCCAGGACCAGCCTAAATCCTATCGGCCGATCAGTCTCACCTCCTTCCTGCTTAAGACAGCGGAAAGGCTCATAGACCTGCACATACGGTGCTCTCTGCAGGAAACTTATCCTCTGCATCCCACGCAGTTTGCGTATATAGCCGGAAGGTCGACGGAGGTCGCCCTCCACAAATTAGTAGGTAAAATCGAAGAAGCCCTCGCATCCAAGAACATTGCTTTGTGCTCTTTTCTTGATATAGAGGGTGCTTTCGATAATACCGGCTACGGCTCTATTTCTGCTGCGCTAGAGCGCAGAAATATTGCCTGTACCCTAATCTGGTGGATTGAGGCTATGCTTAAACACCGGATCATTTCCTCTACCTTGGACACCACGACTGCTTTTATCAGTGCGGTTAAAGGATGTCCCCAGGGAGGGGTCTTATCCCCCCTACTCTGGTCTTTAGTAGTTGATGAACTTCTAAGCATTCTCGCAGACCAGGGCGTGCAAGCAATCGGCTACGCGGACGACCTGGCTCTAATGAACGGCTCTAGTGAACGGGATCAGATTCTATGACCAAGGAACTCCTCTTTGGTGCAAAATTCAGGACTCTCATCCCAGACCGGAACACTGGAACACACGGCATACACTGGTATACCGACGGGTCTAAAACTGATCAGGGGGTTGGAGCCGGGATACATGGTCCCAACTCCAAAACCTCGATTGCCATGGGCAAGTGGCCCACGGTCTTTCAATCCGAGGTTCATGCCATTGAGTTCTGCTGCCGTCTTATCCTTGAGAAGGGGATGAGAGGAGCGAACATTTACATCTTCTCGGACAGCCAAGCTGCCATACTAGCCCTCTCCTCAAAGAGAGTAAGCTCATGTATGGTGGCTGACTGCTGGAACTGCCTCCAGAGGCTGTCCAACAGGAACAAAGTTACCCTCCTTTGGGTACCTGGACACTCTGGGTTCCAGGGCAACGAGCTAGCGGATGAACTAGCGAGGGCGGGGTCATCAGCCTCTATGGTTGGCCCCGAACCCTTCTGCGGCGTGGGGTGGTCAACCATCTCATCCCTTGTGAAAACTTGGGCAGATAGGTTGACCGAACGCTATTGGTTCTTCCAACCAGGGATGAGGCAGGCTAGAGAGCTTACAAATCCCTCGGTTAAACGCAGAACAGACTCACTCTCCAGGAGAGATCTCTATCTCCTTGTTGGCTATCTCAGTGGCCACCATCTGGTGAACTATCACCTAACAAAAATGCGTCTATCCTCTGATGCAGAGTACAGGCTCTGTAAAGAGGACGATGAAACTACCAAACACATACTGTGTGACTGTCCAGCCTTGGTTTGGAGTAGGAGGAAACATTTGCACGTGGAAATCGCAGTTCCCCAGCAAATTGTCCGTTCCTCGACGAAAGACCTGCTTGGCTTCATCAGGGAAGCAGAGCGGCTTTTGTCAAGATAGGGAGAGCATTTAGGCACAAAAGACCATTCTGGTCGCAGTGCCTCGTCTTTATGGACTTTTTTTCCTTTCTTTGATTCAAAAGTTATTCCGTGATCTGCTCTATGTGTTTTGAAAATCTTGGTGTTATCTTATTTCTTCGGTTCTCTTTTCTAAATACTATACTATTAACGGTATTGGGTCTGTTCTTGTTCCATTTAGTTTCTGTATTCTTTCTTTTCTCTTTGCTGTCATTTCTGTCTGTACTTGGGTGTATAATTTAGTTTTAAATTCATTTTGACTTGCTTCGTCGACGTGTGAAGACGTGTTTTTATCGAGCTCCGCACAAAATCGGTTGTTTTGAGTGAAGTGAACGACTAATAATATAAACTAAATACATAATCCGAAAGCGAAAGAGACGCTCTATGCGATGCAAGATCGCTAAAATATATATAGTGATTCTTTATCTTAAATAATAAAACTATGAGTCAGAATGACACTCGCGCTCAGCGTCAGCGTGAGCAAGACGAACGCCGGCTCTCAATTCAACGGAACAACGCGTACTTTTCCTACGTCTCCCCGACAATTCCAAACGCAGACATCGAGCGGTCAATAACCCATAGCCCAGGGAACCTTGTTCTACCAAAAATCAAGAAAGAGCGCGCTCTTGCTCTCCCGCTCTTTTAGCTCCGACACAAGCCCCGCTACCTCCAACAACAACAGCTGGAGCATTACCGACAGCCCGCTCTATTTCGTCGTCGGCTGCACCCGCTCACGCTCTCACTGAGTCAGCGAATGCAAAACCGCAAGAAACAAACGGTACTGCTGCACTACGAGCAAAACAAAACGAAAACGTAAACAAAAAAGCTGGGTCGACCTGGCAGACTGGAATGGACCGCTACATTACAATAAAGCGAAAGCTTAGCCCGAAAAATTCAGATTCAGAAAACAAGCCGAAAAATACACGCGACAATTCTACCCTGAGCAACAAAGTAGCCCCCGCAAACACCAACAGATTCGCTTTGCTGGCAGATACCACTGAGGACGTGCCGTTGGGATCCGTTGATATCGAACCGAAGAAAACAAAGCCTCCTCCAATATACATCCGCGAGAAGAGCACAAGCGGTCTGGTAAATACTTTGATTGGCCTTATTGGAAAAGATAGCTTTCATATAATTCCTCTCGTAAGAGGTACTATCAACGAAATCAAACTTCAAACGAAAACGGAGGACAACTACAGAAAAGTCACAAACTATCTTACCGCACAAAAAACAGGCTTCTACACCTACCAGCTTAAAAGCAGCAAGGGCCTACAAGTAGTACTCAAGGGCATTGAGTCTGATGTTACGCCCGAAGAGATAACTGAGGCGCTAAAGGAAAAGGGATTTTGCGCCAAAAGCGTGTTCAACATCAAAAACAGAAACAGGCAGCCGCAACCACTCTTCAAGATTGAGCTTGTACCAGAAAACAAGCATCTTAAAAAAACGAGGTTCACCCAATTTACAAACTCCAGCTCCTTCTGCACCGCAGGATCACAGTAGAAGAGCCGCATAAACGTAACGCTCCTGTTCAATGTACAAACTGCCAAGAATACGGCCACACGAGGTCGTATTGCACACTCCGCCCGGTGTGCGTAGTCTGTGGAGATCTCCACGACTCCACTCACTGTCCAACTGATAAAGAAAAGGCAAGCGAGAAAAAGTGCAATAACTGTGGGGGCAATCACACAGCAAACTACAGAGGCTGTCCAATATACAAAGAGCTAAAAAGCCGTCTTCACAAAAAGAATGAATACGGCGCGGGCACACCAAGGATTATCTTCGCAGATACCATCAGAAACAAATCCTGAAGTCTTTTTCTCAAAAGCTGCAAGTTCCACTCCTTGGCCAACCAGCAATTACAAGACAACATTTGCAAACGTTCTAAAATCAGGTATGATGCCTCCAAACAAAAATTCCCAACACCCACATGAAGTGCACACAAAATTGGAAACACACCAAAACTATACGCCACCTGAGCAACAAGAAACAAAAACTGAAGCTATGATGCAAGCCTTACAACAGAGCTTGATGGAGTTTATGACATTTATGCGTACCACAATTCAAGACATGATGCGTAACCAAAACCTTTTGATACAAATGCTTGTATCCCAACAATCAAATAAATAATGGCTTCCTTACGCATAGCTACGTGGAACGCCAATGGCGTTTCACAGCGCAAACTTGAGATAGCTCAATTCCTATATGAAAAGCATATCGACGTTATGCTTCTTTCGGAAACTCATCTCACAAACAAATACAATTTTCAAATGAGAGACTACCAGTTCTATGGTACAAATCATCCCGACGGAAAAGCACACGGTGGGACCGCCATACTCATAAGGAACCGAATGAAGCACCACTTCTACAAAGAGTTTGCTGAAAATCATCTTCAGGCCACATCTATCAACATACAGCTGGAGGACAACACTCACCTCACACTAGCGGCCGTATACTGCCCCCCCGTTTCACAGTATTGGAAGATCAATTCCTGGACTTCTTCCAAGCACTAGGGCCACACTTCATTGCAGCAGGCGACTACAACGCCAAACATACTCACTGGGGATCGCGACTTGTGAATCCAAAAGGAAAACAGCTTTATAAGACTATAATAAAAGCCAATAATAAACTTGACCATATTTCTCCTGGGAGTCCTACATACTGGCCATCAGACCTCAATAAGCTGCCTGACCTGATCGATTTCGCAGTTACGAAAGCGGAATGTCTGCCAGATCTGTCATCTGATCACTCGCCTGTACTAATTCACCTCCGCCGGTATGCAGAAAACGTGAAACCACCATACAGATTAACTTCACATAAAACAAACTGGCTCAGGTATAAAAAATATATAAGTTCACACATTGAGCTAAACCCAAAACTCAATACTGAATCTGATATAGAGAGCTGCACGTGTACATTGCAATCCATCCTTACTGCAGCAGCTCTTACTGCAACACCCAAAACCACCAACATTACAATTAATTCGAATAAGACCAATGTACAAATAGAACAACTTGTCCATGTAAAACGACGCTTACGCAGAGAATGGCAATCTTCCAGATCACCAACTGCAAAACAAAAGCTAAAAGTAGCCACACGGAAACTGGCCAACGCTCTGAAACAACAGGAGGAAGACGATCAGCGCCGATACATCGAGCAACTCACACCAACAGGCACAAAACATAAGTCACTGTGGAGAGCCCACTCAACTCTACACCCACCGACTGAAACCGTTTTGCCGATAAGGAATTCCTCAGGCGGCTGGGCCCGTAGTGATGCAGACAGAGCCACCGCATTTGCCGCTCACCTACAAAATGTATTCACGCCAAACCAGGCTACTAACACATTCACGCTACCGTCCTCACCCGTAAACTGCCACCAGCAGCACACGCCAATTGTGTTTTGTCCAAAAGAAGTAGCTAAAATAATCAAAGACAATCTCAGCCCGAAAAAATCCCCCGGCTGCGACCTTATAACACCGGAAATGATCATCGAGCTGCCACACTCTGCAGTTCGCTACATAACCCAGCTCTTTAATGCCATCACCAAACTTGGTTATTTTCCACAACGATGGAAGAGATCGATTATCATAATGATTCCAAAGCCTGGTAAGGACCACACAGTCCCTTCATCTTACAGACCAATAAGCCTACTCCCATGTATTTCGAAACTATTCGAAAAAAGCCTGCTGATCCGACTTAATCTACATCTGAGAACCCACAACATAATCCCAGACCATCAATTTGGATTTCGCGAAAGCCACGGAACCATTGAACAGGTGAATCGTATAACAACGGAAATAAGAACTGCATTTGAAAATCGCGAATACTGTACAGCAGTATTCCTAGACGTATCCCAAGCATTCGACAGAGTCTGGCTTGACGGCCTAATGTTTAAAGTTAAAACAGCCCTACCCGAAAGCACACACAAACTTCTAAAGTCTTACCTCTATGGCAGAAAGTTTGCAGTGCGGTGCAACACTGCCACCTCCACTGATCATAAAATTGAGGCTGGTGTCCCCCAAGGCAGCGTTCTTGGGCCTACCTTATACCTCATCTTTACAGCCGACATCCCTACAAATAGTCGCTTAACGGTATCCACATTTGCCGACGATACAGCTATCCTTAGCCGTTCAAGGTCCCCAAGTCAGGCTACAGCACAGCTGGCATTGCACCTCATCGACATTGAGAAGTGGCTCTCTGACTGGCGAATAAAAGTAAACGAGCAAAAATGCAAACACGTGACGTTTACGCTAAACAGACAAGATTGCCCACCACTCTTGTTGAACAACATACCACTCCCGAAAGCAGACGAGGTAGCGTACCTAGGAGTACACCTTGACAGAAGACTCACATGGCGCAGACACATTGAAGCCAAAAAACTCAACTCAAACTCAAAGCCAACAACTTACACTGGCTCATCAACTCTGGTTCTCCGCTCAGCCTAGATCACAAGGTCTTACTCTACAATTCTGTATTGAAACCTATCTGGACCTATGGCTCACAGTTATGGGGCAATGCCAGCAACAGCAATATTGACATCATACAGCGAGCACAATCAAAGATTCTGAGAACCATCACTGGGGCACCGTGGTACGTTCGGAATGAAAACATCCAAAGTGACTTAAATATCCCACCTGTTATCAAGGCAATTACGGAACTTAAAGAAAAATACCATAGCAAGCTTTTCTCGCACCCCAACCACCTAGCGAGAGGTCTAACCCAGCTCAGCAGTCGCTCCCGTCTCCGGCGAAAGGACCTACCAACCCAGCGAAGAAATTTTTAGGGCCGTCTAATCATAGAACAGTTGGAAAAATAATTCAACTGTTCAGAAAAAAACATGTAATAGTTAAGATTTTTAAACTTATTGTTAGTTCTTATACAAGAAGATCCAATAAATAAAAGCAAAGTAAACAAAAAAAAAAAAAAAAAAAAAAATTCGTTAAGTTTTTGTAAATAATCATGTTCGTCTGAATATTCGATCGTTCTATTAAAAATGTGTGTCCTTCCTGTGAATAATTCATATGGCGTTAATTTTGTCGCGGAATGTATGGCATTGTTGTATGTTATTAATGTTTCTGCCATAATTTCGTCATGTTCGCAATCTAACTTGTGGTCTTTCCTGACATTGTAAATAATCCTATAGGTTTCTGTAAGCGTTGAGTGTAACCGCTCTACTGTTGAATTGCTACTCGATTGTTGGAATGATGTGAAATGTAAGTCAATGCTGAATTGCTTACAGAAGTCTTTAAAGAGAATAGAGTTAAACTCCGCACCTTGGTCGCAGATGATTTTTCTGGGTGTTCCGAAATTACAAATAAAAGTTTTGACCTGTTTCGTGATATTAATCGAATCCCTACTTGAAATGGTATATGCGGCAGCAAATTTGGAAAATTTGTCTATTATCGTTAGCATGGTTTTATTATTGATGAAATACAGATCGATTTGAACAATATCTAACGGAAGTGCTGGGATTTCTGGTAACTGAAATTTAAATTTTTGTGGGTTGCGATCATATTTCATTGTGTGACATATGTCGCATTCATTAATTATTCTGACCTACGATAAGGAACCGTCATTTTCGCTTGCCCCAAGGATCATCCGAAAAGATTTTTACGTGGACGACTTGATCTCAGATGGTGACTCCATTAAGGAAGCGAAGAAAATTCGATAGCAAGTCAAGCAGTTGGTCGCCAGAGCCTGCCGCTCTAGAGGGTAAAGCCGAAACTGAATGCGAAAAGCTTATGCAGTTTCACGATGGCACAAGTATTGCCAAGGCCCTCGGCTTAGCCTGGGACCCCCATCTGACTTTCTGCTTTTCAACTTCACCGACATTATCTCTATCGACGCTAGCAAAATTCTACGACCCACTGGGACTCATCTCGCCTATCATTACAAGGATGAAAGTGTTCATGCAAGCACTCTGGAAGGAAAACATCGATTGGGATGAGAGCCTTCCGCAGAATCTTCATTCAGCGTGGACGGAAATACTATCCCATATTTCATTGTGTGACATATGTCGCAATCATTAAGAATTCTGGATATAGTCTGTTTCATGCATGGGAAGTAATAGTGTCTTTTCAAATGTAGCGTAGTTTCGTCTATTCCCCTGTGATTGTTATTCCTATGGTCTTGTATTATCAACGTTTCTTGATCTTTCTGTTCGTAAATTTCATTTAGTAAAATAGTTGTTCTTATGATTGTGTATTTTTGTTCCGAAAAATAAGTTTTGTACGTTTCTTGTATTATCTTAAAAATGTCGTTATTCGGCTTGCGTTTAGTTTAGGGTTCTTAACTTACATATATGTATGTACATGTGTTTTAATTAAGAACAGAAAATAAAGAACAAAATTTGAGAGTTCGTGGAACTCAGTCAAAAGATAATTGAATTACCATTTAACCTTGACTGCATATCGAAAGGCAAATAATTAGCTCAACCGGCATCCAGCGAAAGGAGTGAAAAGAGAGAACAGAAAAGTAGCGGTATAAGTACATATGCATTTGCATTCTCTCATAACAAGCACAGTACAGTAAAGCACAGTTTAGTAAAGCAAAAATTTATGCCTTTCTAGATTGTGCATGTTATTAAGAATTAAGGAAGCATTTAATTGATTTTCGAGTGTTAATTTGGTGAGAGCATAAGTAAATTAATTCAAAAAAAAAAAAAGAAATGGCTCCGAAACGAAATAAAGACTCTGAACATCCCTCGTCTCGCGATAGCTTAATAAATTCATTGAGGCAAAATAAAGAATATATAACTAACAACTGCAGTTCAATGATTGCGGCAGAATTAGAGGCACGCCTTAGTTTAGTTGAGTTAACCTTTACGCAATTAAATACAATTCAGAGCGTAATCGAACAGACAACTGACGACGCTATTGATAGAAGAACTGTAATGCGAAATAAAGGCAAAAATTCGGAGTGCATTAAATAACAGAGGAAGACATTCCGTTGCATTGGCTGATCCAGCTGCAAACTCTACGATGGTAAATGCTTCTCGTATGTCCAAACTGCGAAAGATAACATTACCTAGGTTTTAAGGAAAGTTTACTGAATGGACTAGTTGGTTTAACGCGTTCACTACTCTGGTTCAATCGGACAATGATATCGATGAGCTTTCCAAATTTATACATTTGAAGTCGTGTTTGGATGCCAGTCCGCTTAGAACTATAGACTGTTTGAAACTATCGTCAGAGAACTATAGAAAAGCGCTTTAGTTGCTGCGTGAGCGGTTTTGAAAATAAGGCAATATGTATGCGAATTGCTGTAGCGTGTGGAATTGCTGTTTTGTATATACCACTAGTATTGACTATATGATAGGCTAAGAAGGTTCGTGCACTTCTGGCTTCTCTCTGGTCTAAGCTCGTCGGATGGGGTGTGGGTTCTTTTCTTGCCTAAACATATACGCGTTACGGGGAAAATAATGATTAAGTGCACTACGGAAATGAAAATCGACAACTAAATTGTATTCAAATAAACCACACTGTTTACGGATGCTGTATGCTGGTCATATTGTGCTAGGATACTAAGATGTTGATCGTATCCCGCTCTTTACCCTCCCTACCATGATAGCTCGCGGACTTCTCGGCTATCCCTTGTTCAACACTATGTATAAGTGTTAAATTTCACTATTATGGGCGTTCATTTGGTCGGCGATGAACCTCATTAAATTATTAAACTGGCATGATTAGATGAACATTATAATTCAAGTTTTTATTCATTAGGCTTAAGGCATTCTAACGCGAATGTATTTAGAGATTTCATATTAAATTTTAAGGGTAAGAAACAATTCGTAACGAAAAGAGTAAGAAAATATGTGAATGAACGCGCAGTAGCTTCACCTCTTCTTACAACAATGGCATTTTATATTCATTTCATATAGATACATTTATATGGACCACTACTAATCAACATAACTACATTGGCAATGCAGATGGCATACATAAAAGATTTTAATTTTTAATTTTTTGGTTATTTAATAAAAATAACCATTTTATAGATGGGGCCGTGGGTGTAGGGGGTGTGCTGTTTTGGAAGAATGTCAATGTAGTTATATAGTAAAATATTGCTTTTACTAATTTGTGAGTCCAACAAACTACCCGTCAATAGACTGAGGTAGACCCTGGATAATTCAAATAAAAAAAATGCGACACAATTTCTTGGCCTGTTGTTTTATTGAGCTCCAGTTTAAGACTAAAATATACAATACAATTTCTTAGCTTGGTACCCTGAATCGGATTGGATTTTATGTTTACATTATTTGAGTGTGTGATGCGCTGGCCGTTTACATATGTTTATAAGTGGTTATTTGAGTGTGTGATGCGCTGGTGGCCGTTTTGTTTATAAGTGGTTATTTGAGTGCGCGATGCGCTGGTGGTCGTTTTGTTTATAAGTGGTTATTTGAGTGCGCGATGCGCTGGCGACAGTTTTGTGTTTTGAAATATTTTGATGCTGTGAACTGTTCTTGGCTTTGGCCATTTGTTTAACTTATCTTAAGTGCAGGAATATTTTGTTTATGCTTATGTGCGGGGTTTATACTGTATAGTTTATGTGTTTATACTAATGTGAGTATATAATACGTTACTTCCCTTCCCTTAAAAGGAAGCCTATGGTTAGGCTGAGACTGCTGGATATAATGTGGGCAATGGGTTTTGTGTCGTTTCAATATTGACTGTAGAATTTTCTGGGGTCGAAATATGATTTCTATTTTTTTGTTTTCTTATTTTTAAGTATAGCATCGTAATTGGGTTTTTTGTTACATATTTTGAATACAAGTATAGTATAATGAGAATAAAAATTATAATTATTATAATCATGTAAAATGTAAAATTATTTTGTGATATAAGTTTAACAATGTCATTATGCTGTATATTTTTGATTTTAGTTATTTCAAGTGGTGGATATAATGGTGTTAGGTCTATTTCAGGTTTTAAATAATTTTTGCTTAAAATAATGTTTCCAATTTCAAGTTTACACTGGGTTATTCTTATAATTTTATTTCCACTAATTTTTATATTGCAATTTGATTTTTGACAATTTTGTGTGATAATTGTTTCGGTTAGGTTCCAAGTTAAAATTATATTAGGTTCCATATACTTAATCATTTCTTTTGTATTTATGGGGGTAAAATTACAGATCGGTTTTTTACTTTTAATTATACTTGTAATACAATCGTTGTGTACTTCTTCATGTTCTTCGTTGTAGATTTTATGTTTTTTTGTTTTCATAATAGGACTTAGTATCAGTGTAGTCTAATTGATAACCATTGTGGTCAGGGTAATTTTAACTGTATTTTTTTCTTCATGTGCAATAGGTATGTGGGATATAATAAGTAAATGGTTGTCTTTATGATTAATCCAAGTGGATGTTTTAATAAGTAGTATATTTTGGCTGTTGACATTTTCTAATTTGTCATAGTTTAATAGTTTTGGGTTAAAAAGTCCGAGTCGGGAAAGTTGCATTCCCATTTCAATGTCTTCAATAAATTCAATGAATTGCATGAGTTCGTATGTAAGTGTGTCAATATTGTTGCGATTACCTTCATATTGTTTGAGTTTTTCTAATCCACTATTTGCTAATTGTATTACGTCATTTAATTCGTGGGCTTTGACTGAATTTTGAGCAACGGTTTCTAGATTATTTTGAATTTCTACTCTATCGTTTTCGTCGAGTGTTCCAAAAAGATATTTGTATGCGGTGCCTACTATGTTAAGTAATCCTCGTTTTTGTCTATTTTCTTGATGAATTGTTATCCCATTTAATTCTTTGAGTAGTTTATTGTATAAAAATGTATTTCTGGTTGGTGCTAAGGTATTGAGTATTTTGTTACCGAATGACTCAGTTATTGTGTTAATTTCTGTTAAATTTATTCTTAAACAATGATGTTCAACTGCTGATGGCAATTGAATTGGTTTACTTGAAAAGAGTAGGTAACCATGATCTGTATCGATGTTACTTATTTGAATTTGTTGAGTGTGACCTGGGGTAATAAGTAAAAGGAGTGTCATCACTGTGATCCAGAGACCTTCGAAATTGGGATGTGATTAATTTTCTTTTTTTTCTTGAACTGTGTTTTATAATAGTATGTGTCTCTATTTCTATTAGTGATTTTGTAATGGTGGGGATCAACTTGTTCTATGTTTTTATTGGATTTAAATGGGTTTTCTAATTTTCCTTTCTGTAGCGGGCCCTTTCTATATTTGGTGTCGATTTCATATTCCTGTCTGTTTTTGTTTATTTCATTGATTTTGTTTTCCTTTATCTCTTGAGTATTTAGAGTTGGTTGTCCGGCGTAAAGAAATATGTGAGCGGGAGTCTGTCCTGTAGTGTCATGTTTGGTTTTGTGGTTGTATATGTAAAGTATTGTTTCTATCTTGCTTAGTTTGTTTTCATTGTCGTCTGAATTTTTTATTATACGAATTTTTTCGTTTATGGTTTTTTGTAATCTTTCTATGTCTGCTATACCTGGCTTTGCTGTATTAAGTTTTAACTCTATATTTCCGCTTTCGAGCCATCGTTTAAGGGCTAGGCTGGAGAATGCGCCGTCTCTGTCTGCTTTTAATAGTCTGGGTTTCCCTAAAACATTAAATATTCGCATTAGAGCATTTTTGCATTCTATCCAATCTTTTGTTTTTATTTTTTCGAGAGTGGCAAATTTTGAGTAGATGTCTATGCAACTTAAATAATGGTTGCCTTCAGAAGAGTAGATGTATATTACGAACTTATCGCGACAGTGTTCGGGTTTAGACGTGATTTTCATTGGCATATTCGTATTACGATGTTCTGTTTTGGATAGGTTACAAATGTGGCATTCATTTATTATGTTCTGAATGAGTAATTGACTATTTGGGAAATAATAAGTTTCGCCGAAGAGTTTGTTTGTTTTCTGTATTCCTGGGTGTAAGAGTTTTTCGTGAGTTGTCAGAACTAATTCTTTAAATTTAGCATATGAGGGTATATTTTTTAATAAAATGAGGCTGCGAACAATTTTGGTATGATTTGTGTTAATAATCGTTTGATGTGCTACTTGGAGCATTTTAAAATCTGCATCATTGTCTATGTACAGAGCACTGGATTTAGTACAGAAGTGGTTGATTAGGTATAATTCTGCTTTTTCATTTGTCATTTCATCATAAGAGATGTGAGTTATTTGTTTATTAAAGTAGGCTTCGTGTTTAATACTTGATGGGTCTTTGGAAAATATTATTTGTCTATTGAATGTATTAACTGGTTTTTCAGTGATGGTAATGAGATTACTGCTGTCTTCATTGGAATTATGTTGTGTTTGCTCGCCGAAGTAAGTATGTTCTAATTTTACTCGGGATAGAGCATCAGCTACGTAATTTTCTTTACCTTTAATGTATTTGATATCGAAATCATATTCGGACAATTTAATTTTCCAACGGGACAATTTTGAGTTTGGGTCTTTCATTCGGTGTAACCAACATAATGGTTGATGATCACTTAGTATTTCAAAATGGCGTCCTAACAAGTAGTGACGAAACGTTTTGGTAGCCCATACAATGGCTAAAAGTTCTTTTTCGATGGCGCTATAATTTAATTCATGATTATTTAATGTTCGACTTATGTAACTAACTGGATGGCTATCTTGTGAAAGTACAGCACCAAGAGCTTTACTAGCGTCTGTGATTAAGGAAAATTTACGATTGGAATTATTAAACTCGGGTCATCTGATATGAGGCATTTAAGTTTTTCAAATGAGGAAACATATTCAGGGTTTTTTGTATCTATTTTTGCATCTTTTTTAGTGCTATTGTCATGGGTTTTGCAATGTCAGAGAAATTGGGAATGAATTTTCGGTAATAACCAGTTAATCCTAGAAATGCTTTAATTTCTTTGGTTTTTGTTGGTAACGGATAATCTGTGACAGCTTTGATTTTCTGAGGATTGGGTTTTATTCCATGTGGTGTTATGATGTGTCCTAAAAATGTAGTTTCTTGCCTTAAAAATTCACATTTATCGGGTTGGAGTTTTAGGTTGGCTTCAGCTAATTTATCAAAGACTAATCGGAGTGAATTTAAATGTTCATCAAGCGATGTGGAAAATACAATTATATCATCAACGTAAACAAGACAGTGTTTATTTAAAAGGGGGCGAAGAATATTATTCATGCAACGTTGGAATGTTGCAGGTGCATTTTTTAAACCGAATGGCATACGTAAATATTCATAGTGGCCATTTTTGGTGGAGAAAGCTGTTTTGGCAATAGAGTCATGATCCATTTCAATTTGGTGAAATCCTTTAGCTAGGTCTATTGTGGTGAAATAGTTATATTTTCCCAATTTTCCTAGTATTTCATCCATATTTGGAATGGCATATCGGTCATTTACTGTAATTTCGTTGAGTTTTCTATAATCAATGACGATTCTAAATTTTTCTTCTCCTGAAGCATCTTGTTTTTTTGGCACAACCCAGATGGGGCTATTGTATGGAGAATTACTAGCACGAATAATGCCTTGTTGTAGCGTTTCTTCGATTTGAGTTTCAACTTCTTGTTCATAAGCTTGAGGGTAATTATATTTGGCATAAATGGGTGAGTTATGTGTAGTATTTATGGTATGTTTTTCTTGGTTGCTTAAAGTTAACTTATCGCCTTTTTTGTATTGGATGTGTTCATATTGTTGAAGTAAAGATTTAGTTCTACATTTTTCTTCGCTATTCAAATGGTCTAATCTATAGAAACTTGGAGTGAGATTAGTTTCGGTATTGGGAATGGGTTCTTGACATTGAAAGTTAGTTTCTTGTGATTGTTTTGGTTCCCTTTCGACAGTTTGATTAATAAGTTTGTATTTATAATTATAAAGGGTTACTGTTTTATTTTTGTAATCTATCACAGCTTGCGCTTTTGACAGTAAATTTCTGCCAATTAAGAGGTCATAGTTTGTTGAAAATTGGTGAAACAGGAATTTATGTTGGTTTTTAAAATAATTATTGACTGGTAAATGCACACTTTTGGTGGTAGTGAGTGGACCATTACTAGTGTGGAGGAGGCATTCTGTATCACTGACTGGTAAGTTGAAAACATTAGTACTCATCATATTAACTGTGGATCCTGTATCTATTAGACATTTTAATTTATCTCCTTTGTGAGGGATAATTATGTATTGGAGGGTTCCGAGGCTGGTGGCTGAAAATTTTCAGTTGGCCCGGTGACAATATCAGATTTTTCTTCTTCATTTTGTTCCTCTTTTATGGGTATTTGAGGGTCTTGATAGTTTAAGTATTGTGGGTGGTATTGTTCAGGATAGTATGCTGGATAGTAATAAAAATTTGGGTCATGATAGAAATTATATGGGTCATATGGTAAATTACTTTCTTCTTCCTGGTTTCGAGTTTCTCCTATACTCATTTTTGTCTGTCCGCTATCAGTAGATCTCATACGTTTGGTTGGGTTGTTATTTGTAAACGGATTTGCGTTAGGTAGTTGTCCTGTTTGTGGTTGTTGTTGGGTTTGGTGCTGACCAAAGCGATTTGCATCAAAGGCGATTTGCCGTTGCATGTGTATGTTGGGTCTGGGCATGTATGGTATTTGGGGAGTTGGACAAGGTGTATTGTTACTGTGAGGCTGATAATTTGGGTAAGGATAGTTTGGCGTGGGTGGACGATATGGCCCTTGATAATTTGGTTGCATCATTATAGGGTTGAAATACGGTTGGAGCGGTGTATTGCGATTGTATGAATTATTTGTGACGTTAGTACGGTTATCAAAACGGGGCTTATTTTGCTTTTCGTCAGTTACTACCTTTGGTTGGGTTTTTTGAACAGGATCTTCATAAAGGCCTTTTTCTTGTAACAAATTGATAAGTGATCTTAAATCTGGTATATTACAGTTAACAATTCGTAAATAAATGCTAGTTGGTAACTTTTGAATAAGTGATTCAATGCTTGAGTTAATTAATCTGCTGAACAATACTGTTTCTGATGTATCGTTTTCTAATGATAACTTACTCGCCAGTAGTTGTCTTTTTGACTCGGCTTCTTCTAGGAAGCTGCGAACGTTGCCTTTGAATTGCGTATTCCGGAAGTCTTCTAGCAGTTGATGATTTGGAACTTGCGGTTTGTAGGATAAGATGAGTTGTTGTTGTTATGTTGCTTGAGTTTATAGTGCGCATGACTTCTCCGCTGATGTTGCGTTCGATGATTCCAAGAATTATGTATTGTTGACGACTGTCTGTAGTGGGATATAGCGTCAACACAAAATCGATGCGGCTTATAAAGGTGTATAGGGTGTTGTGATCTCCTCGGAAGGTCTCTATAGCTTGTATTTGTCTTTCTAATTGTGACATGTTACTGTCAGAAAGAGCGCTTGTTGCTGGGGTTACTGCTGGTGGTGTTGCCATTTTGATGATTTTGTATTTTAAGTATTAATTTTCTTAAACTGGCATGATTAGATGAACATTATAATTCAAGTTTTTATTCATTAGGCTTAAGGCATTCTAACGCGAATGTATTTAGAGATTTCATATTAAATTTTAAGGGTAAGAAACAATTCGTAACGAAAAGAGTAAGAAAATATGTGAATGAACGCGCAGTAGCTTCACCTCTTCTTACAACAATGGCATTTTATATTCATTTCATATAGATACATTTATATGGACCACTACTAATCAACATAACTACATTGGCAATGCAGATGGCATACCGTAGACGATATCAATTTATATATATTTGGTTACTCACAGAAAATATCCGCTTGATCGATGGGCCCGTCGATGTAGCTGCTGTGCTGTTTTGGAAGAATGTCAATGTAGTTATATATATATATGTCCATAACTGTATGCCTGTATTCAGGTGCTACTGCGAGTTGTATATGTTTCAAATTGCCTTAGGAATACAAGTGTACGAAAGACGTTATTAGATAGAGTTTAATTGAAAAGATTTGAAATAGAATGTATTTATACTACTGCGATACTTTTGTTGGCATGCCGCCTTCGGGCTGCCGACAAAGAAAGAACGCCTCAGCGCTTCTCTTTGCTGCTGGGGTTTGAAAAGCCTATGCCAGGCTGGACATATCCGCGTCGCTATGAGCGACTGTTGCTGCTATAATAATAGGACTCCGGTCTGTGACTGTAAAAATTCCGATACTCGTAGCTCTCAAACTATAGTGGCGTTGTGGTCATCTAAATGACGTTGGAGTCACGTCGAATTAGGAAGTCGCATCCATGGTCAACCGATATATAATTTTGGCGCGTTCCCGCGACACTAATATATTACAGTGTCTGAGTGATTCGCCGCCCAGTGTACAGTTTTGCAGTGTCTGAGTGATTCGCCGCCCTGTGTACAGTTTTGCAGTGTCTGAGTGATTCGCCGCCCAGTGTACAGTTTTGTATGTATACACAATTCCTTTCAAACTGTGCAGTCGCTCTGCTGGCAAAATTACGCAGCAATTAGCGCTGCTATTTTAGAATGTTCCAGAACTTGGCTTTTGTTTTTATATAAATTAATAACTCTTCTTTAAAGTATTTTATGAATATATTATATATTATTTAAATATATTCTTTGCAAAAGGTTTGATTTTTAAAGGTTTATACAGACGCTTCGGTACAAGTCTCGCTGTGATCTGATTAAAAATGTGAATGCCGTTGAATTCGCCCTCTTTTATAGACAACGAGAGAGAACATTTGACGTTCCAATGCACGCGGTATTTGAACGGTTGTTGCCAAAAGTAACGGTTGATCGTCTTATTTCTTTATGTGCCCTTTTTCTATCTGCATTATGCGAGAGCATTGAAATGAGACGACGGCGAATTGGGAATTGTCACTTGAGTGCGGCGAATTATTTGATTGAGTTTAAGAGAGTTTAATGAGTGCAAGCAAGACAACGGCCACTACACCACAGATAATGCTGCGACAGATGTATCTAGAGTAGACATTATCTGAAGAAAAACAGTGCAAAGGTCGAGCTTGCATTAAACTTTGATGTCTTTTAAGTGGTAAACACCTAGCTTTTTGCCTGCTTCGTTCTGTAACTCATAATATGCTGGACTAAGTTGTTTAGCTACTGAAGCCTTTACAAATACAGGGGTAAGTTTACTGCTGAATTCTTAGCAGCGCTGCTCTGCACGAAATTTCTGGCATAAACTGTGTCTCCTACTTTTAGTCAGCATAAGGAGGCAGAGATAAAAGTTCTTCGACTTAAAACAGTTACATACGGCACCAACTCAGCGGAACTCTTCGGTAATCATTACCCTCCAAGGTTCTTGCAATTAGCGGTTGAAACGTGGCCCCCAATGCGGTGGCAGAGTTCAGAAGAACCACTAGAGCAGCGAGCATCGAAATTTTCTCTTGTAGCAGCCACCTCATCAAAGTACGATGATATAGTTAGCCAATGCAAATTTGTCAACAGCTTTTTAAAATTGACTCGAGTTTTTGGATACATATTTCGCTGGCGGCGCGCATTTTCGAAGGTTGACTAGTTCTGAGGGTGTAACTGCAGTTGAAATTAAAGGTGGACTAAAATACATTATTTTCAATGAAGAATTCGCTAAGTTGAAAAAATGTGAGCTAATCCGTTCTCAAAAAATACAGGGGCTTAGCCCATTTCTTGATTTATCAGACGGTATTGAAATCATACGAGTAGGAGGTAGAATTTTTCAAGCTAATGTACCATACGAAGTTAAACACCCAATATTATTACCAAATACGCACGTGGTATTTAATGCATTGTTCGAACATGTACACCGAAGCAATATGCACGGAGGAGCACATCCATTATGTGCTTTTGTGCGTCAAGAATATTGGGTTATCAATGCCAGAAAGGTAGCTCGCAGAACGGTTCGTAGCTGCATAGCCTGCTTCCGTCAAAGGCCACAACGTGCAAACCAGATCAAGGGCGCTTTGCCAGCAAACAGAGTGCAAATTGGTGCGCACCCTTTTGAGAGAGCGGGATTGGACTTTGCTGGACCGTTGTTGATGTACAACAATCAGTGAGGACGCAGGCCCACTAAGCTATATTTGTGCGTCTTAGTATGCATGCTGACCAAGGCATGCCATCTGTAGCTGGTGTCGGATCTGAGCACAAATGCCTTCATCGCGGCTATCAAACGATTCTTCGCCCGACGTGGACTCAGCGCGGAAATATCATGCGACAACGCAACTAACTTTGTTGGAGCTGCAAGGGAGCTGGGTGCAGAAGCTAATCAATTATTGAATGATAAGCCCCGGATCATCAACCATTGCAGCAATTTGGGAGTGCAGTTTCGATTCGTTCCCATCCGCTCACCACACTTTGGTGGCTTGTGGGTAAGCGCTGTGAAAGTAGCCAAGCAACTCATAGTCCGATGTTTCAATGACGCTTCACTGAATTACGAAGAGTTGTCTACCGCTATAACACAAGCGGAGGCGGTAATGAATTCAAGACCGCTCCACCCGATGTCTTCTGATCCAAATGATCTTGAAGCTTTAACTCCAGAACATTTTTTAATTGGAAGACCGCTAAACTCGTTAACAGAACAATGCGACGACTCCATTGTTAAACTATCAATGACCAATCGATGGAAACGCATTGTGGCAGTGCACCATTCATTTTGGCAGCGATGGTCGAAGGAGTATTTAAATCTGTTGCAGCAACGCAGCAAATGGGCGCTGACTTGCAACAACATTAAAAATGGCATGTTAGTTCTCATCGCAGAAGACAACACACCGCCAGCCAGCGTCCTGGCTGGGACGTGTTCACGAATATCATCCTGGCAACGACAAGGCTGTACGAGTGGTGACAATGAAAACTAAGGCAGTCTATTTAAATCATCACAGAACACTCGAAAAGGGTCATGCAAGCTATAATTATTAAAACAAATTTTCAAAGATACAGGAACAAAATTACGAGTATCTCTAGAAGGAATGCAAAAGTTTATTTGGTTCAGCATAGTAGGGGACTCTATATCATACCTGATTAGTTTAAAGACAAACGTATCACCTAGCATAATACGTCGGTTAGTAAGCGCAGGTAGGTTAATTAGAAGAAGTATACTAGAGTAAGGTGGTAAGTCTACACCTGATACCCAGTTTAAACTACGCAAGGCGATTAGTAGAAATTGCTTTTGAACAGACTAAATTTCATCTTGGTGAACCTGGTATTACGGCGACCACACGCAAGAACGATAATTAAGAATTGAACGAACAAGAGAAGTAGAAAGTAGTTTAGTTGTATAAGGATCTTTGTATTCTTGGCCCATCTTTTGATGAAACCAAGTACTCGAAATGCCTTTAAAGTTTGTGTAATGTGATGATCAAATTTCAGTTTATGATCAAAGAGAATAACTAGATCATTTACCTCGGTTATTCCTGAAAGCGGGGTTAAATCAAATGTAAATATGCACCAGATTATGCCTGCACCAAGCAAACAGCAAGTCAAGATCTGTTTGAAGGAACCTACGAACAGGATCACCGCACGTCAAACAGAGTTTCATATCATCAGCATACCTAAGGATATCAGAGTGCAAAAGTATTGAAGGAAGATCATTAATAAAGAGGTTTAAAAGCAATGCTCCAAAAGATGGCTGCCCTGAGGAAACCAGAAGTTACTAAGATTGGCTTTGACAGACAATTTTTAAAAAGAATTCGTTGAGACATGTTAGTTAAATAATCCAAACTTTTGTGGAAAACCAATAAAATTTAACTTATGATTATATTATTATGATTTACGAAATCAAATGCTTTGCTGAAGTCAGTATTAATTATTAAGGGTATGGATGAGAGAAAGAAGTATACAGTTCAGTTTAGTAGTTGAATTGAAAGAAGTCTGCAAACTAATCGGCTGTGTCCTGATCACTGCTTGTTTCATTTTTTTTGGAAAAATAAAGAGGAAGGCAAATTACTAGATTTACGTTTACGGTTAACGAAGTTGTAAAACTACTTAGGGTCCTGAGCAAACTGCAAACGACAATATCGTGAAAATTCAAAAGATTCGCGAGTTACTTTAAATTTTTTAAAATAACGAGATTTCAAATTTTTTAATCTTATGAGTTCATGAGAGAACCAACGTGGCCTGTTAGACTTTACGGGAAAGGCAAGAGGAACTCATTGATTGAAAAATGAATTCATTGAAGAATAAAAAAATGAGATGCAAGTGCTTAAATCAGAACATGAGTAAAAGAAAGACCAATCATGTTCCAAAATCAAAAAATTAAGTTTTTCAAAATCGGTCTTACGAAAACAACGCGACTTTACTTTACTTGGAGCAGTTGCAGTTTGCACAGGAGTAGGCAGAGTTAGAACTAGGTCAAACGTAGGATGGTAGGGATCTTCAGGATGAACTAAAGGATTAATTATAGAGATGGTATTATGTCGTAAGTCAGACGAAAATACTAAATCCAGAATTCTACCACTACAATTAGGAACATTATTAAGTTGGTATAAAGAAAGTTCAGAAAGGGCATTTAAAAAATAATTGAATACAGAGGGCACCAAAGTACCCGATTGAAATGACCAACCAACTTCTGGTAAATTAAAATCACCAAAAACTAGTAGATAATCTCTATCAGATAGTTTGGATGCAACGGATTGGATAGAAGAGAGGTGGTTCAAGTAGACGGAAATGTCAGATGAAGGGGGAATATAAGAACAGGTAATATAAATTGAAATTTGATTCAGTTTCGCCTTTACACATACAAATTCCAAAAGAGAACTATGGTCTATTGAAACAAATTCAGAAGAAATGTCTGACTTTACTGCTATTAGAACACCGCCTCTAGTTCGTGATAAACGATCACATCTGAAAGAGGTGTACTTATTAGGAAAAATTGAGCAATTTTCTACTTCAGGTTTCAACCAAGTTTCAGTAAATATTAGTAAGTGATAATCAAAGGATAGACAATCGACATACAATTTAGAAAGCTTAGTGTTAAGGCCTCTAACGTTTTGGTAGGCAAGAAAAAGAGAGGTTAAATCTACTGGTTTTTTGATGTCCCACTAGAAGAGGAAGAAGGAGCTGCTGTAGGGAGTGATACCGCCGTACGACTCTTTTGTTTAGGAGAGTACTCCTTTACAATTAAGTCTGGCGGCCAGAAGGTTCCGCTACAAACGGATTGAAAATTATCAGCAGGGATACTTATTTTAAAAGACGCGATATCTCGCGAAACATCTTTGACCGAGTATTTCTACGTAACACTCGGGCTATAAGTCGAAAGGAAATTCAACTTGTGTATGACAGACTAGGCTTCGTGCACTTCTTGCTCCGAGCTTTCTGCTCGCCGGATGGGGAGGGGTTCTTTCCTAATCTCGTCTTACGGCGTCATAAAAACAAAATTTAAGTGCACTTCCACAGCTCTAATTAAATTATATAATAAGGTTTGTGTAAGTCGGTTTGATCAATGTACTGGGTTATGGAGTAGAGTTATTGGGATGCACTAGATGTTGCATGTGCTCCCTTCTTTACCCACCCTGCCTTGGTGACGCCGTTGCATAGCTGGGGTCACCCCTAGTATAACCTACATATTATTTACTGCGGCTGCTGAACTACTGCATGCCTATTGTTCCGGCGGCGAACCATAAGAGACGATTAGACGTGGGTTGTGTGATTCATGATGTTTACAGAATTCATTTATTGTAAATGTTAAATTCAATCTCAAAGTTAAACATGTTGTAGTTTCACTAAGTATTTCTATGAGCTTTAAGATATAAAGAAGATTTTTATGCGCAAGGGGAACTGACTCTGATCATTCTATTAAAGACAATATACTGCGTGATTGGCTGAGAGCCCAACCACCGAGATTCGGGCCTGTGATCGACTTGCTCCGACGCGTTGCACAAACGCTTCGCTGGCTAACGTTATAGTAGATCCAGAACCCAATGCGTTCAGTTTGCGTAACAAGTCATAGTCTTTACCATTACATATCATATTTTGACCGAAACAGAGGTAATGGGGAGAGAATCCTCTACTGCGATGGACAGTAGATCTAAATGAACCACTGATTTCATTCAGATGCATATCCCATTGGGCATGATCTTTTCCTATATATGCTCGAATTGCAGCTAGTACTGAGCGATTAAGACGCTCGCTGGCGTTCGCCTGCAGTGCAAATTTGCGTAATGCCGAAACGTGTAAGAAATGATTTAAATTCTCCTGATTTGAATTGGGAACCATTATCAGACAGAATTTCCAAGAATTCACATATCTTGACGGCTGTAAATTTCTTTAGAGGTTGTAGAAAAGGAAATTTGCTGAAGTGGTCAACTATTATCAGTAATCCTATATTTCCTTTCTTAGACCTTGGGTATGGGCCTAATAAATCAATATACAATTTTTGGAACGGTCCCATAGGCGGTCTCAGAATTGTATTGGGGCTTTTAGTCATTCGGCAGGATGTACACTGTGCAACGTAATTTCGAATCGCAGTTACCATGCCAGGCCAAAATATATGTCTTTTTAATTTTTCTATCATCTTGCTGGTACCAAAATGTGCGGCATCTGGCATCTGGCGGGTCGTGTGCTCGACTCAACAGTTCTGCCTGTAGTCCCTTCGGTATCCAGAGTTTCCAGGACTCGGATTCTTGTACTAAGTCTCCTGTTGAATACTCGGTACGTTTATAGATAAGGTCAATTTTTAGATCTGGAAGTCTCGCGATATTTTCTTTTATTCGGTTCTTCAGTTCTACGTATTCTGTAGAGGCAAATTCCTTTGATGACAAAACAACGATTGGGCCAAAACTCGAGAATTCACTAATTTCCTCTTCATCACGACGGGATAATGCATCAGCTACCACATTTTGTGAACCTCGACGATGCTGAATTGAAAATTTAAATCCTTGCAGCTTAAGTGACCAGCGCGCCAATCGACTTAACAGATCTTTCTGGTTCATCAACCATTTAAGTGCCGAGTGGTCAGTAATTACCGAAAATTCTTGTCCCTCAATCTAGGAACGAAATTTGTAAATACCTTGTGTTTACGGGTACACTGATTTGTGCAAGCGCCTTACTTTCGTAGTTTTTTATTTTGCTGAAAAGCAAGGGTTTAAGTTTGTTAAATTTATTTGTGCCGCTGCACTTTTTACGTGGTGTTTGTGAGAAGAGATTTATTTCAACTGATTTGATTTAGATTTAACAGCTGTTAACATGAGACTTAACAGCTGCTAACATAAGACTTAACAGGAGCTTATCATAAATTTAACAGATGCTTAGAACATAGATTTGGACAGCTGATTCTAATCGTATGGCAACCTTGAGCAATGAGATAAAGCAGTGATCTGCCGCCAACATACTCCCCCCATTGGAAGTATTAACTTTCAATCGATTTGGTCTTGATTGGCAGCACTGCTATCTTGGCGAGGGCTCTCTTTGTTATTCCTGTGGCTGTGCGTATAACTGCTACTCTGACTGCTCCGTCGTCTCCAGCTATTGTGCTTTCAATTCGCCCGAGAGGCCACTTGAGCGGAGGCACGTTTTCTTCCTTCAACAGCACGATGTCTCCAGGATGAATGTTTGGCTGGCGAGAGTTCCATTTGGTGCGCTCCTGTAGCGCAGAGAGGTATGAGATACTCCATTTCTGCCAAAAGGTCTGCTGCATGTGGCAAACACGCTGCCAACGACTGAGGCGATCCATGCTAAGGTGTGTCACGCTCGGCTCGTCGATGTTCGCATTTGCTTTGCCCCAAAGAAAGTGACCCGGTGTGAGAATGTCTAGGTCGTTTGGATTCTCTGAAATGGAATATAGAGGCCTTGAGTTCAACATAGCTGAGATTTGACAGATGAGAGTGCGAAGCTCATGAAATGTGAGAGTTGAGTTGCCAACGATGCGGTAGAAATGGTGCTTCGCTGCTTTGACAGCAGCTTCCCATAGCCCGCCAAAATGCGGAGATCGTGATGGAATGAAGTGCCAATTAATTCCGAGGGCGAGGGAGCCGTTGACAATTTGCTGGCGCTGAGGTTCGAGCGCTGACAAAATTGGTTGCATTGTCCGTCCAAATCTCTCGTGGCTTCCCTCGAAGACTGACGAAACGTTTTAGAGCAGCGATAAAAGAAGGTGTCGAACGGTCCTCCACGAGCTCTAGATGGCATGCTTTTGTTGAGAAGAAAATGAATATTGCTATGTAGCATTTTGTGGCCGCACGATTTCTCACTTCTGATTTTGAGAAAAAGGGCCCGCAAAAATCGCGATCCGCTGGTAGTGGAGCCATTACTTGCTGCAGTGTGTTAGGTCGAGCGCGAAAGCAACGAATGCATTTGTTGACAACACTAGAGACAGCTTTGATTCCTCCTATGGGCCAGTAGCGTTGCCTTATGTTTGCAAGTAGAAATTGAGGACCAGCATGAAGAAATTGAACGTGCTAATGCATGATGATTGACTGCGTCACAGGATGTTGTTTGGGCAATAAGATTGGATGCTTGGCCTCATACTCCAAGTATGAGTTCTGCAGCCTTCCTCCAACTCGCATAAGTCCTGCAGAGTCCATGAATGGTTGCAAAGATTTCAGCAAACTTCTTCCAGGCAGCGAATTGCTCTCTCTGAGTGCTTTGTAATACTCGACGAAATGATTCTTCTGGATACTTCGAATCATGAGATGAGTACCCGATTTAATTTCCTACAGTGTGATAGAGCCCTTTTGCTTTGGGGAGTCCCTTGTCACGAATCGATGTACATACGCAAATATTCGCTGCAAGTTTCCAAAGGAGTTGTGAAACTTGCAATCGGTTGCGATGTCTTTGTGTGATGTAGAAATGAGAACTCAGTTTCGTCGCTCTGGAAGTTCCACTGATGGGACTACCGTTTTCGGCCATTTTGACGTGGGAAGGCGCAAAAAGGATGGTCCATAATGCCATAGTTGCGAGTTGATTAGTTCAAGTGGGGTGCATCCTCGCGATAGGATATCAGCTGGGTTCAGTTGTGAAGTAACATGATGTCATGTCATGCCTCTTGTAAGGTCCTGAATTTGCGTTACACGATTTGCCACAAACACATTGTAGTTGGAAGGAGAGTCGCGCATCCATGCTAACGCCACTGTTTAATCTGTCCAGCAATGATATTCACATTTGAATGAAATGTCCTTTTCGACGTTTGATATGAGTTCCGATAGGATTAGTGCAGAAGAAAGTTCAAGTTTAGGAATCGTTAATGTTTTCAACGGAGCTACTCTCGACTTTGAGCACAGCAAATGCGTTGAGTAGTCTCCATCGACTTCAGATCTCACGTAGATACATGCTCCATATGCTGCTATACTGACATCGCAGAAACCGTGGATCTCATATTTTCCTGCAGGTGCCATGACGAAACGTGGAAACTTGAGGCTGCGAACAAAGGATAACTGCGATGTCATTTCCGTCCATGCTGAATGAAGATGCTGCGGAAGGCTCTCATCCCAATCGATCTTTTCCTTCCAGAGTGTTTGCATGAACACTTTCATCCTTGTAATGATAGGCGAGATGAGTCCCAGTGGGTCGTAGAATTTTGCTAGTGTCGATAATACGCTGCGCTTTGTAGTGGGTCCGTTAGAGATAATGTCGGTGAAGTTAAAAGCAGAAAGTCATATGCGGGGTCCCAGGCTAAGCCGAGTGCCTTGGCAATACTTGTGCCGTCGTGAAACTGCATAAGCTTTTCGCAATCAGTTTCGGCTTCACCCTCAAGAGGGGCAGGCTCATTCGAACACCACTTCCTTATTGGAAATAATCCTCTGGCGAGCAGCTGCTTGACTTGCTGTCGAATTTCCTTCGCGTCTTTAATGGAGTTACCACATGAGATCAAGTTGTCCACGTAGAAATCTTCTCGGACGAACTTTGCGGCAATCGTTCCTCATCGTAGGTGAGCTGATGCATGGCGCGAATTGCGAGAAATGCTGCAGGCTTTGTTCCGTACGTAACTGTATTCAGGGTACAAACGCTTATTGGTTCGTCGGGATTGTTGCGCCACAGAATGCATTGCAGATGTTAATCTGGTGGTGAAACACGCACGCAACGATACATTTTTGAAATATCTCCACACATAGCAACCTTGAAGAAACGAAATCTGATCAGTATGTTGAAAAGTTTGGATTGAATCGATGGGCCAGCGAATAAAATGACATTAAGAGATACCTTACTTGTAGTTTTTGCTGATCCGTCAAAAACTACGCGTAACTTTGTGGACGTGCTGTCCGGTTTTTCCACACAGTGGTGAGGCAAATAAAAACGAGGTCCGTCATGATGACTGGAGGCTAATGACATGTGTCCTAGGTCGATGTATTCCTGAAGAAATGCTGAATACTGCTCTTTTAGCTGTCGATTCCTCTGAAGCCTAGATTTGAGTGACTTGAAGCGCCTCAAGGCTCGATGGAATGAATCTCCAAGGGCATCCAGATCCTCCTTTGCCGGTAAGCGCACTGAGTATTGTCCAGTCTCCAGACGCGTGTAGCTTTTCAAGAAGAAGTTTTCACAAATCATGTCTTCCTCCGTGGCTGTTGATGTGAAGCCATAGCAACTGTCAATTTCCCAGAATCGTTTGACTATATCAGTCAGGTTGCCATCCTCTGGAGATTCCTTGCGAACGGCTGCTAACGCATGATGCTTGATGGGCTGAGATAATGCTCCTGAAACGATCCATCCAAGCCTTGTTTTTTGGAAAATTGGCAAGTGCCTGGTTATGTGAGTCTGTCCAACGCAAAGCAATTCGAAGAACAGGCCAGCACTAAGTAATACATCTACTCGCTACGATTTGTAGAACGATGGATCGGCAAGTGCTAAGTTCTTCGGGATATTCCAGCTGGCTATGTCGATTCCGATATGAGGGTGGAAATCCGTGATCGTCCGTGTGACAACGGCCGAGAATGCTGCGCTGTATTTCCGATCAAGCGATTGAGCAGCGAGATCGACTGCTGCGTTTGACGATAATGAAGCTTCACCTATTCCGGAAATTGAAACTGCTGATTTTCGTGTGACCAGCTGCAATTGGTTGGCCAGTCTACTAGTGACGAAATTTAATTGTGATGCTGAATCGAGCAAGGCACGACATGGTATAAAAGTACCTGCTCTGTTTTTGATGTATATGATGGCTGTGGGCAACAATACGTAATCAGCTGACTGCGTTTTTGTGTTCTCAGGTGCATGGTTTGAGCCAGTTGTGATTAGCGTTTGCTGCCGCTCAATTGTTCCATACTGAGCATTGGAAGCGGTTGACGTCGAGGGAATTTGGCCTGAATGCAGCAGGGTGTGATGCTTCTGCTGGCAGTGTCTGCAATGTCCAGCTCGACATTGCTGCAAGGCATGACCTTTACGAAAGCAGTTGAAGCATAGATGCATACGCTTGGCTTCATTATAGCGGAGAGACGGAGATAGGTTGGCAAAACAGGTAGAGGCTACAAGTGAATTTCCACCATTCTTCTTGTGTGCAACTTGTAAACTGGCTGATTCCATGTTGTCCAGCTTGCGACATCTGCGCTTGAAAAAGGACGCCATATTTGACCATTTCGGGATCTTCTCAGATTCTAGAGACTCTTCCCATTTCTCCTGCGAGTTTGCGTCTAGCTTGCGATTTATAATGTAAATAAGCAGGCCATCTACGATTTGCTCACTTGTTGCTATTGTACCGAGAAATCGAGAGCGGGGAATGGGAGACAAGTTGGCAAAACGAGATGATTTGGTCAGTATGCAGCAGGGTCTGATGCTTCTGTTGGCAGTGTCTAAGATGTCTCGATATAGCTATGCGGATGATCATTATAGCGGAAAGAGTAATCCTTTGAATCGCGTAAATGGCATGCTTTTGCCATAGTGCTAGATGCTACAAGTGAATTTCCACTATCCAAAGTGCGCAACCTGTAGGCTGGCTGATTGCATTGTAACATCCATATTTTCCAGCTTGCGATATTTGCGTTCGATCAAGGATGCCATGTATGACCATTTCGGGATCTTATCAAATTACAAAGCCTTTTCGTATTCCTCCTTCGAGTTCGCGTCTAGCTTGCTCACTTGTTGCTATTTTACCAAGAGCACGAGAGCAAAAGCGTTTAAACACCATCCAGGAAAAAACGCAGAATCTGTAGCTTTTTAATCTTACTGAAATCCTCGTTGCTACCAACAACCGTATTGAACATCGCATAGAACTCGTGATATCTTTTCCATTAAATGTTGCTGCATCTCCGGCAGTCGAGACCTGCGACTGCAAGTGTGAACAGCCATTGAATAAAAGTGTAACTAGTCGTGGGTGTATCCAATTGTCAGGTGAGCCTGCTTCAACAAGTCAAGCTTCTCAAATGTAGAATAAGCATCCACAAATTCGACGTGAAACTCGTGTACAGAATCAATTCTTGAAGATGTTTGTTTGTACCTATTTTTATTGACATAAAAAAATGCGGTGGTAGCGATTCCGCAAACAAATTACGAATGTGATACTTAAATGTTGGGGTCACCAATATTTACGTGTGCACTGCTCTACACTGTGCATGCAAATAAGGTCAGCTATATTTAAAGATGTACGTATCTGCCAAGAATTAAAAGTGAAGTGCCAAAAACCAATTCCAAACGCCTTCAATTTTTGGAGCAAAAACCTGTGGCTCTGGAACGGGTTAACCAGCAGCTATTTTCCTTTGGCAGTTGCAACAATTGCAGGGTGTCGCTGGAATTGTAATTGAAGCAGGAACAAATTTATGTTTATAATCGCGACCGAAACTAATTTTATTCTCCACCTTTAATTTAAACAATTAATTGTGTCTTTTTTGCACTTGTGCACTGTGCAAACTATGCAGGGCATAGTTTGATCTACAATTGGGAAGTGTTAGTGGAAGGAAATTACGGGTGATTCTACTAGGGACAGAAAAGTTTAACCGGCTAAGCATGTCGTCACTGTCTATGTCCTCTTGAATGAGGTTATTAATAAACACAACACCAAGCATGGTTCTACGATTGGCTAGAGAAGGCAGATTAAGTAACATAAGTCTACTAGGATAGGATGGCAGTCTTGAGTTTTCTTCCCAGTTAAGGCCTCGCAAGGCAAAAATTAGAAAGTTTTTCTATACGTATTCAATGCGGTCCTTGTGAACTTTGTACTGTGGACTCCAAACACCTGATCCGTACTCAAGAATTGGGTGAAGAACTGAGGTGAACAGGATCATTGTTAGATAGGGGCCATCAAACTCTTTAGACCATCTCTTAATAAAGCCGAGCACACCCATAGCTTTATTAACCATTGATTATATATGTTCACTAAACTTAAGCTTATGGTCCAAACGGACACCAAGATCATCAGCCAGTGAAATTCTTTCCAAGGTATAACCACAAAGATAGTAAGATACGTGCATTGGACAGGCTCGTAAGAATGTCATCAGCTTGCATTTGGAGCTGTTCAGATTAATCAAATTTGCACGACACCAAGAGTAGAAGCTATCTAGGTCGGATTGAAGGCGAATGACAGGGGTCATCTCTAAATTGAAAAGAGAGCTTGACATCATCCGCATACATGAGAGTACGCGAGTTAAGTATTACCAATGGAAGGTCATTGATGAAAAGCGTATAAGGAAGGGGGCCTAAATGGCTCCCCTGAGGAACACCGGATATGGTATGAACGGGGTAAGAAAGATTATTTTTAAAGAGGACTCAATGGGTTCTCTCACCCAAATAGCTTACAATCCAATTAAGAAGTTTTGGCGAGAAACTGATTCGGTGTAGTTAGTAAGGACGTTTTATTGTGGGTCTTTAATCCACTAAAAGGTAGTAAATTCCTCAAACTAAATAACTAGTCTTAGTATTCCCTGCTCGGGCGCCATCTGTAAGGACGTTTTCTCAGGCTGGAGTACATATCTCAGTCTCGCCAGGGTCTTCACAGAAAATTTGTAAATACTAAGATCAAGACTATTAGTAAAAGGGGCTACTAGCAGGTCATGCCCTGCTGAGATATGTACAGGGTATATGAAATGCACGTGGTCCACGTCGTGAACAAATACTCGCTGGCCACGTGTTAGTGGGTCCTACCACCACGTGGTTTTCTTGGGGCTCAAGTGCGTGTGTCACGTGTCATGCGTACCTGGCCGGCGGCTTATCGTGAGGAACGTCCGCGGCCGCAGGCGCTTTCGCTAACACTCCCACAAGTCGCTCTCGGGCGTAATCCACCACACCGCAACTTGTTAGAGTGCACGCTCACGCACCCTACTCTCCAGCTATCGTCCGCTCACGACGCCGCTCACGGTCGATCGTTGGCCGTGCGGAACGCCTGTGACCGCAGGTACTTTCGCTTATGCTCACACAAGTCGCTCAATGGTGTATTCCACCGCCGCAACCTGTTAAAGCACACGCTCACGCACCCGCTTGGCAACTAGCGCTCACTCACGGCACGGACGGCGAGTGTGTATGCCCAAAGTCGCCCACTGATCAGCGGAACACCGGCATGCCAGAAGTACGGCTCTGTATATACACACACCCGGCACACACGTACCCGACACACTGACACACTGGGGAATAATTTGATTTAGAATAATTCACTGCGGGTCGTTTTCACGGCACGGACTGTTAATGTGTATACTCAAAATCGCTCACTGCCCAGCGGACGACCGGCATACCAGAAAGCACGACTTTGCGAATACACACGCAAACGGGCACAGACGTACATGACACGGCAGTAGTTTAGCTTGATGTTCGCTTTAATTGTACGGGAGCTATTTCGCCCGGTTTGCTCTGTTGCTAATGATCGTCTGTCCTTTGGTCTAGTTACGCAGCTCGAGCTTTGCTGCTTGCGCTTCGCTGCCTCCGTCTTGCTGCTTGTTTGTCGCCGGTTCGTATACGTCGGCGATGCGTATGTGTCGCTGCTGCTTGCATGGCGCCGCTGCGTTCGGCCGATCGTGCCTTGCTGCTGTGGCTCTGCTCGCACTTCGCTTGTAAACTGGTTGATTCCATGTTCTCCAGCTTGCGACATCTGCGCTCGATAAAGGACGCCATATTTGACCATTTCGGGATCTTCTCAGATTCCAAAGACTCTTCCCATTTCTCCTGCGAGTTTGCGTCTAGCTTGCGACTTATAATGTTAATAGGTAGGCCATCTGCGATTTGCTCACTTGTTGCTATTGTACCGAGAGCTCGAAGATGAGCGTTTACGTTATCGCTAAGCGCCCGTAGGCTCTGTGCGAGTTGATTAGTTCAAGTGGTGTGCATCCTCGCGATAGGACATCAGCTGGGTACAGTTGTGAAGTAACATGATGCCATGTCATGCCTCTTGTAAGGTCCTGGATTTGCGTTACACGATTTGCCACAAACACATTGTAGTTGGAAGGAGAGTCGCGCATCCATGCTAACGCCACTGTTTAATCTGTCCAGCAATGATATTCACATTTGAATGAAATGTCCTTTTCGACGTTTGATATGAGTTCCGATAGGATTAGTGCAGAAGAAAGTTCAAGTTTAGGAATCGTTAATGTTTTCAACGGAGCTACTCTCAACAGCACGATGTCTCCAGGATGAATGTTTGGCTGGCGAGAGTTCCATAGACAGACTAGACAGACTAGACAGACTAGACAGACTAGACAGACTAGACAGACTAGACAGACTAGACAGACTAGACAGACTAGACAGACTAGACAGACTAGACAGACTAGACAGACTAGACAGACTAGACAGACTAGACAGACTAGACAGACTAGACAGACTAGACAGACTAGACAGACTAGACAGACTAGACAGACTAGACAGACTAGACAGACTAGACAGACTAGACAGACTAGACAGACTAGACAGACTAGACAGACTAGACAGACTAGACAGACTAGACAGACTAGACAGACTAGACAGACTAGACAGACTAGACAGACTAGACAGACTAGACAGACTAGACAGACTAGACAGACTAGACAGACTAGACAGACTAGACAGACTAGACAGACTAGACAGACTAGACAGACTAGACAGACTAGACAGACTAGACAGACTAGACAGACTAGACAGACTAGACAGACTAGACAGACTAGACAGACTAGACAGACTAGACAGACTAGACAGACTAGACAGACTAGACAGACTAGACAGACTAGACAGACTAGACAGACTAGACAGACTAGGACAGACTAGACAGACTAGACAGACTAGACAGACTAGACAGACTAGACAGACTAGACAGACTAGACAGACTAGACAGACTAGACAGACTAGACAGACTAGACAGACTAGACAGACTAGACAGACTAGACAGACTAGACAGACTAGACAGACTAGACAGACTAGACAGACTAGACAGACTAGACAGACTAGACAGACTAGACAGACTAGACAGACTAGACAGACTAGACAGACTAGACAGACTAGACAGACTAGACAGACTAGACAGACTAGACAGACTAGACAGACTAGACAGACTAGACAGACTAGACAGACTAGACAGACTAGACAGACTAGACAGACTAGACAGACTAGACAGACTAGACAGACTAGACAGACTAGACAGACTAGACAGACTAGACAGACTGAGACTAGACAGACTAGACAGACTAGACAGACTAGACAGACTAGACAGACTAGACAGACTAGACAGACTAGACAGACTAGACAGACTAGACAGACTAGACAGACTAGACAGACTAGACAGACTAGACAGACTAGACAGACTAGACAGACTAGACAGACTAGACAGACTAGACAGACTAGACAGACTAGACAGACTAGACAGACTAGACAGACTAGACAGACTAGACAGACTAGACAGACTAGACAGACTAGACAGACTAGACAGACTAGACAGACTGGACAGACTAGACAGACTAGACAGACTAGACAGACTAGACAGACTAGACAGACTAGACAGACTAGACAGACTAGACAGACTAGACAGACTAGACAGACTAGACAGACTAGACAGACTAGACAGACTAGACAGACTAGACAGACTAGACAGACTAGACAGACTAGACAGACTAGACAGACTAGACAGACTAGACAGACTAGACAGACTAGACAGACTAGACAGACTAGACAGACTAGACAGACTAGACAGACTAGACAGACTAGACAGACTAGACAGACTAGACAGACTAGACAGACTAGACAGACTAGACAGACTAGACAGACTAAGACAGACTAGACAGACTAGACAGACTAGACAGACTAGACAGACTAGACAGACTAGACAGACTAGACAGACTAGACAGACTAGACAGACTAGACAGACTAGACAGACTAGACAGACTAGACAGACTAGACAGACTAGACAGACTAGACAGACTAGACAGACTAGACAGACTAGACAGACTAGACAGACTAGACAGACTAGACAGACTAGACAGACTAGACAGACTAGACAGACTAGACAGACTAGACAGACTAGACAGACTAGACAGACTAGACAGACAGACTAGACAGACTAGACAGACTAGACAGACTAGACAGACTAGACAGACTAGACAGACTAGACAGACTAGACAGACTAGACAGACTAGACAGACTAGACAGACTAGACAGACTAGACAGACTAGACAGACTAGACAGACTAGACAGACTAGACAGACTAGACAGACTAGACAGACTAGACAGACTAGACAGACTAGACAGACTAGACAGACTAGACAGACTAGACAGACTAGACAGACTAGACAGACTAGACAGACTAGACAGACTAGACAGACTAGACAGACTAGACAGACTAGACAGACTAGACAGACTAGACAGACTAGACAGACTAGACAGACTAGACAGACTAGACAGACTAGACAGACTAGACAGACTAGACAGACTAGACAGACTAGACTAGACAGACTAGACAGACTAGACAGACTAGACAGACTAGACAGACTAGACAGACTAGACAGACTAGACAGACTAGACAGACTAGACAGACTAGACAGACTAGACAGACTAGACAGACTAGACAGACTAGACAGACTAGACAGACTAGACAGACTAGACAGACTAGACAGACTAGACAGACTAGACAGACTAGACAGACTAGACAGACTAGACAGACTAGACAGACTAGACAGACTAGACAGACTAGACAGACTAGACAGACTAGACAGACTAGACAGACTAGACAGACTAGACAGACTAGACAGACTAGACAGACTAGACAGACTAGACAGACTAGACAGACTAGACAGACTAGACAGACTAGACAGACTAGACAGACTAGACAGACTAGACAGACTAGACAGACTAGACAGACTAGACAGACTAGACAGACTAGACAGACTAGACAGACTAGACAGACTAGACAGACTAGACAGACTAGACAGACTAGACAGACTAGACAGACTAGACAGACTAGACAGACTAGACAGACTAGACAGACTAGACAGACTAGACAGACTAGACAGACTAGACAGACTAGACAGACTAGACAGACTAGACAGACTAGACAGACTAGACAGACTAGACAGACTAAAGACAGACTAGACAGACTAGACAGACTAGACAGGACTAGACAGACTAGACAGACTAGACAGACTAGACAGACTAGACAGACTAGACAGACTAGACAGACTAGACAGACTAGACAGACTAGACAGACTAGACAGACTAGACAGACTAGACAGACTAGACAGACTAGACAACAAATGATGAAGACTACTTCTTATTATGCCACTATGGCAATTAGGCACGTAAGTCCCTTTCCCACGTAACTACCCTTTCCCACGTTATCGGTAGTTAACAGAGTGGAGGTGGTGGTAGGCATGCCAAGTTTTTGGCATCAAACATTTTTAGGGCGCTTTTATAAATTTTGCAGAATAGAGGTGAGGGGTTGGAAAGGCGCCAAACAATTGTCTCCTGGCCGCACATGAAAAATTTGTGACTTTCAACGTAACAACTTACGGAAAATGTTTTTAAATGAGGGGATGGAAAATAGCGTTGATTGTCTCACTTCTCAGTTTTCTTTCGTTGGTTCAGAACAGTATCTCAACTCATGATCGCTATAATCGCGATATTAATATTTTAAATATTGGGAACAAAATACAATAGTTACATCGGATGGAAATTACATAGAACTTGTAAGGTCTTCAAAAATGCAAAGAGAAAAAAGAGAAAAACTTGTTTTTGAACCTTGCTTTAAAAAAAATAATGGTTCAAAAATAAATGGAGCAAATATACAATTTTGTGTCAAACTCGAAAAAAATTTGATGAGACATACGAATTATTGAAAAAAGTTAATTCTGATGATTATATGAGTCGGACGCAAGTTTATACGTAGTATACACGATTTAAAAATGGTCGTGAGGATTTAAATGACGACTCTAAAGCCGGACGTTCAGAAACTAGTAATCGTGATGAACTGGAAAAAGTCCGTGAAATCATTGGTATCGATGCAAACTTTACTACGAGAATGTTGGCTGAGGAATTGAATACGAGTAAAAACACTGTTTGGAGAATTTTAACTGAAGATTTGGGGAAAAGAAAGGTCTGTGTGCACATTTTTTACATAGTCATCTCAGTCTCGCCAGGGTCTTTACAGAAAATTCATAAACACTAGGACTACTATGACTTTAGCAAGAGGGGCTTCAAGCAGGTCATGCTCTGCTGAGATATACAGAGGGTATAGGAGATGAACATGGTCCAGGTCAAAGAATTGGGGAAAACCCAGAAAAACCGAATCAGATCAGAAGAGTTAATAGTATTAGTAAAAAGTTAGTATATGTTAAGGCATCCCCAACCGACCGAGGGGCAGTGTCATAAACGCAGAAATAGAACCTACGAAAAAATTGACAGGCGTTTCGAGGAAAATTTAACTTATACTTAGGTAGGATAAAAGTTTCAATTTGTAATTTGAGTTTGTATTTGTTTATATGAAGGAGTACTTATTAAAATCAGAACATAACCCTGAATGGTTCATGCAGGCCATAGTTCGATCTACAATTAGGAAGAGTAAGTGGTAAGTAATTACGGGTAATTCTACATGGGACGGCGAAGTTTAACTGGCTAACCAGATCAACACTCTCAACGTCCCATTGGATAAGGTTATTCATAAAAACTACACCAAGAATAGTTCTACGGTTAGCTAAGGACGGTAAATTAAGTAATCTAACTCTATTTGTATAATGAGGAAGTCTTATATCTACATCCCAGTTGGGACCTCGCAAGGCGAAAATTAAAAAGTTCTTTTGCACGGATTCAATGCGCTCCCTGTAAACCGAGTACTGAGGACACCAAACGCATGATCCGTACTCCAAAATTGGACGAAGAAGTGAGGTATAAAGGGTCATTGTTAGATAAGGATCGTCAAACTCCTTAGACAATCGCTTAATAAAGCCAAGTATTCCCATAGCCTTATTGACCATTATTAAAATTAAATATGGCGCGCTTCTTGCAGCGTCATAGCCCCCCTTACTTCACCGGGGTTTGGGTCTTCAGGTCCTCAAGATTATTTTAATAGTTTTATAATTCCCTACATGGTGCGATGTTTTAAATTCATAGATCTAGCTCATATCTGACATACGAATATACATGTTATGATTAACTTATTTAGTGAGAGCCTGTCGCTCCGATACCTGATGATCTTCGCTGGTCGAGTCCTCTCCGTCGAACGCCTTGAGGACGGTTAACCTTGCGCTGTGTCGCTGCTTCGTTCCGAAGTTTTTGAGGCGAAGGATCGTTGGCTAGGTGTAGCTCACGACCCGGTAGGGCCGTCGTGGCAGTTTGGCTGCAAACCCATCGGCTGCCTTCGACGAATGATGCTGCTTCAGGAGTACGAGGTCGCCGATGGCCGGCTTCCACTCTCGGCGGCGTAAATTGTAATATTTCCCCTGGTCTGCGCTGGCTTGTTGTGCATTCTCGTTGACGGCTTTGAACACGTCCTGCAGGTGTCGTTCCTTCTCCTCTGGCGTCCTTGATTACATTCGTATGACCGGAGTCACCTCTTCGTACAAGGCTCCCGGCAAACGAGTCTCGCGTCCTTGTATAAGATACGCTGGGCTAAATCCCATGGTGTCCGAGGCACTGGTATTAATCGCCAGGCTGATCTCTGGGAGATGTTCGTCCCAAACCGGTTCGATACTCCAAACCTGGCCAAGATTCGTTCGCGGAACGAGCGCATCAGGTGTGCGGCCGTTGCTTTACGCAAAGGCACCAACTCTACCCACTTTGAAAAAGCGTCCAAGAATACCAGTTACTCGGTATTCCCGTGGGTGGAGCGCGGGAGTGGTCCTACGAAGTCCGCACAGAGTAAGTCGAATGATGCGTGTACTTGTCGTGTATGCATCTGTTCAGGGGGTTTTAGTTGGCTGACTTTCAATTTCTGGCAGGTCTCACACTTCCGTACGTAACGTGCTAGACCCGGCCAGAAATACCGCTGACGAATCCGATAGAGAGTTTTCCGCAGTCCCTGGTATCCGGCGGTGGGCTGGTCGTGACATTCGTGGAGCACACGTTGGCGTTGTGGCTTCGGCACGCACCATTTCCAAGGTGTGTAGTCCTTGCCGTCCGGTCTGAATCCTCCTCGTTGATGTAGTCGGTCGTTCTCCCCCACGTATTGCGGATACTTCTCGGGTTCCCTTTTTATCAGCGTCAGCATCCGGGCTATCCACGCACAGGGTGGGTTTTACCGGGTGACCTGTTGCAGCGTCTCCAAAGGCTGTCTGGACAAGGCTTCGGCCACGATGTTCTGGTCTCCGCGGCGGTAGTGCACGTTGAAGCGGAACTGTTGAAGCTCTAACGCTAGTGAGACTCGTCTTCAACGCCTCGAACGCTCGCTGCTGGTCCTCGCTCCACACCCATTTGCGGCCCTTCTTCAGCAACGTTGACATGGGTTGTACCAGGGTGGCGAAGTTTAGCACAAATCGCCGGTACCAGGACGCGCTGCCTAGACATCTCCGGTTGTTGGTGGCTGGAGCTCCTTGATCGCGGCGATCTTTCCAGGATCAGTGTGTATGCCACCTTTACTGACCTGATGACCGAGGTAGATAATTCTCTTCTTGAAGAAGCTGCAGTTGGCCTTATTCAGGCGCAAGTTCGCATTTCGGAGCCGCCGGAACACCTCTCGAAGGTTGTTCATATGCTCCTGCAGGGAACGCCCCACCACGATGATATCATGGAGATATGCGAACGCGAGTGGTTCCATATCCGGTCCGATGACTCCATCCAGTGCTCGTTGAAATGTAGCCGGGGCCGAGTGCAGCCCAAATGGCATCACCTTCCAATGAAAAAGGCCTCTGCCCGATACTGTGAACGCGGTGTATTCTCTGCTGCTCCAGGCCATACCCGCTCTTTAAGTCCAGCGTGGATATTTATTTCGCGTCCTTCATTTTCTCCAGGATGTGGTTGATCCGTGGTAACGGGTAGGCGTCTGGAATGTATTTCGTGTAGAGCTGGCGATAGTCCACGCACATTCGCATCTCTCCCGTATTTTTCCCAACGAGTACAATGGATGCACTGTATTGGCTCCTCCTCCGATCCTCCCATCTCACAGAAGTTCATTAACTTGCTCATTGATGATCTTCTGCATGGCCAGATTTTTCGGGTAGTACCACTGCTTGATAGGGTACTCATCCGGCATAGTGATGGAGTACTCCGCATTGAGTGACACACCCATCAAACTTTCGAACTGGGCTAGCTCAGACTTTAGAAAGGCCTCCACCTGTTCTTCGTCTGTAGCCACACTTGCTCCTTGTGCCTCGACGCCCCGCAAGGCGGAGTGGCTAGTCGTGGGCCGTTTCCTACGGCGTCGCCGATAAGTTGGACCTCCCACGGTGACCCGGTCGTCTGCTCTGTTTTGTCCTGCCGTTTGTTCGGTTGGTCCTTGCTGGCGTACCTCGCCTCGTTCGCTCGGTGCTCCCGTTGATTCTTGCTGATGCACCTCACCTCATTCGCTCGGTGACCCCATAGATTCTTGCTGATACACCTCGCCTCGTTCGCTCGGTGATCCCGTTGGTCCTTGCCTATGTGTTTCTTGTATCTTGGTTGATTTCCCTGGTCCTTTCTGGCGTGCTTCTTGTGTTCTGGGTAGTTTCTCGTGTCTCTCTTGTTGTGCTCCTTGCTGCGGGTCAACCTCGCCTCGTTCGCATGGTCGTGCCTCCGCGCCAGGTGTGTATCTCGTTCTGGGTCCCGGATCGCCTGAAGGGGTTTTTCCGATGTGCCATGTGGCAAGCCGGGGGTAATGCCGCGCTTCTGTGACTGTCCTGGGTAACTGTGTCCTCTGCTGGTCGTCGGGATGTTCCGGGCGTCAATGCTGTCTCCCCTAGTGTGTTTTGCTTTGGCACACTCTAGGGTCGCTTCGACGCCGCACAGAAAGTCCATAGGATTACTTCGTCCAGAATGACGTGCAATACCAACATTGACTCTGTCGTCTCCTTCTGTCCGAGCTGAATCCTCACTCGTAGGGCTCGCGTCACGTCTCTCGATGTTTCATCCGCCAGTGTGAAGCGGATCAACGCTGCTCGCTCATTTTTCTGTGTACACAGCCTTGCAGCCATACGCTCGCTGACGAAGCTGCGTGTTGCCCCCGTGTCGATCGTGGCATCCGCACTACCTCTTTGACATGTGCGACGACACGGTTATGTTAGTTAACTTGGTCTTGTGCTGGTTACGCAGCTCGCGCTTTGCTGCTTGTTCTTCGCTGCCTACTTCTCGCTGCTTGTCTGTCGCCGCAACGTACATGTCGCCGCTGCGTACAGGTGGCCGCTGCGTACATGTCGCTGCTGCTTGCATAGCGCCGCTGCCTTAGGCCGATCTTGCTGCTCTAGCTCTGCTCGCACTTCGCTGCTTGCACGGCTCTGCTGCTTGCACGGCTCTGCTGCTTGCCTAGCGTCGCTGCCTAGCTGGCGTCGCTGTTACCGTTACTTCTGCACGTACTATTTTGCTCGAGTCTATGTACAAGACCTAGGTACCGAGGCACCGTTACTTGTGCAAGTGTCATGCTGGGCGCCGAATGTCTGGCGGTTTGTTTGTGTTGTGTGCCCTACGCCCTGTCTTTTACTTCGCTGGCTATGATTTTGACTATGTTTTGAATTACTGCGGGGTATATTCGACTTAAGCGTAACTTACATTTATTTATTAAAATTAAATGTGGCGCGCTTCTTGCATATTAATATTAATATTTACTTATTATTCATATGCAGACCTTTACATATGGAGGCGTACTAAGGAGTAGTATCGTACAATTATGAACTCTTTTTATCTAATCAAAGGACGAAGGGTATCCCACTGTCGCGTTTCGCTCGACTGTTTTTCACGTTCTTTTGGAATAAAAGAAATAAATAAAATAAATAAATGGAAAGAAATCGTTCAGCAGCCGTACAGAAGAATTGAACACATGATCTTTTTGAATTTCCTTACGCTACTCTTACCACCCAGCCGTAGCCAAACAATTCGAACAGTCGGCAGGGTTCCATTGTGAACCATTTTTATTACCTTACTATGTTAATAATAAGTATAATAAAATTCTGTGTGTCTATCACAAGATTTGAATTCTGACGTAAATTAGGTCAGATTAAGTATACACGATCTTATCATATTTAACTTCTGTACAGTCCGACCGAGACACAAAGCGTTCAGAGAGTAGACTGGACGCATTTAACTCATTTTGGGGAGCTGTTTGTTTGATTGTCTGTAATGATTCTATAAAAAAGGCGGTTAGTTGGTCTAAGCCTGAGTCGGCAAGTTACATTAAACATATGTACCTTGGAAGACTTTGTAAAAAATTGTCGCCATAAAAACGTTTCTAATGATAACCAACCATGTGGCAATTGGAAATAGGAGATCATCATTCAAATAATACTAGCAAAAGATGTTCAGATACGAAGACCAAGGTAACGACCTTTAATGGAACACTTAAACATCTGATGCAAAATGATAGTTATTGAGTTTTGTTAAACTACAGTTTAACGTTTGGCCGGGATATGATAGCCGGTAAGTTAGATAAACAAAAACTATCTATCACTGCATGTTTTTCAAAAATTAATTGTACGGAGAATGTTGGTGGCGCGCAGAACAGCTAGAGTATACATATGTTGTGTTAAGGAATGTCGAGTAAAATGACGTTAATTTCGAAAAGCTCTATTTACCGATTTTAAACTATGGAAGTTGATTCAACAATTGAAATTACGCAAGAGGAATGATCGCTATAATGTTGTATCTTTCTTATATCAAAATATTGACGAGCTTTAGTTTATTTTAGTTTATTTATTTATATATTTAAAGAGCATTAAGGTAGCGGGAGTATTGCAGCCCGTTCGACTGTAGTTTTTCTTTTAGTTTATAAGAATAAATAAAAAAACAGAAAAAAGTAATTAGAATAAAAAGTTGTACCAGCCATGGATAGGAGTTGAACTCACAAAATGTTTAAGGACTCCCGGCGCGACTTTAACCACAAAGCCACTGCCTCACTTTAAGTTCGATCGGCAAAGTTGCATTATGAGCCAATTCTGTTACCATTCTATGCAAATAAAAAGTTTTGTATAATGCTGTGTGTCCGACGCTAGATTTAAACTGCGGTATGCTTGCGTAAATAAGGTCTTAATTATACGCATAAATTGAGCTTAATTCGAATCACAATTCATTTATTTTTAGTCCGAATTAAATGATATTTTCAGAAAACACTCATAGCAAGGTATTCGTCATGTGAGATCACAATTCACTTATTTTTAGTCCGAATTAAATGATATTTTCAGAAAGCACTCGTAGCAAGGTATTCGTCATGTAAGATGTATAACTTTGGTTGTTGTGTGATATGCACAGATGTCTACATAGACATATATTCATACATTGAATATACATTAATACATTGTAGCACTTTGTTGCAATGTTTACATAAACAACCCGGCCCAAGTGCATGTGTAATATGAACATCCACTTGGAGCCTAACATGCATAATTGCATAGTCAGCATTCTCACGCTGGCTATGCGCTGATCGCGTACTATGTGTGCACATGACACTCCGTCTCCTCCAACGTCGTCTCTTGGCGACAATTCGTATATATAAGATATACATAAGATATACATATAAGCGTCGAAGCGCTGCCGGCTACGCGGGCAGCGCAGCTCCATTGATTTAGCCTAAGAAAGCCTTTGTATGTAGGTTAAGAGAACACTCTCAATTTGAATCCGAATAAAGCGGGACCATCCCTGCTTCGTAGAATACTTTAAAATAAAAGGGACGTTTGTCCCACTAATACCAAATTTCCCTGTGTTAAAATATGTGTGTCCTCATTGCTTTTAATCAACTTTATCTCGAGACGTTACAACGCAACTGAACTTTACGTCGAGACTTTACATGGCGACCGTGAGGCAGGAGCCTTAAAAAAAAAAAAAAAACTGCGGTGGTTCACATAAGAAAATCTGAGTGAGTAGAGTGCGTGAGTGTGATGGGCAAAAATAGGGGCGGAGTACAGATGAAAGTGAACAAAAGAATAGCGCACTTAAAGTGGCTATTATTCACTAAAACTCCAGCGCCCCCGTGGTCGACAGCTCAGAAACTGCAAACAGAGCTGGACCACCTCACCAATTTTTTGAAAGAAAGAAAGTCCCACACCACCGCTCACTCAGATAATAATATAAAAGTGATTACTAAAGAAAAAGTTCCACCACCGCAGAAAATCGGCCTCCCACACTTCTCCAAAAGGTGCCCCGACGATTGCGAGGGTCCCCTATACAGTCCGTTTTGCGAGCATACTTGCAAACACTGTATCAACCCGGGGAACCCAATCAATAACCAGTCGAACGCTACAGTCAGGTGCTGACTGTAGAAGGCCATGGATTATCATGGTATACCTTATATCATTTACTTTGCGTTGTATGAAAAGTTTGCATTATTTGGATTATTATTAAGCATTTAAAAATATAAATTTTATATCCTTATTATTTTATTCGAACGACACGCACAAATTCAATTGCAGACAGAAGAAGATGAACGCATAAACAATGCAAAACCGAATAAACAAGAATTATAAGTATTCGGTTAGGGCAAGAGGGCAACAAGTTTATGTATGTATTTTTGCATATGTCAAACAGTAGTGCCGGCCGCGGAAGTTGTACAGTAGCCTTGTGGAGTGTGTGCCGGATTCGAAGACCAATTATGTTAACAGAGTTCGGGTTCGATTGCTGCCGCGGTGAATATTTGGCATGTTTTTTCGTCTTTCTTTTCCTTTTAATAATTTAAAAGCTTTACAAACAATAATTTTTTAATTTTTTGGTACGCAACAGATTTAATTAGAACACTTTTTTAAATGTTGCCGAATGATACACAAATCTGACTGTTGCGTATGTGTGCCGAATACGGCAATTGACGTGTGTTAGAGCGGGACGCCGAAACGTCAATGGACAAATGCAGGCATACATGTATCGGCGTCCCGCTCTAACTTTCGTAACATATTGATATCGCATAAAATATGAAGTTTAATTTTTGAAAACTATTTTTATTGGTATTTAATTAAATAACTGTAGTCTTCATTTAAGCTTATAAGAATAAAAAATATAACCAAAAAAAAGTAATTAAAATAAAAAGTTTCGCCAGCCGGCCGCGCATGAGATTCGAACTCACGCACGCAGGACCGCTGTCCGCCACTCTAACCACTAAGCCACCGCCTCATTCTTCGTTCGATCGGCAAAGTTGCATTCTGAGCTAATTCTGTCACCATTTTATGCAAATAAAAAGTTTTGTTAAATGTGCCCGACGCTAGATTCGAACTTCGGTATGATGCGTAAATTGGATCTTAATATGGGCATAAGTATACGTTCAAATTGAGTTTAATTCGGATCATATCTCCCTTATTTTTAGTCCGATTTAAATGAAATTTTCAGAAAACACCCGTGGAAAGATATTTGTCAAATGAGATGTACAACTTTTGTTGTTGGGTGTATATTGTGTATATTAAATCGTTATTACTGATTTACAGAGGCGGGACGGGGCGTGGCCAAATTTCAAAAAAACTTTGAAACACCTGGACATACACGAATGTTGTCACAAAATTTTATTGCTCCAGCTCTTATAGTTGCTGAGATCCAGACGTTCATACAGACGGACAGACGGACGGACGGACAGACGGACAGACAGACATGGCTCAATCGACTCGGCTGTTGATACTGATTCAGAATATATATAGTTTATGGGGTCGGAGATGCCTCCTTCTGCCTGTTACGCACAAACTCGTTCCGACAAACACAGTAGACCATGAATTTCTTTAAAATCCATGGCCTAAAAAGTGAAGCAGCGAGGGAGCGTCAGCGTGCCAACACCGGCGACGACCAGCTGACACAGGAAAACGTGGTGCGCAGTCCGCACACTACGGCCACGTGGGATTACCAGATGAAAACGTGGTGCGCAATCCGCACACTACGTCAACGTGGGAATACCAGATGAAAACGTGGCGCGCAATCCGCACACTACGTCAACGTGGGACTGGTACAAACTGTGGTGCCCTATCCGCATACTACGGCAACGATGGACAGAAATGAACAACAACAACATTAAACAGCCTGTGCAGCCAGCACCGGCACCGCCAGCGTTCCAAGCTGAGCCAGTAAGGAAGCAACCACACCGAGGAACCGACAGCGTTACAAAGAGCGCACAACTAAAATAAATAATATTATATTAAGATCTTAAAAATTGTAAAACTATTGTAAAATCGAGCAAAAACTTCTTTGCCCGGTAAGAGTTTGGCCTGTATAGCCAAACGCCATATAGGGAGGAAGACATATGTATGTCGACTATAGGTAAGAAAATCTATAAAGTGGATTTTGTTATAGGAAGCGATAGGGAATTAGATAGAAATAAGAAACAAAAATATAAATTAAGCTTTGTGCCCGATATGGGTCTAATAGATGCTAAGGCAGTAGATTCTACTGCAAATGTAATAAATAAAGTAGAAGTAGGAACCTATAATTTAGACTGGATCACTCTGATCCTTGGCATAATTGCCACAATTATGATCGTAAATGCGCTCATTAAATTGTATAAGCTCCATAATAAATGTTTAAAAAAGAAATATGAGAGCAGAGCCAACGATCTAGATAAAATTTAAAAAAAAAAAAATGAAAACAAAATATTGTCAAAATACATTAAAATTAAAAAAATAAATGTGTTTAAAAATTTTTAAATAAAAAAAAAAAGAGAAATACAATACAAAATATATATATAGGATGAGTAATATAGAACAAATACTAGGAGAATGCTTAGGCATCATAGAAGATAGCGTTTGGAATGATATGGAAAGATTTTTGGACGAGCAAATGCGCAAACGTTCAATAACACCTAACATACCAACGACAGAGATAACGAGGATTCTGAAGAGAGTCCCGAAAGTCTTAATAAAACGACTGAAAACAGTCAATAAAAATTAAACACATATAACCCAAATATAACTGATTTAAATATGATTATAAACATATATCAGTATGCCAGTATTTACGCCACCATTTTAGGGCGTTTTTACTCACGCATTTTTGTATCGGTTAGATTTACTGCCTATTGTTGGCTTACTATAAATGCAGAAGAACTGCAAGAAATAGCTGAGCTCGACTTTGACGCTAGAATGCATTTTGAAAACGTCCTAAACCCAGACGTTTAAGTTAATCTTAAATGCTATAAGCTCAAAGGAACCTTCTCTTCTTTAAATAAATACAAAAAAGGAAAAATTTCTTTTACTATTATGGAAGATGTTATCGAGGAAACTTTAAGAAGGGAGCCTCTATTTATACTAAGATCAATCCAGATCTTAAGTAAATTTCGTACATTTATAAGTGTACACGAATTCGAGGCAGAATACATAGATACGTTCGACTTGTATACAAGTCCCCTGTTTCATTGTTCGAAACTCGAAAAGGCAAAGGTATTATCGATTTTACCGTATGTAAAAATACAACAAGTAATTGAAGATAATATCTATTTAGGAGAGACAACGATTTACAAAGTTCTCTTGCACAGATAAATTTATAATACATAAATGGACTGGCAAGAAATAAGAAAAGAACTTAAAGAAATCAAAGTTAATTTTGACAAGTCGTACAAGTGCATTACTCAAAATAGAGAAGTGCGACAGAGCACTCTTAATAAGCATGCAAGATATTGGTAGAATGCTTTAATGAAGCACACCAGTTAATTTGTTCAGAAAAAGAACGACTAACGACAAGTCATTTAACACAGGCAGTGAAGTTTCTAAATAAGTTTCGCGAGAACTTATTAAATGTCAAAACCAGACATAACTTGGAGGTAACCATACCCACTATTTTTAAAACGCCTGTAGTCTCTACACTAAACCAAGAAATAGAAAGCATAGAAGACTTTGAATTGGACATTAAAAAAGAGGATCTTCACGATCTTTCAATTCCAGCGGTAATAACATTACCTGAATTGTCAGAAGAAGAAAACTCTGATACAAGTTCAAGTTCAAGTAATACACAAAAAAGAATCACAATGACAGACTCTGCCGCTACGTCAAGGGAATATGTGCGACAAATTTCGTCCACAATACCTGAGTTTGACGGCAAGAAAGTGAATCTAAATCGATTCCTCACTGCTCTCCGTTTAACAGATCTCACAAAAGGAGATCAGGAGATGCTAGCAGTAGAGGTAATCAAGACAAAGATAATTGGTCCTTTATCATACAAAGTTGAAAATGAAACGACCATTATCGGTATAATAAGTGTATTAAAGGCATCAGTAAAAGGCGAATCGCCTGATGTCATAAAAGCTAAATTGCTTAATACACAACAGCGTGGCAAAACTGCAGCGCAATACACAACGGAAATAGAAAACCTACGTAGGTCGCTTGAGGCAGCCTTCATAGATGATGGTCTAGATTCTAACAATGCAGATAAATTCGCTAAAAAAGAAGCGATCTCTGCAATGACAAAGAACTGTGAGCACGATAAGCTCAAGACCATACTAGAGGCAGGAAACTTCAACACAATGAATAGTGTGATTGAAAAATATATACACTGCTGTACGGAAATGACCGGCAACTCGAATAGTGTGTTATTCTATAACAATAGAGGACACTTTCGAGGAAATAATAACCGAGAAAATTACCAATATAGAGGTAATGGCCGAGGAAATTATAATAATTACAATAATAATTATAGAAGCCGAGGTGGTTACCGCGGAGGAAATAGAGGACGCGGCGGTAACCAGAACAATAACAGAGGTGGAGGTTACTACAGGGGTAACCAAAACCAAAATCAAAACAATAGAAATAACAATAATAATAGTGTAAGAAATGTACAGTCGGAAAACCCGACAGCCCCCTTGAGCAACAGCCAACAGTGAAATTATACAAAATCAATCTCAATTTAAGCATTTTTATTCAGCTAAAAAATATGAGTACCAATTCAATGGTAACTCTTTTATTAGATACAGGTGCAGAAATTTCACTGCTTAAATGCAGAAATAACAATTTAAATAGTTTAAATTCAAGAAACAAAACCAATATATCAGGCATAGGGCAAGGGACAATTCAGTCCTTAGGTACTATAAATTTGGAAATGTGTGTTGCAAATGCAGCAATACCATATGAATTCCATATCGTACCTGACAATTTTCCTATACCAGGGGATGGTATAATTGGCTTGGACTTCATAAAGAAATACAATTGTATTTTAGAATTCCACGACCAAGAAGATTGGTTAACCCTAAGGCCTAATAATTTCAGGAATATAAATATTCCTATAATACACTCATTTGATAATGAAATAGTTTTGCCAGCTAGATCCGAAGTGATTCGAAAGATTCGCCTAAGGTCTACTGACACCGATGTTCTAATCCCCAACCAGGAGTTGCAACCTGGTATAATAGTAGCAAGTGCACTAGTAAACACTCAGAACGTGTTGATTCGCATTATAAATACAACAGAAAAAGACGCTATTGTAAACAGCGCAAATATAAAAAGCGAATCATTAGACGATTATGATGTTTATAATGCAAATATAAGTAATAGCCCACATAGAACTTCAGAAGTATTAAAACTTCTTAAATTTCCGTCGTTATTTAAAAACGATCTAACTAAATTATGCACCGAATATAGCGATATTTTTGGTCTCGAAACAGAAACCATATCAGCTAATAATTTCTATAGGCAAAAATTGAGATTGAATGATAAGACCCCTGTATACATTAAGAATTATAGAATGCCAGAAAGTCAAAAGCCAGAAATTCAAAGGCAAGTTGACAAACTGATAAAAGATGGTATTGTTGAGCCGTCTATATCAGAATATAATAGCCCACTTCTCTTGGTACCCAAGAAATCACTGCCTAATTCGGCGGAAAAAAGATGGCGATTAGTAGTTGACTATCGTCAAATAAATAAGAAGCTACTAGCAGATAAATTCCCACTTCCAAGAATAGAAGATATTCTTGATCAATTAGGACGAGCAAAATATTTCTCGTGCCTGGATCTTATGTCAGGATTCCATCAGATAGAATTAGACGAAAAGTCCAGAAACATAACATCATTCTCAACTTCAACAGGTGCTTATCGCTACACGCGACTACCATTTGGTTTAAAAATAGCTCCTAATTCATTTCAAAGAATGATGACACTTGCATTCACAGGCTTACAGCCTTCGCAAGCATTTCTGTATATGGATGATTTAGTAGTCATAGGTTGTTCTGAAAAGCATATGCTTAAGAATTTAACCGACGTTTTCAAATTATGTAGACAACATAATTTAAAGCTACATCCAGAAAAATGCACTTTCTTTATGAAAGAGGTTACATATTTAGGTCATAAATGTACTGATAAAGGTATATTACCAGATGACTCTAAATATGAGGTAATTAAAAACTACCCACAACCAACTAATGCAGACGAATCTAGACGATTTGTAGCATTTTGCAATTATTACAGAAGATTTATTAAAAATTTCTCTGAGAAATCACGCCACTTAACGAGGCTTTGCAAAAAGAACGTTCCATTTGAATGGACAAGCGAATGCAACGAAGCATTCGAGTATCTTAAAAGGGAATTAATGAAACCAACACTTCTTCAGTACCCAGATTTCAGCAAACAATTTTGCATAACCACAGATGCCAGTAAACAGGCATGTGGAGCGGTACTATCTCAGGACCATAACGGTCAACAGCTACCAGTGGCATACGCTTCAAGAACCTTTACAAAAGGCGAAAGTAATAAGTCCACTACAGAGCAAGAACTAGCAGCTATTCATTGGGCAATAAATCATTTTAGACCATATATATATGGTAGGCATTTCTTAGTACAGAGTGACCATAGGCCACTATCATATCTTTTCTCGATGAGAAACCCGAGTTCCAAGTTAACCAGAATGCGTCTGGATCTTGAAGAATATGATTTTACGGTAGAATATCTCAAGGGGAAAAATAATTATATAGCAGATGCTCTTTCCCGAATAACTATCGGAGAGCTTAAACAAATTAATAGACAAATAATGAAGGTCGAAACGAGAGCTTCAAAAAGACAGAAAAATACCTGCGCAGGTGAAAAATTGCATGAACCAGAAAATAAGAAAGAAAATAAAGAAATGCCCAATATCTATCAGGTAGTCAATAATATTGACGCCAGAAAATATGTTGTTCTCAAAATAGACAAACATAAGTGTTTGTTAAAAAGAGGCAAAAATATTATAACACGTTTTGATATGACTAATTTTTATTCTAATGAAAAAATCGATTTAGATCAGTTTTTTCAAAGGCTTAATGAAGAAGCAAGAATAAATAAAATCATTCAAACGCAATTGTCACCAAGTGAACAAATCTTCGAGTTTGTCACTATAAAGAATTTTAAAGAAAAGGGCAATGAAATATTAAAGAATTTAAAGATAGCGCTATTAAACAAGGTGACTAAGATAGATAAAAATGATATGGTTCAAATACAAGCAATACTGTCTAAATATCATGACGATCCGTCAGAAGGAGGTCATTCAGGAATTTCTAGAACCCTGAAGAAAATAAAAAATTTTTATTACTGGCCACAAATGACAAAGGCAATAAGCAAATATGTTAAGACATGTTTAAAATGCCAACAAGCGAAAACGTTGAAACACACGAAAACGCCAATGACTTTAACAGAAACACCAGCAACAGCATTTGATATAGTTTTGATAGATACCATTGGTCCACTTCCAAGATCAGAAGATGGAAATGAGTATGCTGTCACTATCATTTGTGATTTAACAAAATATTTGGTAACGGTACCCATACCAAATAAAAGCGCAAAATCAGTTGCTAAGGCTATTTTCGAAAACTTTATTCTGAAGTACGGTCCAATGAAAACAATCATTACGGACATGGGAACAGAATATAAAAACCAAATCGTAAACGATCTCTGCAAGTATATGAAAATAAAAAATATTACTTCAGCAGCACATCATCATCAGACATTAGGAACAATAGAACGAAGTCACAGAACATTTAACGAGTATGTTCGCTCGTACATATCTGTTGACAAAACTGATTGGGATGTATGGATTCAATATTTTACTTATTGTTTCAACACAACACCATCAGTAGTTCACGAATATTGTCCATATGAACTAGTATTTGGAAGATTGCCAAGACAGTTCACAGATTTTAATAAAATAGACAGAATAGATCCCATTTATAACATGGATGACTATTCTAAAGAAGTTAAAGTTAGATTAGAAATAGCTTATAAAAGAGCTAGACATATGTTAGAAAAGGCAAAAGCCGACAGGAAACTAAGATACGATAGGAATACAAATAACTTTGAGTTAAAAATAGGAGATAAAGTATTAGTTAAGAATGAGACAGGTCACAAATTGGAAAATAACTATTTAGGACCCTATACAGTAGGAGAAATAGGAGATAACGATAACATTACAATTGTAGGAAATAGAAATAAAAAACAGATAGTCCATAAAGATAGGTTAAAAATTTTTACTTCCTAATATATTTTGTAGGGTTGGCTACCCATAAGAACATTTTTAAATAATTTCTTTTATTAAATAAATAACATTTAAAACAAGCACATTTATTCTTAAATTTTATAAGAACTTAAAAGAACAAAAAAAAACAAATATTAAGCATATAAGAACACAACACAAAAAAAAAAAACATAAATATATAACAAAAAAATTAAAAAAAAAAAATATATATATATATATAAAATTGTTTAAGATTTATATAAAAAAAAAAAACCAAAAAAAAAAAAACAATTAAAAAAAAAAACAAACAAAAAAAAAAAATATATAATAATAACAAATAAAAAAAAAAAAAAAAAAATAAAAAAAAAAATAGAAAATAACTCCATAATATTACGTTATTTTAAAAAAGGAGGGAGATGTGATATGCACAGATATCTACATAGACATATATTCATACATTGAATATACATTAATACATTGTAGCACTTTGTTGCAATGTTTACATAAACAACCCGGCCCAAGTGCATGTGTAATATGAACATCCACTTGGAGCCTAACATGCATAATTGCATAGTCAGCATTCTCACGCTGGCTATGCGCTGATCGCGTACTATGTGTGCACATGACACTCCGTCTCCTCCAACGTCGTCTCTTGGCGACAATTCGTATACATAAGATATACATAAGATATACATATAAGCGTCGAAGCGCTGCCGGCTACGCGGGCAGCGCAGCTCCATTGATTTAGCCTAAGAAAGCCTTTGTATGTAGGTTAAGAGAACACTCTCAATTTGAATCCGAATAAAGCGGGACCATCCCTGCTCCGTAGAATACTTTAAAATAAAAGGGACGTTTGTCCCACTAATACCAAATTTCCCTGTGTTAAAATATGTGTGTGCTCATTGCTTTTAATCAAAAACTTTATCTCGAGACGTTACAACGCAACTGAACTTTACGTCGAGACTTTACAGTTGTGTGTATATTGTCAATTTTAAATAGATATTATTAATTTACAGAAGCGGAAAAGGACGTGGCCAAATTTCCAAAAAAAAAACTTTGAAACACCGCAACATACACGGATGATTTCAAATTTGAAGACTCTAGCTCTTATAGTTTCTGAGATTCACATTTTCATACAGACAGACAGACCGACATGGCATATATAGTTTATGGGGTCGGAGATGCCTCCTTCTACCTGTTACGCACAGGCTTGTTCCGACAAACACAAAAGACCACGAATTTTTTTAAAATCCATAGCCTAAATATTTTTTAATTTTAAGTGAAGTTTAAAATTCGGTATTCTTCATTATATGCTTTTTATCAGTTAAGGTAATAAAACCTTGCAAAGTTATTCAATTTTCAGTATACCAAAGGTAGCCTTTACGGCAATTACCGATTATAAATCATAAAATTTAATAGGTCTGTTTTACTAATTGAACTAAAAATACTTACTTTTAAATTCCATTCTTATTGATTTAATGTTTTCTAAAATAACTGGTTCCAATTGGTGTAAACGACGCTCTTCACCTGGATGTTCATCATTTAAGTAGCATAATTCTATTAGGGCTTTATTTATTATTCCCGGTTCGATATCAGGATATATAACTTCATTTAACAAGGGTATATTGTGATCATCTGAATTTTGCATGATGATAGCACAAAATTATAACTTCTATGTTTCTTTTTTTTTGTAAATTGAATAAAACTTATGACAAAATTTGACATATTATTCTGTGTATTCTTTGTTTTCAAATTTAAATTGAAACTAATAACTGAACTTCATACAATAACTTGCATTGTTTAATTTTGATGATGTGGAATATAAAGGCGTTGCTCCGGCTCGGCTCTTGATTCAGCGATGCGGGGTCAGATAATGGTTGTTTAAAATATTTTGTTACGATGTTCACAGTGGAGGGCTAAACTAATGCTGAGAGTAACGACGGCAATCAATATGCTGAATGAGTCGACGGACGCCAAATCGTCTTTAAGATCTTGGGAGACACGAAGATTGTCATACTTCATTGTTTAGAGCTAATTAACTTATATATCAGGCTCATTGACATATTTGGTGCTATTGCCTTTTGGAAAAACGGTAGGTCTCGAGATGTGTTCCGCTTTTAACGTAGAAAGAATTAGTTAGAAGGTAACTATTCTTCTTTATCACTGACCCTTAAGGCTCAAGCACAAAAAAAAGAGTCGGTTTTGCCTGTCCCAAAGTTTTCTGTCTTGTTTGATCGTACTTGTTCCACTGTACATGCTTACGGTATAATAAGTAAATGCGCGGGAGAGCTTTCGAACAGATGAAATGGGAGATAAGAAAATTCGCTGAAACTCTCAGTTTTGCAAGAACACCGATCGGACGTCAATCTACGCGTACAGTCTTTGCAGTACATACATGTTCTAAATAATAAAGTGAATAAATCAATTATATTTGCGTTTGAACCTCTCGTACAATGACCTCACACTAATATTGAGGACACAACTTTACG
>JAEIHA010000263.1:0-25322 GCA_018904595.1 Zaprionus indianus | reverse complement strand
AGCAAGAGTCTAGCCTTTGTCTAGCCTGTGCATAGCAAGAGTCTAGCCTGTGCCTAGCCAGTGTCTAGCCTGTGTCTAGCCTGTGTCTAGCCGTCTGGCCTGTGTCTAGCCTGTGTCTAGCCTGTGTCTAGCCTGTGTCTAGCCTGTGTCTAGCCTGTGTCTAGCATGTGTCTAGCCTGTGTCTAGCCTGTGTCTAGCCTGTGCCTAGCCTGTGTCTAGCCTGTGTCTAGCCTGTGTCTAGCCTGTGTCTAGCATGTGTCTAGCCTGTGTCTAGCCTGTGTCTAGCCTGTGTCTAGCCTGTGTCTAGTCTGTGCCAAGCCAGTGTCTAGCCTGTGTCTAGTCTGTGCCAAGCCAGTGTCTAGCCTGTGCCTAGCCAGTGTCTAACCTGTGTCTAGCCTGTGCCTTGCCTGTCACTGGCATGTGCATAGCCTGTGCCTAGCCAGTGTCTAGCCTGTGTCTAGCCTGTGCCTTGCCTGAGACTGGCATGTGCAAAATCATCGCCTGTGCCTAGCCAGTGCCTAGCCTGTCCCTAGCCAGTGTCTGCCCTTTGTCTAGCCTGTGCATAGCAAGAGTCTAGCCTGTGCCTAGCCAGTGTATAGCCTGTGCCTAGCCAATGTATAGCCTAGCCTGTGTCTAGCCTGTGCCTTGCCTGAGACTGGCATATGCATAGCCAGAGTCTACCCTGTGCCTAGCCAGTGTATAGCCTCTGTCTAGCCTTTTTCTTATCTGTGTCTTGACTGTGTCTAGCCTGTGCCTAACCTGGCCTAGCTTGTACCTAGCCTGTGCCTAGCCTAGCCTGTGCCTAGCCTGTGTCTAGCTTGTGTCTAGCCTGTGTCTAGCCTGTGTCTAGCATGTGTCTAGCCTGTGTCTAGCCTGTGTCTACCCTGTGTCTGCCCTGTGTCTAGCCTGTACTGTGTCTAGCCTGTGCCTAGCCAGTGTCTAGCCTGTGCCTAGCCAGTGTCTAGCCTGTGTCTAGCCTGTGCCTAGCCTGAGACAGGCATCTGCAAGCCAGTGTCTAGTGCCGCCTGTGTCTAGCCTGTGTCTAGCCTGTGTCTAGCCTGTGTCTAGCCATTTTCTAGCCTCTGCCCAGCCAGTGTTTAGCCTGTTTCTAGCCTGTGACTAGCCTGTGACTAGCCTGTGCCTAGCCTGTGCCTAGCCTGTGCCTAGCCTGTGCCTAGCCAGTACCCAGCCTGCACCTAGCCAGTACCTAGCCTGTACATAGCCAGTGCCTAGCCTGTGCCTAGCCAGTGTCTAGCCTATGTCTAGCCTGTGCCTAGCCTGTGTCTAGCCTGTGTCTAGCCTATGTCTAGCCTGTGTCTAGCCTGTGTCTAGCCTGTGTCTAGCCTGTCTCTAGCCTGTGTCTAGCCTGTGTCTAGCCTGTGTCTAGCCAGTGTCTAGCCTGTGCCAAGACAGTGTCTAGCCTGTGCCCAGCCAGTGTCTAGCCTGTGTCTAGCCTGTGCCTAGCCAGTTTCTAGCCTGTGTCTAGCCTGTGCTTAGCCAGTGTCTAGTCTGTGCCAAGCCAGTGTCTAGCCTGTGCCTAGCCAGTATCTAGCCTGTGTCTAGCCTGTGCTTTGCCTGTGACTGGCATGTGCATAGCCTGTGCCTAACCAGTGTCTATCCTGTGTCTAGCCTGTGCCTTGCCTGACACTGGCATGTGCATAGCGTGTGCCTAGCCAGTGTCTAGCCAGTGCTTAACCTGTGCCTAGCCAGTGTCTAGCCTTTGTCTAGCCTGTGCATAGCCAGAGTTTAGCCTATGCCTAGCCAGTGTATAGCCTCTGTCTAGCCTGTGTCTAGTCTGTGTCTTGACGGTGTCTAGCGGGTGTCTAGCCTGTCCTTAGCCTGTGCCTAGCCTGTGTCTAGCCTGTGCTTAGCCTGCGCCAAGCCTGTGCCTAGCCTGTGCCTAGCCTGTGCCCAGCCTGTGGCTAGCCTGTGCCTAGCCTGTGTCTAGCCTGTGTCTAGCCTGTGTCTAGCCTGTGTCTAGCCTGTGTCTAGCCTGTGTCTAGCCTGTGTCTAGGCTGTGCTTAGCCAGTGTTTAGTCTGTGCCAAGCCAGTGTCTAGCCTGTGCCTAGCCAGTGTCTAGCCTGTGTCTAGTCTGTGCCTTGCCTGTGACTGGCATTTGCATAGCCTGTGCCTAGCCTCTGCCTAGTCTTTACCTAGCCAGTGCCTAGCCTGTACCTAGCCAGTGCCTAGCCTGTGCCTAGCCTGTGACTAGCCAGTGCCTAGCCTGTGCCTAGCCTGTGCCTGGACTGTGCCTAGCTTTTGCCTAGCTTGTGCCTAGCCTGTGCCTAGCCTGTGCCTAGCCTGTGCCTAGCCTGTGTCTAGCCTATGTCTAGCCTGTGTCTAGCCTGTGTCTAGCCTATGTCTAGCCTGTGTCTAGCCTGTGGCTAGCCTGTGGCTAGCCTGTCTCTAGCCTATGTCTAGCCTGTGTCTAGTCTGTGTCTTGACGGTGTCTAGCAGGGGTCTAGCCTGTGCCTAGCCGGTGTCTCGGCTGTGCGTAGTTTGTGCCTAGCCTGTGCCTGTGCCTAGCCTCTGCCTAGTCTGTACCTAGCCAGTGCCTAGCCTGTACCTAGCCAGTGCCTAGCCTGTACCTAGCCAGTGCCTAGCCTTTGCCTAGCCTGTGACTAGCCAGTGCCTAGCCTGTACCTAGCCTGTGCCTAGACTGTGCCTAGCTTGTGCCTAGCTTGTGCCTAGCCTGTGCCTAGCCTGTGTCTAGCCTGTGCCTAGCCTGTGTCTAGCCTGTGTCTAGCCTATGCCTAGCCTATGCCTAGCATGTGTCTAGCCTATGTCTAGCCTGTGTCTAGCCTATGCCTAGCCTGTGTCTAGCCTATGTCTAGCCTGTGTCTAGCCTGTGTCTAGCCTGTGTCTAGCCTGTGGCTAGCCAGTGTCTAGCCTGTGTCTAGCCTGTGTCTAGCCTGTGTCTAGCCTGTGTCTAGCCTGTGTCTAGCCTGTGTCTAGCCTGTGTCTAGCCTGTGTCTAGCCTGTGTCTAGCCTATGTCTAGCCTGTGTCTAGCCTGTGCCTAGCCTGTGCCTAGCCTGTGCCTAGCCTGTGCCTAGCCTGTGCCTAGCCTGTGCCTAGCCTGTGCCTAGCCTGTGCCTAGCCTGTGCCTAGCCTGTGCCTAGCCTGTGCCTAGCCTGTGCCTAGCCTGTGCCTAGCCTGTGCCTAGCCTGTGCCTAGCCTGTGCCTAGCCTGTGTCGAGCCAGTGTCTAGCCTTTGTCTAGCCTGTGCATAGCTACAGTCTAGCCTGTGCCTAGCCAGTGTATAGCCTCTATTTAGCCTGTGTCTAGTCTGTGTCTTGACGGTGTCTAGCCGGTGTCTAGCCTGTGCCTAGCCGGTGTCTCGGCTGTGCCTAGCCAGTGTATATCCTCTGTCTAGCCTGTGTCTAGTCTGTGTCTAGTCTGTGTCTAGCCTGTGTCTAGCCTGTCTCTAGCCTGTGTCTAGCCTGTGTCTAGCCTGTGTCCAGCCTGTGTCTAGCCTGTGTCTAGCCTGTGCCTAGCCAGTGTCTAGCCTGTGCCTAAGCCAGTGTCTAGCCTGTGCCTGTGTCTAGCCTGTGTCTAGCCTAGCCTTAGCCTGTACCTAGCCAATGCCTAGCCTGTACCTAGCCAGTGCCCTGGCCAGTTAAGCCTGTGCCTAGCCAGTGCCTAGCCTGTGCCTAGCCTGTACCTAGGCAGTGCCTAGCCTGTGCCTAGCCAGTGTCTAGCCTGTGTCTAGCCTATGCCTTGCCTGTGACTGGCATGTGCTTAGCCTGTGCCTAGCCTGTGCCTAGTCTGTGCCTAGCCTGTGCCTAGCCTGTGCCTAGCCTGTGCCTAGCCTGTGCCTAGCCTGTGCCTAGCTAGCCTGTGCCTAGCCTGTGTCTAGCCTGTATAGCCTGTGCTAGCCTGTGTCTAGCCTGTGCCCTGTGCTCTAGCCTGTGCCTAATGTCTAGCCTGTGTCTAGCCTGTGTCTAGCCTGTGTCTAGCCTGTGTCCTGGTCTAGCCTGTGTCTAGCCTGTGTCTAGCCTGTGCCTTGCCTGAGACTGGCATATGCATAGCCAGAGTCTAGCCTGTGTCTAGCCAGTGTATAGCCTCTGTCTAGCCTTTTTCTTATCTGTGTCTTGCCTGTGTCTAGCCTGTGCCTAACCTGTGTCTGCCTGCCTAGCTTGTACCTAGCCTGTGCCTAGCCTGTGCCTAGCCTGTGTCTAGCCTGTGCCTAGCCAGTGTCTAGCCTGTGTCTAGCCTGTGCTTCTGGCATGTGTCTAGCCTGCTGTGTCTAGCCTGTGTCTAGCCTGTGTCCTAGCCTGTGTCTAGCCTGTGTCTAGCCTGTGCCTAGCCTGTGCCTGTGCCTAGCCAGTGTCTAGCCTGTGTCTAGCCTGTGTCTTAGCCTGTGCTAGCTGTGTCTAGCCTGTGCCTAGCCTGTGCATAGCCTGTGCCTAGCCTGTATAGCCTTGTCTAGCCTGTGTCTAGCCTGTGTCAAGCCTGTGTCTAGCCTGTGTCTAGCCTGTGTTTAGCCAGTGTCTAGCCAGTGTATAGCCTGTGCTTAGCCAGTGTATAGCCTGTGTCTAGCCTGTTTCTAGCCTGTGTCTAGCCTGTGTCTAGCCTGTGTCTAGCCTGTGTCTAGCCTGTGTCTAGCCTGTGTCTAGCCTGTGTCTAGCCTGTGTCTAGCCTGTGTCTAGCCTGTGTCTAGCCTGTGTCCTGTGTCTAGCCTGTGTTTAGCCTGTGCCTAGCCAGTGTATAGCCTGTGCTTAGCCAGTGTATAGCCTGTGTCTAGCCTGTTTCTAGCCTGTGTCTAGCCTGTGTCTAGCCTGTGTCTAGCCTGTGTCTAGCCTGTGTCTAGCCTGTGTCTAGCCTGTGTCTAGCCTGTGTCTAGCCTGTGTCTAGCCTGTGTCTAGCCTGTGTCTAGCCTGTGTCTAGCCTGTGTCTAGCCTGTGTCAAGCCTGTGTCTAGCCTGTGTCTAGCCTGTGTTTAGCCAGTGTCTAGTCTGTGCCAAGCCAGTGTCTAGCCTGTGCCTAGCCAGTGTCTAGCCCCTGTCTAACCTTTTTCTAATCTGTGTCTTGACTGTGTCTAGCCTGTGCCTAACCTGTGCCTAGCTTGTACCTAGCCTGTGCCTAGCCTGTGCCTAGCCTGTGTCTAGCTTGTGTCTAGCCTGTGTCTAGCCTGTGTCTAGCCTGTGTCTAGCCTGTGTCTAGCCTGTGTCTAGCCTGTGTCTAGCCTGTGTCTAGCCTGTGTCTAGCCTGTGTCTAGCCTGTGTCTAGCCTGTGTCTAGCCTGTGTCTAGCCTGTGTCTAGCCTGTGTCTAGCCTGTGTCTAGCCTGTGTCTACCCTGTGTCTAGCCTGTGTCTAGCCTGTGTCTAGCCTGTGTCTAGCCTGTGTCTAGCCTGTGTCTAGCCTGTGTCTAGCCTGTGTCTAGCCTGTGTCTAGCCTGTGTCTAGCCTGTGTCTAGCCTGTGTCTACCCTGTGTCTAGCCTGTGTCTAGCCTGTGTCTAGCCTGTGTCTAGCCTGTGTCTAGCCTGTGTCTAGCCTGTGCCTTGCCTGAGACTTGCATGTGCATAGCGTGTGCCTAGCCAGTGTCTAGCCAGTGCCTAGCCTGTGCCTAGCCAGTGTCTCGCCTTTGTCTAGCCTGTGCATAGCAAGAACTAGCCTGTGCCTAGCCAGTGTATAGCCTCTGTCTAGCCTGTGTCTAGCCTGTGTCTAGCCTGTGTCTAGCCTGTGTCTAGCCTGTGTCTAGCCTGTGTCTAGCCTGTGTCTAGCCTGTGTCTAGCCTGTGTCTAGCCTGTGTCTAGCCTGTGTCTAGCCTGTGTCTAGCCTGTGTCTAGCCTGTGTCTAGCCTGTGTCTAGCCTGTGTCTAGCCTGTGTCTAGCCTGTGTCTAGCCTGTGTCTAGCCTGTGTCTAGCCTGTGTCTAGCCTGTGTCTAGCCTGTGTCTAGCATGTGTCTAGCCTGTGTCTAGCCTGTGTCTAGCCTGTGTCTAGCCTGTGTCTAGTCTCTGCCAAGCCAGTGTCTAGCCTGTGCCTAGCCAGTGTCTAACCTGTGTCTAGCCTGTGCCTTGCCTGTCACTGGCATGTGCATAGCCTGTGCCTAGCCAGTGTCTAGCCTGTGTCTAGCCTGTGCCTTGCCTGAGACTGGCATGTGCATAGCCTGTGTCTAGCCTGTGTCTAGCCTGTGTCTAGCCTGTATCTAGACTGTGTCTAGCCATTGTCTAGCCTGTGCCCAGCCAGTGTTTAGCCTGTGCCTAGCCTGTGCCTAGCCTGTGCCTAGCCTGTGCCTAGCCTGTGCCTAGCCTGTGCCTAGCCTGTGTCTATCCTGTGTCTAGCTTGTGCCTTACCTGTGTCTAGCCTGTTTGTAGCCTGTGTCTAACCTGTGTCTAGCCAGTTCCTAGCCTGTGCCTAGCCAGTAACTAGCCTTTGTCTAGCCTGTGCATAGCCAGAGTCTAGTTTGTGCCTAGCCAGTGTATAGCCTCTGTCTAGCCTTTTTCTAGTCTGTGTCTAGCCTGTGTCTAGCCTGTGTCTAGCCTGTGTCTAGCTTTTGTCTAGCCTTTGTCTAGCCTGTGTCTAGCCTGTGTCTACCCTGTGTCTAGCCTGTGTCTAGCCTGTGTATAGCCTGTGTCTAGCCTGTGTCTAGCCTGTGTCTAGCCTGAGCTAGCATGTGTCTAGCCTGTGTCTAGCCTGTGTCTAGCCTGTGTCTATCCTGTGTCTAGCCTGTGTCTGGCCTGTGTCTAGCCTGTGTCCAGCCTGTCTCTAACCTGTGTCTAGCCTGTGTCTAGCCTGTGTCTAGCCTGTGCCTAGCCAGTGTATAGCCTCTGTCTAGCCTGTGTCTAGCCTGTGTCTAGCCTGTGTCTAGCCTGTGTCTAGCCTGTGTCTAGCCTGTGTCTAGCCTGTGTCTAGCCTGTGGATAGCCTGTGTCTAGCCTGTGTCTAGCCTGTGTCTAGCCTGTGTCTTGCCTGTGTCTAGCCTGTGTCTAGCCTGTGTCTAGCCTGTGTCTAGCCTGTGTCTAGCCTGTGTCTAGCCTGTGTCTAGCCTGTTTCTAGCCTGTTTCTAGCCTGTGTCTAGCCTGTGTCTAGCTTGTGCCTTGCCTGAGACTGGCATATGTCTAGCCTGTGTCTAGCTTGTGTCTAGCCTGTGTCTAGCCTGTATCTAGCCTGTGTCTAGCCTGTGTCTAGCCTGTGTCTAGCCTGTGCTAGCCTGTGTCTAGCCTGTGCTAGCCTGTGTCTAGCCTGTGTCTAGCGTGTATCTAGCCTGTGTCTAGCCTTTGTCTAGCCATTGTCTAGCCTGTGTCCAGCCAGTCTTTAGCCTGTGTCCAGCCAGTCTTTAGCCTGTGTCTAGCCTGTGACTAGCCTGTGCCTAGCCTGTGCCTAGCCTGTGCCTAGCCTGTGCCTAGCCTGTGCCTAGCCTGTGCCTAGCCTGTGCCTAGCCTGTGCCTAGCCTGTGCCTAGCCTGTGCCTAGCCTGTGTCAGCCTGTGTCTAGCCTGTGTCTAGCCTGTGTCTAGCCTGTGTCTAGCCTGTGTCTAGCCTGTGTCTAGCCTGTGTCTAGCCTGTGTCTAGCCTGTGTCTAGCCTGTGTCTAGCCTGTGTCTAGCCTGTGTCTAGCCTGTGTCTAGCCTGTGTCTAGCCTGTGTCTAGCCTGTGTCTAGCCTGTGTCTAGCCTGTGTCTAGCCTGTGTCTAGCCTGTGTCTAGCCTGTGTCTAGCCTGTGTCTAGTCTGTGCCACACCAGTGTCTAGCCTGTGCCTAGCCAGTGTCTAACCTGTGTCTAGCGTGTGGCTTGCCTGTCACTAACATGTGCAAAGCCTGTGCCTAGCCAGTGTCTAGCCTGTGTCTAGCCTGTGCCTTGCCTGAGACTGGCATGTGCATAGCCTGTGTCTAGCCTGTGTCTAGCCTGTGTCTAGCCTGTGTCTAGACTGTGTCTAGCCATTGTCTAGCCTGTGCCCAGCCAGTGTTTAGCCTGTGTCTAGCCTGTGACTAGCCTGTGCCTAGCCTGTGCCTAGCCTGTGCCCAGCCTGTGCCTAGCCTGTGCCTAGCCAGTGTCTAGCCTGTGTCTAGCTTGTGCCTTGCCTGAGACTGGCATGTGTCTAGCCTGTGTCTAGCCTGTGTCTAGCCTGTGCCTAGCCAGTGTCTAGCCTGTGTCTAGCTTGTGCCTTGCCTGAGACTGGCATGTGTCTAGCCTGTGTCTAGCCTGTGTCTAGCCTGTGTCTAGCCTGTGTCTTGCCTGTGTCTTGCCTGTGTCTAGCCTGTGTCTAGCCTGTGTCTAGCCTGTGTCTAGCCTGTGTCTAGCCTGTGTCTAGCCTGTTTCTAGCCTGTTTATAGCCTGTGTCTAGCCTGTGTCTAGCCTGTGTCTAGCTTGTGCCTTGCCTGAGACTGGCATATGTCTAGCCTGTGTCTAGCCTGTGTCTAGCCTGTGTCTAGCCTGTGTCTAGCCTGTGTCTAGCCTGTGCTAGCCTGTGTCTAGCCTGTGCTAGCCTGTGTCTAGCCTGTGTCTAGCATGTGTCTAGCCTGTGTCTAGCCTGTGTCTAGCCTTTGTCTAGCCATTGTCTAGCCTGTGCCCAGCCAGTGTTTAGCCTGTGTCTAGCCTGTGACTAGCCTGTGCCTAGCCTGTGCCTAGCCTGTGTCAGGCTGTGTCTAGCCTGTGTCTAGCTAGTGCCTAGCCAGTGTATAGCCTCTGTCTAGCATGTGTCTAGTCTGTGTCTAGCCTGTGTCTAGCCTGTGTCTAGCCTGTGTCTATCATGTGTCTAGCCTGTGTCTAGCCTGTGTCTAGCCTGTGTCTAGCCTGTGTCTAGCCTGTGTCTAGCCTGTGTCTAGCCTGTGTCTAGCCTGTGTCTAGCCTGTGTCTAGCCTGTGTCTAGCCTGTGGATAGCCTGTGTCTAGCCTGTGTCTAGCCTGTGTCTAGCCTGTGTCTAGCCTGTGTCTAGCCTGTGTCTAGCCTGTGTCTAGCCTGTGTCTAGCCTGTGTCTAGCCTGTGTCTAGCCTGTGTCTAGCCTGTGTCTAGCCTGTGTCTAGCCTGTGTCTAGCCTGTGTCTAGCCTGTGTCTAGCCTGTGTCTAGCCTGTGTCTAGCCTGTGTCTAGCCTGTGTCTAGCCTGTGTCTAGCCTGTGTCTAGCCTGTGTCTAGCCTGTGTCTAGCCTGTGTCTGCAGCCTGTGTCTAGCCTGTGTCTAGCCTGTGTCTAGCCTGTGTCTAGCCTGTGTCTAGCCTGTGTCTAGCCTGTGTCTAGCCTGTGTCTAGCCTGTGTCTAGCCTGTGTCTAGCCTCTGCCTAGCCTGTGCCTAGCCTGTACACAGCCAGTGACTAGCCAGTGCCTAGCCTCTACCTAGCCAGTGCCTTGCCTGTACCTAGCCAGTGCCTAGCCTGTACCTAGCAGTGTCTAGCCTGTGTCTAGCCTGTGTCTAGCCTGTGCCTTGCCTGAGACTCGCATGTGCATAGCGTGTGCCTAGCCAGTGTCTAGCCAGTGCCTAGCCAGTGTCTCGCCTTTGTCTAGCCTGTGCATAGCAAGAGTCTAGCCTGGGCCTAGCCAGTGTATAGCCTCTGTCTAGCTTGTGTCTAGCCTCTGTCTAGCCTGTGTCTAGCCTGTGTCTAGCCTGTGTCTAGCCTGTGTCTAGCCTGTGTCTAGCCTGTGTCTAGCCTGTGTCTAGCCTGTGTCTAGCCTGTGTCTAGCCTGTGTCTAGCCTGTGTCTAGCCTGTGTCTAGCCTGTGTCTAGCCTGTGTCTAGCCTGTGTCTAGCCTGTGTCTAGCCTGTGTCTAGCCTGTGTCTAGCCTGTGTCTAGCCTGTGCCTAGCCTGTGTCTAACCTGTGTCTAGCCTGTGCCTTGCCTGTCACTGGCATGTGCAAAGCCTGTGCCTAGCCAGTGTCTAGCCTGTGTATAGCCTGTGCCTTGCCTGAGACTGGCATGTGCATAGCCTGTGTCTAGCCAGTGTCTAGCCTGTGTCTAGCCTGTGTCTAGCCTGTGTCTAGACTGTGTCTAGACTGTGTCTAGCCATTGTCTAGCCTGTGCCCAGCCAGTGTTTAGCCTGTGCCTAGCCTGTGCCCAGCCTGTGCCTAGCCTGTGCCTAGCCAGTGTCTAGCCTGTGTCTAGCTTGTGCCTTGCCTGAGACTGGCATGTGTCTAGCCTGTGTCTAGCTTGTGGCTTGCCTGTCACTAACATGTGCAAAGCCTGTGTCTAGCATGTGTCTAGCCTGTGTCTAGCCTGTGTCTAGCCTGTGTCTAGCCTGTGTCTAGCCTGTGTCTAGTCTGTGCCAAGCCAATGTCTAGCCTGTGCCTAGCCAGTGTCTAACCTGTGTCTAGCCTGTGCCTTGCCTGTCACTGGCATGTGCAAAGCCTGTGCCTAGCCAGTGTCTAGCCTGTGTATAGCCTGTGCCTTGCCTGAGACTGGCATGTGCATAGCCTGTGTCTAGCCTGTGTCGTGCCTGTGTCTAGCCTGTGTCTAGCCTGTGTCTAGACTGTGTCTAGACTGTGTCTAGCCATTGTCTAGCCTGTGCCCAGCCAGTGTTTAGCCTGTGCCTAGCCTGTGCCCAGCCTGTGCCTAGCCTGTGCCTAGCCAGTGTCTAGCCTGTGTCTAGCTTGTGCCTTGCCTGAGACTGGCATGTGTCTAGCCTGTGTCTAGCTTGTGGCTTGCCTGTCACTAACATGTGCAAAGCCTGTGCCTAGCCAGTGTCTAGCCTGTGTCTAGCCTGTGCCTTGCCTGAGACTGGCATGTGCATAGCCTGTGTCTAGCCTGTGTCTAGCCTGTGTCTAGCCTGTGTCTAGCCTGTGTCTAGCCTGTGTCTAGCCTGTGTCTAGACTGTGTCTAGCCATTGTCTAGCCTGTGCCCAGCCAGTGTTTAGCCTGTGTCTAGCCTGTGACTAGCCTGTGCCTAGCCTGTGCCTAGCCTGTGCCCAGCCTGTGCCTAGCCTGTGCCTAGCCAGTGTCTAGCCTGTGTCTAGCTTGTGCCTTGCCTGAGACTGGCATGTGTCTAGCCTGTGTCTAGCCTGTGTCTAGCCTGTGCCTAGCCAGTGTCTAGCCTGTGTCTAGCTTGTGCCTTGCCTGAGACTGGCATGTGTCTAGCCTGTGTCTAGCCTGTGTCTAGCCTGTGTCTAGCCTGTGCTAGTCTGTGTCTAGCCTGTGCTAGCCTGTGTCTAGCCTGTGTCTAGCATGTGTCTAGCCTGTGTCTAGCCTGTGTCTAGCCTTTGTCTAGCCATTGTCTAGCCTGTGCCCAGCCAGTGTTTAGCCTGTGTCTAGCCTGTGACTAGCCTGTGCCTAGCCTGTGCCTAGCCTGTGTCAGGCTGTGTCTAGCCTGTGTCTAGCTAGTGCCTAGCCAGTGTATAGCCTCTGTCTAGCATGTGTCTAGTCTGTGTCTAGCCTGTGTCTAGCCTGTGTCTAGCCTGTGTCTAGCCTGTGTCTAGCCTGTGTCTAGCCTGTGTCTAGCCTGTGTCTAGCCTGTGTCTAGCCTGTGTCTAGCCTGTGTCTAGCCTGTGTCTAGCCTTTGTCAAGCCTGTGTCTTGCATGTGCCTAGCCTCTGCCTAGCCTGTGCTTAGCCTGTACCCAGCCAGTGCCTAGCCAGTGCCTAGCCTGTACCTAGCCAGTGCCTAGCCTGTACCTAGCAGTGCCTAGCCTGTACCTAGCAGTGTCTAGCCTGTGCCTAGCCAGTGTCTAGACTGTGCCTAGCCAATGTCTAGCCTGTGCCTAGCCAATGTCTAGCCTGTGCCTAGCCAGAGTCTAGCCTGTGCCAAGCCAGTGTCTAGCCTGTGCCTAGACAGTGTCTAGCCTGTGCCTAGCCAGTGTCTAGCCTGTGCCTAGCCAGTGTCTAGCCTGTGCCTAGCCAGTGTCTAGCCTGTGCCTAGCCTGTGCCTAGCCAGTGTCTAGCCTGTGTCTAGCCAGTGTCTAGCATGTGTCTAGCCTGTGTCTAGCCAGTGTCTAGCCTGTGTCTAGCCTGTGTCTAGCCTGTGTCTAGCCTGTGTCTAGCCTGTGTCCAGCCTTTGTCTAGCCAGTGTCTAGACTGTGCCTAGCCAGTGTTTTGCCTGTACCCAGCCAGTGTCTAGCCTGTGCTTAGCCAGAGTCTAGCCTGTGCCTAGCCAGTGTCAAGCCTTTGCCTTGCCTGTGACTGGCATGTGCCTATCCTGTGCCTAGCCTGTGCCTAGCCTGTGCCTAACCTGTGCCTAGCCTGTGCCTAGCCAGTGTCTAGCCTGTGCCTAGCCTGTGCCTAGCCAGTGTCTAGCCTGTACCTAGCCTCTGCCTAGCCAATGTCTAGCCTGTACCTAGCCTCTGCCTAGCCAATGTCTAGCCTGTGCCTAGCCTGTGTCTAGCCTGTGCCTTGCCAGTGCCTAACCTGTTCCTAGCCAGTGCCTATCTTGTGACTAACCAGTGCCTAGCCTGTGCCTAGCCAGTGCCTAGCCTGTGCCTAGCAAGTGCCTAGCCTGTGCCTAGCCTGTGCCTAGCCTGTGCCTAGCCAGTGCCTAGCCTGTGCCTAGCCAGTGCCTAGCCTGTGCCTAGCCAGTGCCTAGCCTGTGCCTAGCCAGTGCCTAGCCTTTGCCTAGCCACTGTCTAGCCTGTGTCTAGCCTGTGCCTAGCCAGTGTCTAGCCTGTGCCTAGCCAATGTGCATAGCCAGTGTCTAGCCTGTGCCTAGCCTGTGCCTAGCTAGGGTCTAGCCAGTGTCTAGCCTCTGCCTAGCCAATGTCTAGCTTGTGCCTAGCCTGTGTCTAGCCTGTGCCTAGCCAGTGCCTAACCTGTGCCTAGCCAGTGCCTATCTTGTGACTAACCAGTGCCTAGCCTGTGCCTAGCCAGTGCCTAGCCTTTGCCTAGCCAGTGTCTAGCCTGAGTCTAGCCTGTGCCTAGCCAGTTTCTAGCCTGTGCCTAGCCAATGTGCATAGCCTGTACCTAGCCAGTGCCTAGACTGTACCTAGCCAGTGTCTAGCCTGTGCCTAGCCAGTGTCTAGCCTGTGCCCAGCCAGTGTCTAGCCTGTGTTTAGTCTGTGCCTAGCCTGTGCCTAGCCTGTGTCTAGGCTGTGTCTAGGCTGTGTCTAGGCTGTGTCTAGTCTGTGTCTAGCCTGTGTCTAGCCTGTCTCTAGCCTGTGTCTAGCCTGTGTCTAGCCTGTGTCTAGCCTGTGTCTAGTCTGTGTCTAGCCTGTGTCTAGCCTCTGACTAGCCTGTATCTAGCCTGTGCCTAGCCAGTGTCTATTTTCGTGCCTAGCCAGTGTCTAGCCTGTGCCTAGCCAGTGCCTAGTTTCGTGCCTCGCCAGTGTCTATCCTGTGCCTAGCCAGTGTCTATCATGTACCTAACCTGTGCCTAACTTCTGCCTAGTCTGTGCCTAGCCTGTGCCTAGCCTGTGCCTAGCCTGTGCCTGGCCTGTGCTTAGCCTGTGCCTAGACTGTGCCTAGACTGTAACTAGACTGTGCCTAGACTGTGCCTAGCCAGAATCTAGCCTGTGCCTAGCCAGTGTCTAGCCAGTGGCTAGCCTGTGCCTAGCCTGTGCCTAGCCAGTATCTAGCCTGTGTCTAGCCTCTGCCTAGCCAGTGTTTAGTCTGTGCCTAGCCAGAGTCTTGCGTGTGCCTAGCCAGTCTATACCGTGTGCCTAGCCAGTGTATAGCCTGTGCCTAGCCAGTGTCTAGCCTGTGCCTAGCCAGTGTCTAGCCTGTGCCTAGCCAGTGTCTAGCCTGTGCCTAGCAAGTCTCTAGCCTAAGCCTAGCAAGTGTCTATCCTAAGCCTAGCAAGTTGCTAGCCTAAGCCTAGCCAGTGTCTAGTCTGTGCCAAGCCAGTGTCTCGCCTGTGCCTAGCCAGTGTCTAGCCTGTGTCTACCCTGTGCCTTGCCTGTGACTGGCATGTGCATAGCCTGTGTCTAGCCTGTGCCTTGCCTGTGACTTGCATGTGCATAGCCTGTGCCTAGCCAGTGTCTAGCCTGTGTCTAGCCTGTGTCTAGCCTGTGCCTAGCCTGTGCCCTGCCTGAGACTGGCATGTGCATAGCGTGTGCCTAGCCAGTGCCTAGCCTGTGTCTAGCCTGTGTCTAGCCTGTGTCTAGCCTGTGTCCAGCCTGTGACTAGCCTGTACCTAGCCAGTGCCTAGCCTGTACCTAGCCAATGTATAGCCTGTGCCTAGCCAGTGTCTAGCCTGTGCCTAGCCTGTAGCCTGTGCCTAGCGTGTGCCTGTGCCTGTGCCTGTGTGCCTGTGCCTAGCCTGTGCCCTGTGCCTAGCCTGTGCCTAGCCTGTGCCTAGCCTGTGCCTAGCCTGTGCCTAGCCTGTGCCTAGCCTGTGCCTGCCTAGCCTGTGCCTAGCCTGTGCCTAGCCTGTGCCCTGCCTAGCCTGTGCCTAGCCTGTGCCTAGCCTGTGCCTAGCCTGTGCCTAGCCTGTGCCTAGCCTGTGCCTAGCCTGTGCCTAGCCTGTGCCTAGCCTGTGCCTAGCCTGTGCCTAGCCTGTGCCTAGCCTGTGCCTAGCCTGTGCCTGCCTTTAGCCTGCCTAGCCTGTGCCTAGCCTGTGCCTAGCCTGTGCCTGGCCTGTGCCTAGCCTGTGCCTGCCTAGCCTGTGCCTAGCCTGTGCCTAGCCTGTGCCTAGCCTGTGCCTAGCCTGTGCCTGTGCCTAGCCTGTGCCTAGCCTGTGCCTAGCCTGTGCCTAGCCTGTGCCTAGCCTGTGCCTAGCCTGTGCCTAGCCTGTGCCTAGCCTGTGCCCTGTGCCTAGCCTGTGCCTAGCCTGTGCCTAGCCTGTGCCTAGCCTGTCTCTAGCCTGTGATTCGCCTGTGCCTAGCCAGTGTCTAGCCTGTGTCTAGCCTGTGCCTTGCCTGTGACTGGCATGTGCATAGCCTGTGCCAAGCCAGTGTCTAGCCTGTGTTTAGCCTGTGCCTAGCCAGTTTCTAGCCTGTGTCTATCCTGTGCTTAGCCAGTGTCTAGTCTGTGCCAAGCCATTGTCTAGCCTGTGCCTAGCCAGTGTCTAGCCTGTGTCTAGCCTGTGCCTTGCCTGTGTCTGGCATGTGCATAGCCTGTGCCTAGCCAGTGTCTAGCCTGTGTCTACCCTGTGCCTTGCCTGAGACTGGCATGTGCATAGCGTGTGCCTAGCCAGTGTCTAGCCAGTGCCTAGCCAGTGTCTAGCCAGTGCCTAGCCTGTGTCTAGCCTGTGTCTAGCCTGTGTCTAGCCTGTGTCTAGCCTGTGCCCAGCCAGTGTTTAGCCTGTGTCTAGCCTGTGCCTAGACAGTTTCTAGCCTGTGTGTAGCCTGTGCTTAGCCAGTGTCTAGTCTGTGCCAAGCCAGTGTCTAGCCTGTGCCTAGCCATTGTTAAGTCTGTGCCTAGCCAGAGTCTAGCGTGTGCCTAGCCAGTGTATCCCGTGTGCCTAGCCTGTGTATAGCCTGTGCCTAGCCAGTGTCTAGCCTGTGCCTAGCCAGTGTCTAGCCTGTGCCTAGCCAGTGTCTAGCCTGTGTCTAGCCTGTATCTAGCCTGTGTCTAACCTCTTTCTAACCTAGCCTGTCTAGCCTGTGTCTAGCCTGTGTCTAGCCTGTGTCTAGCCTGTGTCTTGCCTGTGTCTAGCCTGTGTCTAGCCTGTGTCTAGCCTGTATCTAGCCTGTGTCCAGCCTGTGTCTAGCTTGTGACTAGCCTGTGTCTAGCCTGTGTCTAGCCTGTGTCTAGCCTATGCCTAGCCTGTGTCTAGCCTGTGTCTAGCCTGTGTCTAGCCTGTGTCTAGCCTGTGTCTAGCCTGTGTCTAGCCTGTGTCTAGCCTGTGTCTAGCCTTTGTCTAGCCTGTGTCTAGCCTGTGTCTATCATGTGCCTAGCCTGTACCTAGCCAGTGCCTAGCCTGTACAATAGCCAGTACCTAGCCTGTACCTAGCCAGTGCCTAGCCTGTACCTAGCCAGTGTATAGCCTGTGCCTAGCCAGTGTCTAGCCTGTGCCTAGCCAGTGTCTAGCCTGTGCCTAGCCAGTGTCTAGCCTGTGCCCAGCCAGTGTCTAGCCTGTGTTTAGCCTGTGCATAGCCAGTTTCTAGCCTGTGTCTAGCCTGTGTCTAGCCTGTGTCTAGCCTTTGTCTAGCCTGTGTCTAGCATGTGCCTAGCCTCTGCCTAGCCTGTACCTAGCCCGTTCCTAGCCTGTACCTAGCCAGTACCTAGCCTGTACCTAGCCAGTGCCTAGCCTGTACGTAGCCAGTGTCTAGCCTGTGCCTAGCCAGTGTCTAGCCTGTGCCTAGCCAGTGTCTAGCCAGTGCCCAGCCATTGTCTAGCCTGTGTCTAGCCTGTGCCTAGCTGGTTTCTAGCCTGTGTCTAGCCTGTGCTTAGTCAGTGTCTAGTCTGTGCCTAGCCAGTGTCTAGCCAGTGCCTAGCCATTGTCTAGCCTGTGTCTAGCCTGTGCCTAGCCAGTGTCTAGCCTGTGTCTAGCCCGTGCCTTGCCTCTGACTGGCATGTGCATGGCGTGTGCCTAGCCAGTGTCTAGCCAGTGCCTAGCCTGTGCCTAGCCAGTGTCTAGCCTTTGAATAGCCTGTGCATAGCCAGAGTCTAGCCTGTACCAGCCAGTGTATACCCTCTGTCTAGCCTGTGTCTTGACGGTGCCTAGCCAGTGCCTAGCCTGTGCCTAGCCTATGCCTAGCCTATGCCTAGCCTGTGCCTAGCCTGTGCCTAGCCTGTGCCTAGCCTGTGCCTAGCCTGTGCCTAGCCTGTGCCTAGCCTGTGCCTAGCCTGTGCCTAGCCTGTGCCTAGCCTGTGCCTAGCCTGTGCCTAGCCAGTGCCTAGCCTGTGTCTAGCCTGTGTTTAGCCTGTGCCTAGCCTGTGCCTAGCCAGTGCCTAGCCTGTGTCTAGCTTGTGCCTAGCCTGTGTCAAGCCTGTGTCTAGCCTGTGTCTAGCCTATGTCTAGCCTGTCTCTTGACGGTGTCTAGCCGGTGTCTAGCCTGTGCCTAGCCGATGTCTCAGCTGTGCCTAGTTTGTGCCTATCCTGTGCCTAGCCAGTGCCTAGCCTGTGCCTAGCCTGTGCCTAGCCTGTGCCTAGCCTGTGCCTAGCCTGTGCCTAGCCTGTGCCTAGCCTGTGCCTAGCCTGTGCCTAGCCTGTGCCTAGCCAGTGCCTAGCCTGTGTCTAGCCTGTGTCTAGCCTGTGTCTAGCCTGTGTCTAGCCTGTGTCTAGCCTGTGTCTAGCCTGTGTCTAGCCTGTGTCTAGCCTATGTCTAGCCTGTGTCTAGCTTGTGCCTAGCCTGTGTCTAGCCTGTGTCTAGCCTGTGTCTAGCCTATGTCTAGCCTGTGCCTAGCCTGTGTCTAGCCTGTGTCTAGCCTGTGCCTAGCCTTTGTCTAGCCTGTGCATAGCCAGAGTCTAGCCTGTGCCTAGCCAGTGTATATCCCCTATCTAGCCTGTGTCTAGTCTGTGTCTTGACGGTGTCTAGCCGGTGTCTAGCATGTGTCTAGCCTATGTCTAGCCTGTGTCTAGCCTGTGTCTAGCCTGTGTCTAGCCTGTGTCTAGACTGGGTCTATCCTGTGTCTAGCCTGTGTCTAGCCTGTGTCTAGCCTGTGTCTAGCCTGTGTCTAGCCTGTGTCTAGCCTGTGTCTAGCCTGTGTCTAGCCTGTGTCTAGCCTGTGTCTAGCCTGTGTCTAGCCTGTGTCTAGCCTGTGTCTAGCCTGTGTCTAGCCTGTGTCTAGCCTGTGTCTAGCCTGTGTGTAGCCTGTGTCTAGCCTGTGTCTAGCCAGTGTCTAGCCTGTGCCTAGCCGGTGTCTAGCCTGTGTCTAGCCTGTGCCTTGCCTGTGACTGGCATGGGCATAGCCTGTGCCTAGCCAGTGTCTAGCCTGTGTCTAGCCTGTGCCTTGCCTGAGACTGGCATGTGCATAGCGTGTGCCTAGCCAGTGTCTAGCCAGTGCCTAGCCTGTGCCTAGCCAGTGTCTAACCTTTGTCTAGCCTGTGCATAGCCAGAGTCTAGCCTGTGCCTAGCCTGTGCCTAGCCTGTGCCTAGCCTGTGCCTAGCCTGTGCCTAGCCTGTGCCTAGCCTGTGCCTAGCCTGTGCCTAGCCTGTGCCTAGCCTGTGCCTAGCCTGTGCCTAGCCTGTGCCTAGCCTGTGCCTGTGCCTGTGCCTAGCCTGTGCCTAGCCTGTGCCTAGCCTGTGCCTAGCCTGTGCCTAGCCTGTGCCCTGTGCCTAGCCTGTGCCTAGCCTGTGCCTAGCCTGTGCCTAGCCTGTGCCTAGCCTGTGCCTAGCCTGTGCCTAGCCTGTGCCTAGCCTGTGCCTAGCCTGTGCCTAGCCTGTGCCTAGCCTGTGCCTAGCCTGTGCCTAGACTGTGCCTAGCCTGTCTCTAGCCTGTGATTCGCCTGTGCCTAGCCAGTGTCTAGCCTGTGTCTAGCCTGTGCCTTGCCTGTGACTGGCATGTGCATAGCCTGTGCCAAGCCAGTGTCTAGCCTGTGTCTAGCCTGTGCCTAGCCAGTTTCTAGCCTGTGTCTATCCTGTGCTTAGCCAGTGTCTAGTCTGTGCCAAGCCATTGTCTAGCCTGTGCCTAGCCAGTGTCTAGCCTGTGTCTAGCCTGTGCCTTGCCTGTGTCTGGCATGTGCATAGCCTGTGCCTAGCCAGTGTCTAGCCTGTGTCTACCCTGTGCCTTGCCTGAGGCTGGCATGTGCATAGCGTGTGCCTAGCCAGTGTCTAGCCAGTGCCTAGCCAGTGTCTAGCCAGTGCCTAGCCTGTGTCTAGCCTGTGTCTAGCCTGTGTCTAGCCTGTGCCCAGCCAGTGTTTAGCCTGTGTCTAGCCTGTGCCTAGACAGTTTCTAGCCTGTGTGTAGCCTGTGCTTAGCCAGTGTCTAGTCTGTGCCAAGCCAGTGTCTAGCCTGTGCCTAGCCATTGTTAAGTCTGTGCCTAGCCAGAGTCTAGCGTGTGCCTAGCCAGTGTATCCCGTGTGCCTAGCCTGTGTATAGCCTGTGCCTAGCCAGTGTCTAGCCTGTGCCTAGCCAGTGTCTAGCCTGTGCCTAGCCAGTGTCTAGCCTGTGTCTAGCCTGTACCTAGCCTGTGTCTAACCTCTTTCTAACCTAGCCTGTCTAGCCTGTGTCTAGCCTGTGTCTAGCCTGTGTCTAGCCTGTGTCTTGCCTGTGTCTAGCCTGTGTCTAGCCTGTGTCTAGCCTGTATCTAGCCTGTGTCTAGCCTGTGTCTAGCTTGTGACTAGCCTGTGTCTAGCCTGTGTCTAGCCTGTGTCTAGCCTATGCCTAGCCTGTGTCTAGACTGTGTCTAGCCTGTGTCTAGCCTGTGTCTAGCCTGTGTCTAGCCTGTGTCTAGCCTTTGTCTAGCCTGTGTCTAGCCTGTGTCTATCATGTGCCTAGCCTGTACCTAGCCAGTGCCTAGCCTGTACAATAGCCAGTACCTAGCCTGTACCTAGCCAGTGCCTAGCCTGTACCTAGCCAGTGTATAGCCTGTGCCTAGCCAGTGTCTAGCCTGTGCCTAGCCAGTGTCTAGCCTGTGCCTAGCCAGTGTCTAGCCTGTGCCCAGCCAGTGTCTAGCCTGTGTTTAGCCTGTGCATAGCCAGTTTCTAGCCTGTGTCTAGCCTGTGTCTAGCCTGTGTCTAGCCTTTGTCTAGCCTGTGTCTAGCATGTGCCTAGCCTCTGCCTAGCCTGTACCTAGCCTGTTCCTAGCCTGTACCTAGCCAGTACCTAGCCTGTACCTAGCCAGTGCCTAGCCTGTACGTAGCCAGTGTCTAGCCTGTGCCTAGCCAGTGTCTAGCCTGTGCCTAGCCAGTGTCTAGCCAGTGCCCAGCCATTGTCTAGCCTGTGTCTAGCCTGTGCCTAGCTGGTTTCTAGCCTGTGTCTAGCCTGTGCTTAGTCAGTGTCTAGTCTGTGCCTAGCCAGTGTCTAGCCAGTGCCTAGCCATTGTCTAGCCTGTGTCTAGCCTGTGCCTAGCCAGTGTCTAGCCTGTGTCTAGCCCGTGCCTTGCCTCTGACTGGCATGTGCATGGCGTGTGCCTAGCCAGTGTCTAGCCAGTGCCTCTAGCCAGTGTCTAGCCTTTGAATAGCCTGTGCATAGCCAGAGTCTAGCCTGTACCAGCCAGTGTATACCCTCTGTCTAGCCTGTGTCTTGACGGTGTCTAGCCTGTGCCTAGCCAGTGCCTAGCCTGTGCCTAGCCTATGCCTAGCCTATGCCTAGCCTGTGCCTAGCCTGTGCCTAGCCTGTGCCTAGCCTGTGCCTAGCCTGTGCCTAGCCTGTGCCTAGCCTGTGCCTAGCCTGTGCCTAGCCTGTGCCTAGCCTGCTAGCCTGTGCCTAGCCAGTGCCTAGGCCTGTGTCTAGCCTGTGTCTAGCCTGTGCCTAGCCTGTGCCTAGCCAGTGCCTAGCCTGTGTCTAGCCTGTGCCTAGCCTGTGTCTAGCCTGTGTCTAGCCTGTGTCTAGCCTATGTCTAGCCTGTCTCTTGACGGTGTCTAGCCGGTGTCTAGCCTGTGCCTAGCCGATGTCTCAGCTGTGCCTAGTTTGTGCCTAGCCTGTGCCTAGCCAGTGCCTAGCCTGTGCCTAGCCTGTGCCTAGCCTGTGCCTAGCCTGTGCCTAGCCTGTGCCTAGCTTGTGCCTAGCCTGTGCCTAGCCTGTGCCTAGCCTGTGCCTAGCCTGTGCCTAGCAAGTGCCTAGCCTGTGTCTAGCCTGTGTCTAGCCTGTGTCTAGCCTGTGTCTAGCCTGTGTCTAGCCTGTGTCTAGCCTATGTCTAGCCTGTGTCTAGCTTGTGCCTAGCCTGTGTCTAGCCTGTGTCTAGCCTGTGTCTAGCCTATGTCTAGCCTGTGCCTAGCCTGTGTCTAGCCTGTGTCTAGCCTGTGCCTAGCCTTTGTCTAGCCTGTGCATAGCCAGAGTCTAGCCTGTGCCTAGCCAGTGTATATCCCCTATCTAGCCTGTGTCTAGTCTGTGTCTTGACGGTGTCTAGCCGGTGTCTAGCATGTGTCTAGCCTATGTCTAGCCTGTGTCTAGCCTGTGTCTAGCCTGTGTCTAGACTGGGTCTATCCTGTGTCTAGCCTGTGTCTAGCCTGTGTCTAGCCTGTGTCTAGCCTGTGTCTAGCCTGTGTCTAGCCTGTGTCTAGCCTGTGTCTAGCCTGTGTCTAGCCTGTGTCTAGCCTGTGTCTAGCCTGTGTCTAGCCTGTGTCTAGCCTGTGTCTAGCCTGTGTCTAGCCTGTGTCTAGCCTGTGTCTAGCCTGTGTCTAGCCTGTGTCTAGCCTGTGTGTAGCCTGTGTCTAGCCTGTGTCTAGCCAGTGTCTAGCCTGTGCCTAGCCGGTGTCTAGCCTGTGTCTAGCCTGTGCCTTGCCTGATAGGATAGCCTGTGCCTAGCCAGTGTCTAGCCTGTGTCTAGCCTGTGCCTTGCCTGAGACTGGCATGTGCATAGCGTGTGCCTAGCCAGTGCCTAGCCTGTGCCTAGCCTGTGCCTAGCCAGTGTCTAACCTTTGTCTAGCCTGTGCATAGCCAGAGTCTAGCCTGTGCCTAGCCAGTGTATAGCCTCTGTCTAGCCTGTGTCTAGTCTGTGTCTTGACGGTGTCTAGCCGGTGTCTTGCCGGTGTCTAGCCTGTGCCTAGCTCGGCTGTACCTAGTTTGTGCCTAGCCTGTGCCTAGCCTGTGCCTAGCCTGTGCCTAGCCTGTGCCTAGCCTGTGCCTAGGTTGTGCCTAGCTTGTGCCTAGCTTGTGCCTAGCCTGTGCCTAGCCTGTGCCTGTCTAGCCTGTGTCCTAGCCTGTGTCTAGCCTGTGTCTGCTGGCCTGTGTCTAGCCTGTGTCTAGCCTATGTCTAGCCTGTGTTACCTGTGTCTAGCCTATGTCTAGCCTGTGTCTAGCCTGTGCCTAGCCTGTGCCTAGCCTGTGCCTAGCCAGTGTCTAACCTTTGTCTAGCCTGTGCGTAGCTAGAGTCTAGTCTGTGCCTAGCCAGTGTATAGCCTCTGTCTAGCCTGTGTCTAATCTGTGTCTTGACGGTGTCTAGCCGGTGTCTTGCCTGTGCCTAGCCGGTGTCTCGGCTGTGCGTAGTTTGTGCCTAGCCTGTGCCTAGTTTGTGCCTAGCCTGTGCCTAGTTTGTGCCTAGCCTGTGCCTAGCCTGTGCCTAGCCAGTGCTTAACCTGTGCCTAGCCTGTGCCTGGCCTGTGCCTACCTTGTGCCTTGCTTGTGCCTAGCCTGTGCCTAGCCTGTGTCTAGCCTGTGTCTAGCCTATGTCTAGCCTGTGCCTAGCCTGTGTCTAGCCTGTGTCTAGTCTATGTCTAGCCTGTGCCTAGCCTGTGTCTAGCCTGTGTCTAGCCTGTGTCTAGCCTGTGTCTAGCCTGTGTCTAGCCTGTGTCTAGCCTGTGTCTAGCCTGTGTCTAGCCTGGGTCTAGCCTGTGTCTAGCCTGTGTCTAGCCTGTGTCTAGCCTGTGTCTAGCCTGTGTCTAGCCTGTGTCTAGCCTGTGTCTAGCCTGAGTCTAGCCTGTGTCTAGCCTGTGTCTAGCCTGTGTCTAGCCTGTGTCTAGCCTGTGTCTAGCCATTGTCTAGCCTGTGCCCAGCCAGTGTTTAGCCTGTGTCTAGCCTGTGACTAGCCTGTGCCTAGCCTGTGCCTAGCCTGTGCCTAGCCTGTGCCTAGCCTGTGCCTAGCTTGTGCCTAGCCTGTGCCTAGCCTGTGCCTAGCCTGTGCCTAGCCTGTGCCTAGCCACTGTCTAGCCTGTGCCTTGCCTGTCACTGGCATGTTCATAGCCTGTGCCTAGCCTGTGCCTAGCCAGTGTATAGCCTCTGTCTACCCTGTGTCTAGTCTGTGTCTTGACGGTGTCTAGTCGGTGTGTAGCCTGTGCCCAGCCGGTGTCTCGTCTGTGCGTAGTTTGTGCCTAGCCTGTGCCTAGTTTGTGCCTAGCCTGTGCCTAGCCTGTGCCTAGCCAGTGCCTAGCCTGTGCCTAGCCTGTGCCTGGCCTGTGCCTAGCTTGTGCCTTGCTTGAGCCTAGCCTGTGCCTAGCCTGTGTCTAGCCTGTGTCTAGCCTGTGCCTAGCCTGTGTCTAGCCTGTGTCTAGTCTATGTCTAGCCTGTGCCTAGCCTGTGTCTAGCCTGTGTCTAGCCTATGTCTAGCCTGTGTCTTGCTTGTGTCTAGCCTGTGTTTAGCCTGTGCCTAGCCTTTGTCTAGCCTGTGCGTAGCTAGAGTCTAGCCTGTGCCTAGCCAGTGCATAGCCTCTGTCTAGCCTGTGTCTAGTCTGTGTCTTGACGGTGTCTAGCCGGTGTCTAGCCTGTGTCTAGCCTGTGTCTAGCCTGTGTCTAGCCTGTGCTCTAGCCAGTGTCTAGCCTGTGTCTAGCCTGTGTCTAGCCTGTGTCTAGCCTGTGTCTAGCCTGTGTCTAGCCTGTGTCTAGCCAGTGTCTAGCCTGTGCCTAGCCTGTGTCTAGCCTGTGTCTAGCCTGTGTCTAGCCTGTGTCTAGCCTGTGTCTAGCCTGTGTCTAGCCTGTGTCTAGCCAGTGTCTAGCCTGTGCCTAGCCTGTGTCTAGCCTGTGTCTAGCCTGTGCCTAGCCTGTGCCTAGCCTGTGCCTAGCCTGTGCCTAGCCTGTGTCTAGCCTGTGTCTAGCCTGTGCCTTGCCTGTGACTGGCATGTGCATAGCCTGTGTCTAGCCTGTGTCTAGCCTGTGTCTAGCCTGTGCCTAGCCTGTGTCTAGCCTTTGTCTAGCCTGTGTATAGCCAGAGTCTAGCCTGTGCCTAGCCAGTGTGTAGCCTGTGTCTAGCCTGTGTCTAGCCTGTGTCTAGCCTGTGTCTAGCCTGTGTCTAGCCTGTGTCTAGCCTGTGCCTAGCCTGTGTCTAGCCTGTGCCTAGCCTGTGTCTAGCCTGTGCCTAGCCTGTGCCTAGCCCTGTGTCTAGCCTGTGCCTAGCCTGTGCCTAGCCTGTGTCTAGCCTGTGCCCTAGCCTGTGCCTAGCCTGTGCCTAGCCTGTGTCTAGCCTGTGTCTAGCCTGTGCCTAGCCTGTGTCTAGCCTGTGTCTAGCCTGTGTCTAGCCTGTGTCTAGCCTGTGTCTAGCCTGTGTCTAGCCTGTGTCTAGCCTGTGCCTAGCCTGTGCCTAGCCTGTGCCTAGCCAGTGTCTAGCCTTTGTCTAGCCTGTGCATAGCTAGAGTCTAGCCTGTGCCTAGCCAGTGTATAGCCTCTGTCTAGCCTGTGTCTAGTCTGTGTCTTGACGGTGTCTAGCCTGTGTCTAGCCTGTGCCTAGCCTGTGTCTGGCTGTGCTAGTGCCTGTGCCCTAGCTGTAGCTAATAGCCTGTGCCTAGTCTGTGCCTAGCCTGTGCCTAGCCTGTGCCTAGCCTGTGTCTAGCCTGTGCCTAGCCTGTGCCTAGCCTGTGCCTAGCCTGTGCCTAGCCTGTGCCTAGCCTGTGCCTAGCCTGTGTCTAGCCTGTGCCCTGCCTGTGTCACAGCCTGTGTCTAGCCTGTGTCCTAGCCTGTGCCTAGCCTGTGTCTAGCCTGTGTCTAGCCTGTGTCTAGCCTGTGTCTAGCCTGTGTCTAGCCTGTGTCTAGCCTGTGTCTAGCCTGTGCCTAGCCTGTGCCTAGCCTGTGCCTAGCCAGTGTCTAGCCTTTGTCTAGCCTGTGCATAGCTAGAGTCTAGCCTGTGCCTAGCCAGTGTATAGCCTCTGTCTAGCCTGTGTCTAGCCTGTGTCTAGACTGTGTCTAGCCTGTGTCTAGCCTGTGTCTAGCCTGTGCCTAGCCTGTGTCTAGCCTGTGCCTAGCCTGTGTCTGTAGCCTGGCCCAGCCTGTGTCTAGCCTGTGCCTAGCCAGTGTCTAGCCCATGTCTAGCCTGTGCCTAGCCTGTGTCTAGCCGTGCCCAGCCAGTGTGGCTAGCCTGTGCCTAGCCTGTGTCTGGCCTGTGTCTGGCCTGTGCTAGCCTGCTGCCTAAGACCGGCATGTGCATGGCTTATGTGCCTGGCCAGGTGTCTAGCCAGTGCCTAGCCTGTGCCTTGTGTCTAGCCTGTGTCTAGCCTGTCGCTGTGCCTAGCCTGTGTCTAGCCATTTCTAGCCTGTGCCCAGCCAGCAGTGTCTAGCCTGTGTCTAGCCTGTGTATAGCCTGTGTCTAGCCTGTGTCTAGCCTGTGTCTAGCCTGTGTCTAGCCTGTGTCTAGCCTGTGTCTAGCCTGTGTCTAGCCTGTGTCTAGCCTGTGTCTAGCCTGTGTCTAGCCTGTGTCTAGCCTGTGTCTAGCCTGTGTCTAGCCTGTGTCTAGCCTGTGTCTAGCCTGTGTCTAGCCTGTGTCTAGCCTGTGTCTAGCCTGTGTCTAGCCTGTGTCTAGCCTGTGTCTAGCCTGTGCCTAGCCAGTGTCTAGCCTGTGCCCAGCCAGTGTCTAGCCTGTGTCTAGCCTGTGTCTAGCCTGTGCCTAGCCTGTGCCTAGCCTGTGCCTAGCCTGTGTCTAGCCTGTGTCTAGCCTGTGCCTTAGCCTGTGCCTAGCCTGTGCCTAGCCTGTGTCTAGCCTGTGCCTAGCCTGTGCCTAGCCAGTGTCTAGCCTTTGCCTTGCCTGTCACTGGCATGTTCATAGCCTGTGCCTAGCCTGTGTCTAGCCAG
>JAEIHA010000262.1:0-89828 GCA_018904595.1 Zaprionus indianus | reverse complement strand
CAGAGCACGTAGAGTTACGTATAAAATAATTAGAATTCTAGCATTTACAATTTTAGTGGCTTTTGAAAGTCTTATCGATTTTGTATTGTTATCGATTAAATGGTAAAACTTTTGGAAGGGGAACTAACATGTAATTGGCAATGCAATTGACTGTGGAGTTGCCACATAGTTAAATTAACCAACAAACAGTTATTAAAATACAAAAAACTTGTAAACAAGAGAATTTAAATAGTTATACACTTACCTGCGTGAGTGTGATATAGCAACGATCGGTGAGAGGTGTAATAACCAGTCTCGATGTGTTTCCGAGGTACTCATACGCATATCGGAACTCAGCATCACAAATGTTGGCAAAACAATCCTCCTCGCCGCCGCCGCCACCGCCTCCGACTGTGCTAGAACTGCCTGAAGATGACATCTGCTCGTCATCCCAGCGATGTCTTAGTTGACTCTGCCACTGAAAGGCCAACGAGTTGTCCACCTTGGACGTTATAATTTTGCCAATCACGTCGCGAGAATGCACATCAATCGTGCAGATGGTCATAATTTTTTGCCGATCGCCAGGTGAGAGTTCACCGAGCAGCAAATTGATCAGGGCGTTCAGTTGAGCTATCTGACGCTTGAGCAGCTCCTTCATGGCGCCCTCATAGCCCTCCTCCATGCTGGCAAACGAACGATTCACATCAGTAGTCCAGTGAATCTGACTACAACAGAGTGCCACCTGTGCAGGCCAATCATAAAGCCAAAGGTCACGCGTCTTCTCGCCAAAAGCATTGAGTGCCCGTCGAAAGAGTTCGTGGAGAGTGCTGCGCATATGTTGGATGACTGCGCGGAGCCAGAGTTCCACCCGGCCGCTGCATTCGATGAAGACAGTCAGTTCGCTGCGCTGCGGATGCACCACAAAGGCGACATACTCATCGTTCTCCTTGGAATGCATGCCGAGAGCGTGCGTAGTGTTTGTTTCGTATTGCAATCGCAGTATGGAATCAAATAGTTTGATCAAGTGACGATCGATTACTTGCGGATTATTGCCATTCGAGAGTATGTCCAAGAGATCTGCTGCAGAGATGAAATAGAATCGTGGAAAGGCCAAACGTTTTGTCTCCAGATAATCATTCAGTGCCTTCTCACACATGGCCAAACGCTGTTGCAACTCGAGCAACTGTTGCAGGACATCCTCGTGCTGCAGCACCACCTGCATGACGACACGCACGCGGATAACTCGTGATAGCAAAGCAATGAAATCATCATCGATGCGCTCGAAATTTGCCGCATCTGCCGGCAACTGGGACCGTATGTCCGTGGAGCCGATGAATATGCACTCCAGATAGATCCATTTGCGTTGCACCTCAAACCAATTGACAATCAGATTGTCGATGCCGCTGAGCACACGTTGCCAGTGACCCAACTTGTCCAGCAGGTACTCGATATGCTTTGACGTCGATATGTTCTGCAGCTGCATTTGATTGTCGTCCAGCGTCTCGATGAGCTCCTCGGAGACCTTCAGTAGTTGCACGGTGGGACGTGTGTGATGCGTTTCCAATTCAAATTCCAAATGCGACCAGGTGGCCCTAATGTCATCCAACACCTTGGTGACTGTCATCTCTTTGATGGCACGATCCACAGTATTCTTGATGTCCTCTTCGTGCTGTTGCAGCTGCAGGCTAAGCAGCTGCTCCAGCGTCGTGGACACGTTGCATTTGTACGAGAGCTAAGAGAGCGGACAGAATGTGCATTGGTGTGTGTGCGTGTGTGTGTGTCCATGTGAATAATTTGTACATTCATGTACCAGTCAAATTGCCTTGTTCGGTGTAAAGTCACGTCAATAATTTTCATCAATTAAATTCAATTATTCAACATCCGAAATGGAAATTCAAGTTTGCAGTCGACTCTGAGCCAGAGATTAATCTGTTGTTCATAATTATTTTACCTTGTAATTTTCGACTTAGGTTTGGGTAACTGTTTAATATGCTTGCCTGCCACATGAGGCAGGCTGCAATAATTGTCGCCCTGGCAACGTTAATCTACTCTAGTTAATTGAAACCTCATCTGTGCTTGCTAATTAGTGCATATTATTGAGGATTTGCGAATTAATTTAGTTACAAGTTGCAACTACAAACAGTTCTTTGACATGTTGCTGCCATGCACTCACAAAAGATTATTAAAAATCATATCCCTCTCCCATTACTATTTGTATGTGATTTCTACTTACCAGCTCTTCCGATTTATGCTCTCCAATTAGCTGCAAATAAGTCAGAAACAAGAGAATACAAGCAAAGAGGATATCAGATACTTTGTGAATGAATGCGAATGTATCTTGTTGCTGCAATACAGAAAGCATTCTCTTGAATTCCTGTTTCTGCTTTGCAACAGTTGCAAGATACATTTGCATTTTTTTACTAAGTAAGTTGTTCAAGTGAATACTTTGGGAAACTGCGTAACTATCGTAACTAAAGTAGCTTTCGCAATGCGCTTTAAAGAATCTTCGAGTGCTGCTAAGTGCAGCTGTTTAACGCTCTTATATTATTGTTATAGTATAACTATCGATATATCGTACTTTGCAACTTTAATTATAGTTCTGCTGCACTGTTATCTTGTTTTGAATACATAAGAAATACCTGGAACGTATAAAACTATCGTGAATTATTATTTTTGAAGCCGTAAATCGAAGTAAAATGTAGGTAATTAAGAGATCTGCGAAACTATCGCATTAGTTGAGAAACTGTAAACTATAGTTCCACTTCGATAGTATGAATTTCAGCTATCGATCCGTGATACGATTTATCCCTGAGTCTGCATATTATACTTGGAAGTTCAAATTTAAGAAAGTGTGCGGAAAACTATCGGAAGTATTAGCGTTACTCTCTTGTGGGTATTTAATAAATCTGCGGAACTATCGCATTGGTCGATAAACTATCTTACTATCAATATCGGTTCAGTAAGAAAACCTCAAAACTACATTTAAAGCTGCAAATCTAAGGATATTGGATATTCAACGATTAGATACATTGAGGTTGGGCCTTTGTATGCGGTCACTGGAAAGCTGTTCTTGGGCCAAATAGACCACACAGGCACACAACAAGCGAAGGCGCGCCAGCTCAGGCAATGCCTAAATAATGAGGTGCAACCCAATCAAATGGATTTGTCGAAATGATATGCCAGGCAAGGCTGACCCCGAGGTTTGGCAAATTCCATTGAGGGGGCGCACACTTGTAATTTGATAGAGTTGCCCCAGTTGCCGCACCTGCTACACGTACCTTTGCCAGCTGCATCAGCTCCAGCCAATGTCGTTCGGTGATTGCCGGATTCTGCAGCTCAGTGACGGCGCGCAGCGAGGCAACCAGTTCACGCAGCACAGTCACAATGTGAACGTACGGGGCCCAGTCGCGTATGCACTTGTCCAGGGTGCGCAGATCGCGCGTGAACTTCTTACACTCATGCTCCACGTCGTCCGTATCGATGCGTTGCCAAGGTGTTGCATGCCAGTCAACAATGCAGGATTCGATGACGCGCACAAAGTCCCACAATTGCTGCGGGCACAAACAAGTGTTGTCACACCGAGTCACACACAGTCGCACACCCACACACACACACACACACGCGCAGTCTTATTTACCTTGACACGTCTAAGTTCCGTTCGACAATGCTGCAATGTGGTCGTATCGGGCTCCGCGATATCGAGCAGCCGTGCCCAACGCGCTAAGCGACGCTGCTGGCTGCCAAAGCGATGAAGTTGCACGTAAACCTCATCGCAGACATCGTAAATTTCTGGACACGGAACACGAAAGAACTGCACGAAGAGAGACAGAGAGAGAGAAAGATTCGAAATGGGAATATGGCAAATGGAATGTGGCGCGATGAAATTTGGCTACATTTACCGGCATGCGTTGAAATTGCTTCGCATAGTGTTGCACGTGGCACGTGTGCAGACCAATGAGCGCGGCTACGCGCTGCTGCTGATAGTAGCGTGTTTCCTGCAACGCCTCCTGCTTGGCCAGCGCCTGGTGTTTGAGCTGCTGCCAGTGCAGCGGCAGCTGTTCGATGCTGCGCAGCAACTGCGACTCGAACTCCACATTGTAGCTCTTCAGCAGCGCCATTATGTCCTTCAGCGGCTTGAAGACATTGTCCGCATACGGTTCGCGCTGCCGGATTTCCGCCATGACAGTCAGCACGCGGAGCAGGTCCTTGAAATTCTGACGTGCAATGTACAGCTGCAGCGTCTCCTGGCTGCGTGCTATGAAGGCGTTCAGCTCCTGCAAATGGGGTAGGCGAGAGATATTATAGATTGGATAGGTCTATAACAGTTGGAGAAAGGTGATTGCAGCCTCTTTGGATTCTGGATTTTACGTAGTTCGGCAAGAATTCTCCTTGTACTACATCTTCCCAAATCAAATCTCAATTTTTATTAATTAATTTTACTCCAAATTAAAACAAAATCAAACAAAAAATAGTAAAGTTATAATGGCAACACTCACCTGCAGCGTTCGCTGCACATAGCGCAGTAGCCACTTCTTGAAGAGATGCGACCATTTGCAGGCCAGATTAAGTAGTCCATGCTTGAGCGGCTTTAGGTCCAGGGCTAGCCAACCGTTTATGCAGTGCTGACTTTCGCATTGGTCAATGCTGTCGTGCAATTCGTTATAGCGCTCGATCTGTGGCAAGGAACGAAGTGTTTTTACTTTGTTTTGCTTCTCGGCAGGGCGTTGACAACTTCATTTGCCTGAACTAAGCCAAATTTATTTGCTAATTTAGCATATATGTGTGCGTGTGTGTGGTCAACAAAGAGCCAAATCCGTGTGTCCATTACTCGCAAATATTCATACAAACTGCACATACATATTCATATGTGTGTGTGTGTGCGTGTGCACATATGTGTATTTGTACGGGCTCAAACAAAGTGTTTATTAAGCGCACCAGCTGCGCCAGAGGCGACTCTCAATGGCCGCTCATAAATAAAGTGCCGGTCAGTGATTTTGGCTGCCCTTTGTCTCAGGGGGCATAGTACAGCAGGTTGCTAGCTAAGACGGTTAAATATTGAGACTTTTGCATTAGGTAGTCTAGTGGGAACTAGAGCTGGTATGGCTATAGGTTCTAGCTAGAAATATTGTTAGGATTTTGACTTGAGCCAAACTAGTGCATGCGACATCGATGGTACATTAACTTCATCGATTAATAAGTAAAACTTTCTATATAATATAGGCACATATACATTTTACTATCGGTTATGTATCGATTTCAACACAACTATTGCGATTACCGATTCTTGCGATAGTTTTGCTGTACAATCTATAGCGTAATGTCAGTTAAATTCCTCAAACTCGTTTCATCTTTGATTTGTAAGGCAAAACTATTGCAATTAGCGATGACTTTCCAGATTTTAAGTATGCTTGATCCTATTTCAACTGAAACTATCGCATGCACTATTGATTGCAGCTAAGCCGATAGTATTTTATTAAACTAATTTATATTTCTTTAAGCTTCCATTTAGAGCATTTTTAGTTAGTAATAAAAATGTAAAGCTATGATCTTTTTAAAGAAGAATACTTTTAAATTAACTTTCCTATTATTATCGACTGTAACTACATCGGTAGTATTTAAATAACACGATCTCCATGTAGGTATTTAGCCCATATTGATTTGCATTAAGAGTATATCACTGTGTCGTTGTTTGGAAAACTCGACCTGCGTTCATTTAATTTGGACAGTCAATGCTGGCAGTCGTAGTCGTAGTATTGCCTTGCGACCATGATTTGTTGTTGCTTGTTTATCTGGTTCTCTGTGCGTCTTTTGGTTATTTATTGCATACTTTTCGGGGCGTTTGATAATTGTTTAAAGAAAATATTACGCATACGCAAGCGATTTGCCACTCGCACTGTTTAGTTTGGCATAAGTCAGCGCGAGCGGCGCCATGTGGTTAAACAGAAACAGAGGTTGCTGCCTCTCTCCTTCCCTCTCCATCGCATTTTAGATCCACAGATTTGGCTCAGCTCACTCGATTCGGCCACACATTTGACCCTAAATGGTCGACATTTATCAAGCGTTATTGGTCTCAGGGGTTACACAACGTAAATTGTGTGGTTGCCAATTGAGTGACCCGGCGAGCCACTCTCGCTCCGGATCGCTCACTTCTGCCCTCGTCCATCTGCCAACCGTCGTCGTCGCCCGTCGTCTCGCTGTCCCTCTGTCCGTCTGGGCGTGGGCGCAACACAGCGTCGACACACAGTTGGCGCGAGTGCTCTTGTTTTCTTTTTTTTTTTTTGTGTTGTGCTTTATTTTCTTTTTTGGCTCACCTCCTTTTTGAACGTCTCCATGATGGCATAGCCGCTGCCGCTGATGTGGGTCGTCTGTTCGCGCGCCGTCAGCATGCTGGAGGCGAGCACATCGGCCTGGCGCTGGGTCCAGAGGAACGCATAGGCGTGGAATTTGGCAGCATAATTCAACGCCGCCTGCATCGTGTCGGCCAGAGCGCGGCGTATTGCGGCGCATAGCATTTCCAAGTCATCAGCCGGAGCAGCTGCAGTCGGAGTAGAGGAGCAACAAACAGAGACAGTGGCATAAGCAAATGCAGGGAATCTGACATAGTCTGTCTGTCGCTTCGCGTCATGTTGTCTTGTCTTGTCTCGTGTGTCGTGTCGAGGCGTAGTAAGTACCTTGACTGCAGTTCGTGTTGTGCCTGAACTCATGCTCATCCTTATGCAGCTGCTCCTGCTCCTCGTGCTCCTCCTCGTCGGACGGCGCGCCGCTGTCAGACACAATTCTTGGCATGCAGTCGCATGTCTGTTTTATATCCAGCAACAGCTGCTCGACAATTTGTTGAAAATTATTTTCAACACTTGCATCAAAGGCAGGCGAAAAACGTATTTCCGTTTCCGTCAGCTCCAATTTCACTTCGAATAGCGGTGCATCGTTTCCTGCTGTTTGTGCTGTTGTTGTTGTTGTTGCTGCTGCAGTTGTCGTTGCTGCTTGCGGCGCTGTGATTTGTTGTAGCAGCAATCTAGCCATGCCTGGCAAGGCCGCACTTGAATCTACCAGGGCGACATTGGGAGTCGCTCTTGTTGCAGTAGCTGCTGCTGCTGTTGCTGTTGTTGTTGTTGTTGCTGTCATTTCCTTGTGCAAATACTCTAAACTGAATTACACGGCGTATGAGTAATGCGAAAATTAAATTTAGTGCTGAGTTTGTTTTGTGCTTATTTCGTTTGCGATTCGTTTGCTGCTGCATTTGTTGTTGTTGTTGTTTTTGCAACTGCTGCTGCTGTTGTTGTTGTTGTTGTTGCTGTTGCTGTTGCAGTTGCTGCTGCTGAGGACTCTGCATGCAATCACGAAGTGCCGCTAAGTGAAACATGCAATTGACGCATGAATGCGCTGCCTGCACCAACGTCGACTACTTCTTGTTGCTGTATGTCTTTGCTGCGGTTGCCGGTGAGTTTATGTGAAGGTGTATGTGTGTGTGTGTGTGTGTTTTTGTGTGGGTGTCTGTCCGTCTGTCTTGCGGTTGCGGGTGAGTTATAAATTCGTGTTCATTTACTTGATTAGTTTTGATGAGACATGAAAGGCGCTGCCAGCGTGCCAAAATGTAATGAACTTGTTTTGTTGCACGTGCAGAAGAAACAGCTAAAGGGGCAGGGAAGAAAGGGGGAAAAGGAGAATGGCATAAGGGTCGTCGGTTGAGTGGGTAATACGCAGGTCGAGTGCTTTACTGGCTTCCCTGAATGCTTGAGTGCTTTGCGTGCCGTGGCATTTAGTCGAGTGTGCGGCAGTTCTTATTCGCGCTTCGATCAGGTGCGAATGCCAATGTGCGTAGTGGGTGTGGAAAGGGGTGGAGGGGAGTCAGCAGTCACTCCACCTGATCCTCATAGCCTGGCGCACTTCATGGCAAATCAACTCATCGACTTTGCTTAAATATTTGCTAAACTGACGTCGCTGCTCATCCGGAAATTCGCGCACAAACTGTCGAGTAGACAATAAACAATGGCGACAATAATAACAAATAACAACAAGGAGCTGGTAAAGAACACAAGGACAATCCCCCTCTCACCTCCTGCACACTGAGATCCTGTGAATACAATTGAAATTGCTGCGTCTCGTAGTCGAAGAACAAACAGAAGTTGGCAATCAGCAGACGATTGAGCAGGCAACGCGTCTCATCGCACTGCAGCAGACGCAAACGCACTCGCTCCTGCTGATGCCGCAAATCGAGCAGATTGCGCCCGTAGAGACTGCGCTGATGCAGTGGCTCGCGACTCCAGCGTTGCATGCTGGCCAAGATGGCCGAGAGATTGTCGTGTGATTGCTGCAGGCGAGCGTAGAGTGCACGCGACTTGTCGTAGATGCTCTCCACGAGGGCTGCATCTGCAAGCGAAAGATGATAATTGATATAATGATATAATGATATATTGATATATTGATATATTGATATATTGATATATTGATATATTGATATATTGATATATTGATATATTGATATATTGATATATTGATATATTGATATATTGATATATTGATATATTGATATATTGATATATTGATATATTGATATATTGATATATTGATATATTGATATATTGATATATTGATATATTGATATATTGATATATTGATATATTGATATATTGATATATTGATGTATTGATGTATTGATATATTGATATATTGATATATTGATATATTGATATATTGATATATTATATTTATTTTATTTTATTTTTGTATTTTGATATATTGATATCTTATTAATCATTCAACACTCACCATAGCTACTCCAGGTGAGCTCTTTGCTTGCCCTCACCACCAGGTCATCGATTGTGGCCAACTCACTGGCAATCAGTTGCAGCTCCGCTTCGGCACATTGCCCCGACCTTATGCCGTTGTAGAACTCATCTATTTTCACCAGGCGTATGCGACGTTGCCAATAGGCATCTTTGTCCACGTACAGCGTGAGCAGCACATCGGGCATTTGAAAGAGCTTCGAAGAGAGACTTCCAGCGCCCTGCAGGGAGAGCAGATACTTCGTCTCCTTGAGCAGCGTGAAGAGCGACTGGGCAAAGTTTGGCTGCAGCGGTTGACCAGCACCCTGAGACTGCAGCAGTACCGGCTCGGACAGACCCTGGGCAATCAGTTGCTCGATGCTCTCTTGCCAGTTGTGCCAGATGCTGAGCTGCAGGTTGCACATCTTGGTGGTGAGCAGATTGCGACGCGTGACAAGCGCATCCCAAGGCAGGGGCAGCACAATCAACTCCGATTTGGCTGCCAAACTAAGGGGCAAGGAGGTAGAGGTAGAGGTAGAGGTAGAGGTAGAGGTAGAGGTAGAGGTAGAGGTAGAGGTGGAGGTAGAGGTGGGAGAGGTAGAGGAGGAGGTAGAGGTAGAGGTGGAGGTAGAGGTAGAGGTAGAGGTGGAGGTAGAGGTAGAGGTAGAGGTAGAGGAGTGGGGTAGAGGTGGAGGGTAGAGGTAGAGGTAGAGGTAGAGGTGTAGAGGTAGAGGTAGAGGTGGGAGGTAGAGGTAAAGGTAGAGGTAGAGGTAGAGGTAGAGGTAGAGGTGGAGGTGGAGGTGCAGAAAGAGGTGGAGAAATAGGTGGAGGAAAGGGAAGAAGATCGTGTAAAGAGTCTAATGAGAGAATCCTTTCCCCACTCACAGTCGTTCGATCAGTTCCGTTAGCTCCTTGGCGCCCAGCTCATCGCAGCGATGGAAATGCTGCTCCAGCCACATCATGGCACCTGCAACAGGTGGAAAGTTCCAGGCTGCAGGCAGTGCGTTCAATCCTTGCAGCTGATACTGCAGCAACACCGTGGCCATGCTCTGCTCCAGCTGCTGCAGCTCTTCGTGATAGATCTGCAGCATGTGTGGCAACAGATGCACCAGCTCTGCTTGGACAACACTTCGTTGCAGCAGCAAGCCAAACATTTGCGTCAGCTTGAGCAACTGCATCCAGCTGTTGCACTGCTCGTATGCCTGTTGCAACACTGTGGCCAACTTCTGCTCCAGCACCTGCATGCGGGCAAAGAAAATGCTCTGCTCGCGCTTGAAGCATTTCCATTTGTGGGCAGCTGGGGCAGCCAGATCGATGTCCACATCCGTCCATTGCTCGAAGAGTACTTTGAACTCGTTGAAGATCTAAAAGAGGGAAATCTAAAAGAGAGAGAGAGGAAGGTGCCCCTTCATACCCACCTGCCTGATGCGCTCGGTGAGCAATTTACCACGCAAACCGCCAATTTCCAACTTCTCCAGCTGCTGAAACTGCACGGCAGCCTCGAAGACATGACGCAGCTCCGTCAACTGCAGCAGAAAGCCATCGAGTGTTTGGCCAAACACCTGCTCGTTGGAGAAGCGCCACAGCTGCGCCAAGTCATCAGGTGTCGGCGGCGTTGGTGGCGTAGCAGCCGTCGAGGAACCTGGCAGTGCTGGCAACACTATTTGCCCACTTGCATAGCGTTCCTTATAGTGCAGCATCCGTTGCCTGCGAAGCCAATGTTAAGTAGGAGCAAGAAACTATCAACGAAGTCAACTCACTTGAAGAACTCCAGCACATTGCCAGTCTTGCGGATACGCTGCAGCCCCTCATCGGCATCACCCTGAAAGAGCTGTGGAAATTCAAGATCTTCGGCAGCACGATGCACCAGCATGTTGCAGATGCAGCGCAGCAGCACACTCATGCGTTGCGTGCTGCGATAGTTGTGCGCATTTGTCCAGATCAGGTGCAGCACATGCACCAGCGGTGCCACCAGCTCCAGTGCATTGCTGAATTGCACCGAATTGAAGGCGGCTGTTTGCCGCAGCAGCGGCTGCAGCCACAGCGACACATCCTTGGCCTCCAGCCAGGCAGTCACCAACTGACGGAAGCCCCGGGCATAGGGTTCATAGTACACGGACTCGATGCGCTCCAGTATGCAGGCCAGTCGCTTGTGCTGCTCCTCGCGCAGTTGCTCGTAGATGTTCTGCAAATTGAGCTTACGATTTGTCCAGAATGCAATCTCTTGCGCCGGCAGCGCAACCAGGTTCAAATGCTTAGTCGGTGTTGCTGTTGTTGTTTGGGACGTGCTGGTTAGACCCACCGATTCTGAACGCTCCATGACGATGTCATGCATCTGTGTGGTCCAATTAATGAACATCTCTTCGAGTAGGTTGCGAAACTTTGGATCCAATGCGGGTCGCAAATTGCTTTCAAGGAACAGGGAAGAATTTAAGATATATGAAACCTTCCTCTCCCTAACTCTTGTGACTTTCTACGCATACGTAGAAATCTAAATACGTTTCGTCTCCCCTTTCAGTCTCTTGATATATGTGAGTTCATCTCTACTCCCTTCTCCCCCTTACTCTCTGTCTCTCTCTCGCTGCTGTCCTTCTCTTTCCCCATCTTTATTGCCCTCTCTTGCTTCCATTACTCCTCCTCCCGCTTTCCTGCATAACTTTTATTGACTATCTGTCGAAAACAGTACGTATACGTTATAAAATTGACCTCGATTCATTTGATTTAATAACTTGTTTCCATTATGTCATCGTTTGCTGCCAGTCGAGCAACATAATCTTTGGCCAATTTTCCTGCTGCACATGAAAAATAAAACCCAATCGAGTGCTTGGCATGCAATAAGTAATATTGATATGAGTTCTCTCGATTTTGTCTGCTCTCTCTTTCAATTAAATTGAATGTTTATTTAATTAGAGCAAATGCCCAAAAAGGCAACTGACAATTTTTCGCATATTTTATTCGATTTGGAAAGTCTTTAATTAAACCTGCAGGGGGTGGGAGGGACATTGTTGTGCAAAAGTTTCTGCTTCACCCTTGCATCGATTTCCGGCTACATAAACAAAACAAAAGGGAAACCAAAAAGAGTCATCGGTGGAAGCTGAGAGGGAGTAGAGAAGGGAAAGCTGCCCCTTCGAGACAATGGACTGTGCTGCGTATACTTCTACGACTTCTTCTTCTTCTTCTTCTTATTCTCATGCTTCCCCTTCTTCAGCAAACACTTACCCCCGCTCGAGCTGGAGGGACACTTCGTCGACGATTGTTGGCGAAACTAATAACGATAAAATCGTGCGATTGTTGGTCTTGCCCTTAATCTGCAGGGGGGATAACAATAAAGTATAAATAGCGCTTATAGACACATGAAAAGTTTGCCCAATTAAGCCAAAATACATTCGAACTTGGGCCTGCCTTTGTCCGCTCGCCTCGCTGCACTCAATTCGATTAATGCGCAGCGATAAGGCAGCCCAATTCATGATTTGTGCTCAGCCTCCCCCCCTCCCCCGGTACCCACCTCTGTCAGCGTGTTGCGCACATCCTTGAGGCGAGCCTGCAGATCCTTGCGCACAGGCTGAGGCCATTGGCGCTCTGCTCGCTCCAGCAGTGGCTGCAGCACATCGTCGAAGAGCAGCGACATTGTTTCGATTTTACTGTGCACCGGAAAGTCACCGTAGAGCACGGTGCTCTGGAAGTTGGCCGCCGTCAGCGGCTGTGCCACATTGTGGCGTATAAAGTAGGCACACTTGCCGCGCGGCACACCGTCCAGCGTGGTGAAGCTTGACGAGGCCAGTGGCATGGGCACCAGCAGTGTGCCCGTTGTGGTTGCTGCTGCCACCACAGCTGCTGTGGCAGCACTGGTGGCATCATTACCAACAGCACCGGGAGCACCTTCGGTGGTGCGTATGGTTGCTGCCGCCGCTGCAGGCAACATATAACTGCGATACAGATCACTTACACAGCTACGCGGCACTAGTTCGCTGCCCGGACTGAGCGTCATGATGAGCACCCGGCTGCGGCCGTGCAGCCAGTCCAGCACGATGCACTGCAGACAGGCGGCAAATGAAGTGTGTGCGAGAGAGAAAGGTATAGAGAGAGGGGGAGCGTACTCACCCGGAAACTATCGTTGGCCATCATTTTGGACCATTTGTCGGGTTTGAGTCGCATTGTGGTCGTCGTGTAGCTGGCCACGCGCTCCAAGCGTGCGTCGCTCCAATCACGCAACACGCCCCCTTGCTGGCCGCCGGCCATGGGCAGGGAGTCATCATCGCTGCTGGCAGCGGGCAGAGCTGCATTCACATCCATGTCCACATCGCCATCGGATACGGACATGGTCGCAAGGCAAACGAATCAATTAATGACGAGCAAGGCAAACAGCTCGGCGCGGCGTTTGGTTTTGAAATGATTTTGACCCGCAGTCACTCACTTGCCTGGTGTCTAATGCCAGGCAGCACCACTTGGCTGCAGCTGGGCGTCAGCGCGAGCCGCAGCACCAACACACACACGCACACACACAAACTCGCACATCGCATATCGATCAAACTTTAAGCGAGAATAAAAAACTCTGATTTTAAAGTGTGTGCGAGCTGCGCCTGTCGGAGCCAGCAGCAGTTTCTAATGCAAATGGGCAAAGTTTAATGACAGCTAGCCCCGCCCCCCTCTCCCAGCCCCTTTGCTTGCCTCTGAAACAGACTTTAATTGCGCAGCACGAAGCAAGTGAAATGCAATTTCCGTTCGCATAACTCAAAATCAACTTCAGCTGCATCCAAATCGGAGCTGCATCGCGATTAACACATGCACACTATATACATTTATGTGCATATATAGCTGCTGTTATTCATAAATCTGTTTTCCATTTGCAGACGAAGCTTGCAAAGTGTGCTGGCCAACGTGGCGTATGCGTATTATGTGAAATTTTAAAAATGCCCTAAGAAGAAACGTGTTGGTAATGCTTCAAAATGCCAGGCAATGACCACTCCATAAAGGGGCGCACACACACACACGCGTAGCATTAAGTGCAACAAGAATAACTTTAGCCAAGGAAAGTGCATTTTATACACACACACACACATACATACACACACAGAAAGTAGACTTTATGCCAGGCGGATTGCAGCGAACGTTCCGGCCCAAAGCTTTGCACTCGCCCAGCCACGAACGGACTGAGTGACTGACGGAGAGACTGACTGCGAAACTGACTGCGAAACTGACTGAGAGAATGACTGACTGAGTGACTGACTGCGAGACTGACTGACTGACTGACTGAGAGACTGACTGACTGCCTGCCCGCCTGGCTGAGTGAGTGACATGTGTCAAGTAAGCAGCAGCAGAAGTGAGTGTTGCCAGCGTGCTTAAAATGCTACGCAATTACCGCAAGTACAGTAAGGAAAAACAAGTCTCGACGCAACTCAACTCAACTCAACTCAACTCGACAGGAAAGTGCTCAGCCAAGAGATGCCCTGCAGTGCCCTGCCAAGATCTCAAGTAGCTACGTGCAACGCTTGAGTGCTACTCAAAGACCATTTGGATGCAGCGCGATGTTGACTCTGCCCGCTTGCGCTGCCACTAATCTATATACCCCCAGTCTTAGTGCCAGTGCAGGGTATGACAAGTGTGTGTATGATGTTCATGATGCTGCTGATGATGATGACGGTGATGATGCTGCTGCTGATGATGACATCTCGGATCGCAATATAACTTTGATAGTCGAGCAACTTCACTTTCAAATATCAGCGACATCGCATCAGGAAAGCAACTCGGGCTGCATCTGGCTGGCAGTCACCCTCAGGATAAATGCAGCATCCTCATTTCCACTGGCAGCCACAACTGTTGCGGTCTTTTGTGGAGCAGCTTAACTAGCGTACGCCAAGGCGAGTGAGGGGCGAGGGGCGTGGCGTGTCTGCTGTACCGTCTTAATGAATTTGCTTGTCGCTCTCTGTTTGTGCTCGACTTAAATTCCACTTACTCTTTGACTGCATGTTAAACACACAAACACACACACACACACGCACACTCCCCCGACAGAGAGTTGTTTGTATGTATGTGTGGTCTGTAAATAATAAGTTTAACATTTAAACAGATTATGTTACGTCAGTTTCGCTGCGGTAAATTGTGAAAGCTTTTCATTCTCGCATTATGCCGTGTCCATTTGTCGAACCGAGCTGAACGCAAAAATATGTGCATAAATACTCAGTGGGTCCAAGGCAAACATTTAAAAAAAAAGGAAAAGAAAAGAGAGGAAAGAACAAGAAAACAAAAGCAACAAGGCAAAGCGCTGCAAAACCTCCAAGAAAAATAAACGTCAAATTGATTTTAAAAGCAGTTTCTTGATGGTCCAGGCTCACTTCAAATTAAGTAAATCGCACAGAGACAGAGGTGGAGAAATGGTGGGGAAGTGGAAGGGGGGAGTGGGAGCACACGACGGACAGCGTCCGGCACTGAGCCATGAAAAATGAAACTGCAAAATGCTTTTACTACAATCTTCACTCACTTTCCCTCCCCCTCTTGCTTGCCTGTCGCATTGCTTTCATATTTTTACTACGTTTTGTTCTTTTTGAATTTATGCCAAGCCAATTGGGAAGCCTTCTCTGCTCCGCTAGCTGCTGCTGCTGCTGCTGCTGCTGATGAGTTTCATTATGAACGAACAAATCATCATATGCCGTGGCTGTCAGACTGCACGGCGTCGCGCTCGTTTAAAAGCCATTTCATGCATTTGTTAAGCGTGCTCCACTTTGCATGTGTGTGTGTGTCTGTCTCTGTGTGTGTGTGTGGCGAGTCAACACTATGCGAGTCGAACAAATGCCATTTGGGCAAGATTATGAGAGCTTTGGGAGTAGTATCTATTTAAAGCGACCACATTGCGTATTAGTAATCTCGCCAGAGCAGGACATGCCATGCAGTCAATACTCGCACCTCAAATACTCTACCTTTAGCTAATGAGTGAGGGAGCTAATGCAGGCTAGTCTCTATAGATGAAGAAGTTTAAAATTTTTTAAACATTTCATTTCATTTTTTTCTCTTTTTGCCAATTTTTCTGCATTTTCGGTGCTGCCTGCAAGTTAATTGATTTAATTGTCTGCTCGCCGTGTTACAAATTGCTTGACAAATGGCGCATGGCGCCCGGCTAGGGTATGCCTGGGTATGGCATGGACAAGGGACAAAGCGCCTGGCAACATCAACAAATCGATCAGTGCACAGTTTTCCATTAAAACGCCTCGCAAAAAAGACGAAAAGCAAGAGACAGAGAAGCAGGGAGTGAGAGGGAAAAAGGGAGAGAAAGAGTGAGAGTAGCAGAGAGAGAGAGAGAGAAGTAGAGAGAGGGAGGCAGAGGGAGTAGTAGACAAAGCATTTGCCATTGGCAGTGTAAACAACGCTGACGACTGGCTGGCCTAGTCCTTGTCCTTGTCAGCCTGGTCGGCCTGGTCAGCTGCTGTTCGATGTTGAAACAAAACCAGTTCGCTGTAGCAGCAACAACAAATCGAACAACAACAGCAAGAACAACAACAAATATGATTCTTGGCGGTGGTGTTGTGTGCAGCCTAACGACAACATTCAATAAACAATTCACAATTGATTGACAAACGGACGGGGAGCTTTGTCATTTGGATTCACTGCTGACGATTGACCGACGTGGAGCAGACATTGTTGGATTGCTCCCGATGACGACGACAAGTCAACGGAAGGATGCTGGTTCGAGTGGATGAGGAAATTGAAAGGGAATGCTGACAACAAACTCGACAAGAATGCAGCACGACAAAAACACACATACACACGTACAGACGTACGTCAAAAAAAAAGGACGAAATGCTGGAAATGCCAAAAAGGCAAAAGCGCCTCGAACAACTGAAGACAATGAAAGCAAATTTCTGAACGGACATCCGCCTGCGATTAGGCAACACCCTTGCTCTTCTGTACATCGTTACAGGAAGACTGGACTGCTTACACTGTCCAACACATAAATACTTGCTTGGTGCCTTTGTCCTTTTTTTTTTTTTGCTTATGAATCGACACACAAATAGCCACACCCAAGTCAAACGGTTCTTTATTTTGCTTATTAAAAGGTGCCTCGCACTGAAAATTAGTTGACATTCATCTTTTATGAAGTTGCCCAAAACCGGTTAACTGCTCTTCGACAAAGTTGCCCAAGAGAATAAGGCATAAAGTGAAAAAGAGCCTTTTGAATGACGTTGTCAGGTGTAAAGGCAAACGGGTTGCTTGAAAGTTAAATTTTGGGTTCAAAAATAATTATTTAAAAACAAAAAAAAGAAAAAGGACACACTTCGATACACTTCGCTCAATTTACTGATGTTCGAAACTATTGAAAGCGTTAATTTAAATACATTTTGTGTTTATAGTTAATTAGTTTTCAATTAAATTTTTTTTTTTTAAACATGCTGATCGCTGTTTGATGCTTAACAGTATTTTGTTATTAAGTGTGACCTTAGTCCTTTCACTTTCGTAAGTATATTTTGCGACCGGTAACCCTGCCGGTATCACTATCGATAAAATAGTGTTGCATAACGCAAAAGTAGCGCGGTATTATGGACTGAAATGTATTCACTGAAAATAATTCTAGATTTAATATATTTCTAGATTAACAATGACTTAATTATTTTTATGGAATTGATCTGGCAACGCTAAATAATCTCTTTATTTTTTTTTTTTTTTTTTTTTTTTTTTTCTTCATCTTCAGCTCCATTGCAGTAGATTTTTAAATGCATAAACTTTAAAATATCTCTGCAATTTGAAAGTGAAAATTTCTAAGCCTGATAAGCTTTAGTCTAGCACTAGCTCACCTCCGGGCTGGTCCACTCGATCATCGCAACTGGGACGCGGCTAGCAGCCCCTTAATTAAAACGGCTTCACATTAATTGCGCACGTGACGTTAGCCGCTCATTAACTTGGTGCACGTCGTGCTGCGGTTGTGCGAGGAGAGACGAGAGGGAGGGGGCTGGGGTTGGCATAGTTTGGCAGTGGCTGGCTAAAGTTTGGCGGCCAATAAAAAAGGAATTGGCAGTGGAAGAGAGACAAGGCGTGGAGGAGGGGGGAGGTGTAGCATGTTGGTGGGTCAGCGCAACATTTTGTAAGGCAAATCCTTTTGGCAATTAGATACTTGCAACCAATCGAGTCAAAGTGGCACGGCCCGCACGACACCCACAAATATTGCGCAAGTATCATCGTGGTATCGTCGTCTCAATTTCTATCTTCGTCTCCTTCGTCGTCGTCGTCGCATTTCCTAGTGCAAATATCCCATTACTCGGATGAAACTTTTAATTAAAAAGTTGCCAATGACAAACTGAATGGGGCGGGGCAGGGTGGTCTGGTTGTAGGTCGCCTTGGCTAGAAGTGAAACTGAACTGAAACTTCGGTACGCTCTGAGAAATGTTCTATACTCGCACTCGCACTCGCACTCGACGCACTCCTCAAAGCAGCTTAATATCTGTGCCGGCTCAGACTGGCAAGGGGGAAGTGGCTGCTCCAGTCTGGCACGCACGTAATTGAGACAAACTTTGAGACAGTAAAACATTCGTGCAATGCCTCGGGAAGCGCAAGAGTAGAGAGAGGGGGGGGGGGGGGGCACGGGGGTAGTGTGGTGCGGCTGGATGCCAATGAGAAAATTACGACATTTAAACCCGGAGGTTAAATGCACGTGAAATATTAAGTTTAGTTGCATGAGAGCGCACTAAATCTTCTGCTTGTGGGTCATTTGTTTGGACCATCCCCTGTCGCTCCCCACTCTCACTTGCTCTCCTCGGCTAATTATGGCCAGTCGTAGCCGTAGCCATGCTGCATCACGCAAAGTCCTGAAGCTCGGAGTCAGCTTCCAAGTTGAATGTTTCTTGAGCGTGATAAATTTGCGTGTCAGCACACGTGCCTGATCCGTTGCTTGGCTATATCCAATTTGCAAATCGTAGCTAATTGTTGAGGCTGCTGCTCGAATTGTTCTTCCATTGAGTGCGCCTTGCATCGATTGATTAAAATCTTGCTTATCTGCAACGGCAAAATGCAGTCGAGCGTGCGCGATGGTTCCGAAATTGCACAATAACAAGAAATGCGTATCGAAAGGGGGGAGGGGAGAGAGGAGATACAGGCAGGAGTCTGTTGGGGACTGCACTGTGTTTCTAGGGGCGTGGTGGTGGCTAATTATGCTGCCAATGGCAACGGTAAATGTTACGATTTTGCAAAATAATCAGAAAAGGCTTTGAAACATTTTACGTACGAATTTTCACCGGGAAATGCAGTGGGAATGCAGAAGGGGGTGTACCTATTGGGGATTTCAGGAGGGTGTTGGTTGCGTCGCAGTTGCCCTCATTGTGTGGGCGTGTTGTGTGTTCGAAGCGCATCGAATTCGCTTGTCTGGACCCGGTCAAGCGGCTCGAACGAGATGCGGCACGGCGAGGGGAGGGGAGGGGATGAGAGGAGGTTACGGGACGGAAATGCTGCGGTGGCCATGTTGCTGCTTTGTTGCGTTATCTAATTACAAAGGAATTGTGCGGCAGCGTCGCACACTTTTTGCTCGGGCCACCAACATTGTTTTGGCCCCGTTTACAGGGAGGGAGGAGGCAAATTAATATTTCCAATTCAAACGAAACGTAATGCACGACTTCAAAATACCCCGCATGCAATGCAAAGTTGAAGTGCTATAAAAAAGCTTATTTGTTCTTCAATTGTTTTCTTTAATATGTTTGTATTAAATGGTAAACATTATATTTAATATATATATTTTATACATCTTATATATTAGGATATTTTGTTATTATTTTTAATAAATCAACATATCAACATCTTTTTTCTCATTTGCTTGTTAATAATTGTTGTATTGTATTCAACGTTTTTTTAGCCTGCAAACATTTATTAAAATTTAATTTGATGCACAAAGACATTTCAAAACAATGCCAAATTATTTCGAAATGTTTTCAATAAAACTTTAATTGACTAAAGAATACTGTATAGCATATTGAGGTCAGCTTTGAATTCATATATAGTGCTTGCGGCATTTTAAAATGAAATTCTGATATAATTAACTTATGAATGTTTGTATGTATGAAAAATGTTTATGTTTATTTTATATTTAACTTATGAACCGGTTCAATATTCCCATGTTGCATTTACGAATGTGCTACGGGAATCCGATTTATGCTTATGTGATTGTGCACACACACAAACACACACACAGACACACATTGGCGTAGGTTCGAAATTGTCAGCCTTGTGGCCTGGAAGAGGGCAGAGCCCGCAGTTAGTTACACATAACCAGGCACATATGCGCTAAATACACTCGTGTCTAATAAGTTTTAGCCAAATGGCCATTGAAGCGAGCACCCACACATGGACACACACAGCCGCACAGAAACAAACACACACACACACACGCGCACAGGCACACAAATGGTTAGTGGCGGAATAAACAAATGTCGGGTCGGTCCTCCAGGGAGCGGGGTCACAGCTGCGTATGCAGCATACTTTGGGGCGCATGGCGAAAAATTGTCAAACTGCCGGACGCGGCCCAAAAAGTCAGTTTGGGTTCGAAATCTGCTTACCCGTTTTCCGGCAGTCCCACAAGAGCTACCCTCTCTCCAACGAAACCCGATCCCAACTCGCCGTGAGCCTGGTGACCGTTTGCAAAGCGCTTGAATTTAAATTGACAAAATATTTGGTTGTGGCACACGCGCCCAACGCTTCTATCGGTCACAGGTAAAGAGCTAAATTTTGCGAGTGGCAAAACGAGAGGCAAGAGGACACTAATTGCGCGTTAGTCAACACTCGTATTAAAAATAATATTTGCAGCAATTAATACAAAAAAGAAAATACAAAACACATAAGGGACACAATAAACCAGAGGCAAAGGTTACGGTGGAATGCAATCGACAGTCGGATAGCCTTTGACCTATGTATGTTTAAATGCCATATAAGTATTTGACTGATAAGATAGATCACATGATGCTCGGCTGTCTCCCTTGTGGACTGACACAAGCAGTTGGTGCTATGGTTATACTTTCTTAAATAACTTCAGTGTTTATTGTTCGATCGAATTAATCGAAGTGATTTGGAAGGTGTAAATAGATATTCTTAGTTTAAGCTCGAATGGTACAAAAAATAAAAAACACTAAAGGTAATTTTGAGTAAGCTCCTCTAAAATTATAAATTAATACAAAAATTATTTTAGGTTGACTGTGATTGCAGGCCATACAAGCAGAGGCGCAACAAAATATTAAAAACCCGTCAAAACAGAAATGTGATGAAATTATGTCAAAAATTGACTTGATAGAGAAATTACGCACTTTATGGAATTTGAATACGCCTCCTGCTAATAGCCACAACAATGTCCATAAATGCCGCCTGCCGTCGCTAATATTCTATGAAATTTCACAAATTCAAAAAGGGTAAAACGCGAGCTTAACAAACGAGTACCCGTGTTAGCGGGAAATTATGCTAATTTGAGAGACGTCACATGTGTAACACTGCCCCCGGTACCACATAGAAAGATCCATTTAGAGAATTGTTTAAAAATTTATAACAAAATTTAAAGAATTTAAAAAATGTTACAAAAGCTGCAACTTACAGAGAATTTAGTGTCTAACGGAGTTTGGCTGTACAGGATAGTTTGGGATGTAGATATTGTTTCTTTATCCGCTTTTCAGATTCCGACTTCCACACAGTTTGAATGCAGCTACGCTCTCACGGCCTTGTATAGACAAATTAATGAACGCCATACGGCTTTGCTCGTTGGGGCATATTGCGCTTGAGTAGATTCCAGTTTATGCTTGTGGGCGCTGGGAGATGACGCACTTTCTTCTGTTTTTTGGACACGCCCTTCAGCTTGGAACGTATACCGTGCAGATTTTGATATTGACTTGCGCTGCGAACAACCTTACTGAGCTGCTTGGCCAGCTTTGGTGGCGGCGTAGATCTACCGCCCTTGGCACGGAATTTACTTTTCAGCACCATCTTTCCATGAGCCGAGTGTGTTTTGCCACCCAGTTTCGTTTTATTGCCCGTGCTCGCCTTGCCGATACTTTTGCCCGATTTGGAAGAATTCAGTGTGGATGGTTTTTTGGGTTTATGTGATTTACGTGTTTTCAAATTCTTAACGGACTTTGTCGTCTGTGCAATGGCACCGCCAGTTGCTCGCACCGCTGGGACAGCAGGTCGAGGCTTCACTGAATATTTGGGCATTGTTGGGGATTGAGTGGAAAAAACTCTGGCAGCCTGGACAATCGAATCAAAATTCCCGAAAACCTGCATTATGTTTCTATTCACATACTGTAGATACTTCAGCGACGATTGACACAAGCTGCACTTTGGGTTCTTATCACAATTGTTGCGTATCAAACTCTCCAGATACAAAAAGTTTTTTGCCATGTTCTCACAATGTGGGCAAGTGTTCATATTGCGCTCGTAGTGATTCTCTTTAATATTGGCGATTTGCTCCCTGAAACCTGACTTTTTTTGTTCAATATTAACTGTCGAATTCTGTGGGACAATGTATGACTTAGCGGTTTTTTTTTTATCGAAACCGAACATTTTTCGTAGAACTGAAATTTTGTTAACCTTGTCCGTTGTTGAATGAGAATGTAATAAATTATTAGTTTTCATACTAAACAAACTAAATTAATTTTCATAGCCTACCTGAGCCATAATTTCGATTAGACTTTGCGAGAGCGAGATGTTGAATACTGAATAATTTTGCGAGACTTTTGATGCGTTGAGCCGACTCGATGACATTGATATCGTTGCCTGCTGCCATCTCTCTAGCGTTTAATTCGAGACATGACCTCAATTTGACTCTAATATATATTAAATACAATTTACTCTTCTCTATTTCTCTTTTTTGGATCGTATCGTTTCTATTTCCGGGCGCACAATTAGCGCTAATCAGTTGGACGGCCCTGTCTTTATTTCTCTGCTGCTGCAGTTGTTGCCATTTTCTCTCTGACTTTCCATTTCCATTTCCCAGTGTCATTTTGTTGTCGTTGCTGGCACAATTTGGGTCAGCTCATTGCGATGTGCGGCTGTAATTTATTTCATTTAAAGATTAAATCGCAAAATTTCACTAGGTCGTTTCGTACACCTTTCGTACACTTTTAACTGACTTCAACTAAATGCTGACCTTGACTGGCACACTGATTACCGCAATTATGTTCCAAGTATTTGTGTCACACACTTTTTGTTTTTCTTTCTTGGCAAATAGTGGAAATTGGGTAATTATTTCAATTCGTTGAGCTAGCTTTATTAAATTGCCATCAGTAGAATTGTCGTGATCGATGAGGTTGCGGGAGGAATATAATATAAATAGGGATTAAAAAAGCAAGATAAGGATATTTTAGTTTCAATATATTGGTTTGAAAGAAAGTTGACAATAAAAAAGAATATTTAAAAAGGCAGTTTTATTTAAGTTTAGTTTTAATTAATAACTAAAGCATATATCAAATAAACTTCCTCTCTGTGTCTGTAGACTTTTTGTGAAATTAATGACCATAAAAAGAAAAGAAAACTTATTTTAGTTTGAAAAACTTGCACTTCATATGCGTAAAACATTTTTTAGTTTTTGTTTCATTTTAAGAAAACTAAAATTTAATAACTCAACACAAAATAATATGCTATTTAGTCTGGGAAGTCTGTCGTAGTATGTAGGTCAAGTTTTAATGTCACTGAAAATAAACTTAGTCGAAACTTATACGAATACTTTTTCTTTATGTTATGAAGAAACAGTAGAAAGTTTGCTCACAATTCTTCAAATGAAAGTTTCTCGTTTATTTATCATAGACACACAAGAAACCACTCTCGACTGGGATGCATATGATACTGTCAGTAGTTGCGTAAAACTAACATATCTCGTGCTATTGATTCCTTGATAACATACTTCGTGCATATTTTGCTTATTTATTTTATAGCACATTTATCTAAACGCTTAAGAGCTGTTAGTGAGCCAGCACATCAATAAAACGAGATCTAAAGAACGTTTCCCACAAGTTCGATTTGAAAATATCTTCGAAATGTCAAGCGCAAGTGCAGAGCGGCAATAAACAGAGCACATACACACTCACACACACACACACACACACACACAACTCATACACATCTGCAGTGAGTGCTATGGCCATAAAGTTGATTGTCCATAAATGTATGGGGCGTATACGTAACGTCAGGCGGTGCATTAAACCAATGCAGCGCTCTGTGCAGCTCACTGCCGCCCCTTCCTTGCCGAAGCAGGGCGTGGCCAACGACCGTAAAGTGCTATCGTAATGAATTTATTAAAAGTTCATTTCGCAAAGGAGCCGCTCTTGCTCCGAGTCAGCTCAGCTGATTTCTTGGGCTTGGCCCGGTTCGCCTCCACTTGCCCCTGCTTGCCTCGAGTTGCCCCGACTTGCCTCGCATGTTGGCCAAGTTTACCCAAATAGATTGCAATTACCAACAAGAGAAAAGAGTAGAGGCAGCTTTGCATGCGACAATGCGAATGTGAGTGTTAATGGATTTGTGCCAAGTTCCCGACGGCACTCGGCCGTTTACTGATTTATATGCCGTCGAAATTTGGGGCGTCGCAACACTCGGGCACTCTGCTCGGGCTTGGTCAATGCGTTTGACTTTGGTAAATGCCATACGGTGGCACAGTTATGCCAACTCCATGTTGTATAGTTTTTTTTTTTGTTCTTCTTTGACCCACAAAGGTTGCGCTGACGTCGCGCCCTTTCGCTGTAACGACTTCCTGCGTCGCAGTCGACGCCATAGCAGAGCAAACACACCTGCGGCTAGTTAGATTTGCATGTCGACGTCGCTGTCGGCGTCGCTGTCTTGGCATCGAGTATTTTGTTTTGTTTGCTCTTCGTGCCTTACGTGTTTATGGCCTGCAAAATGGGCGATATTGTGGACGAAAGTGAAAGTTGCTTCGCCGCTGGCTCACTTCATTCGACTTCACTTTGCTTCACTTTGCAGCACTTTGCTTCGTTTTGCTTTGCGAGTGGGTGGCAACGCGACGCGACGTGGCAGCGAGGCGACGTGGCGGCGAGGCTTTTCAATATCAACAGTGGCATGCATAATTTCTTGCCTGAGCCTATGTAAATTTGCTCGGAAGTGTTCGACTGTGTGAGTGTCGGTGTGTGTGTGTGTTGCTGTTCTACTTTTAGACGCGTTAGCCAAGTTTAGGCCCTACCAAAAGCAGGTCAACTTCATTTTTCGCGCTGACCGACCAGCAAACCACAGCAGCGGCAGTGGCAGTGGCAGCAACATTGGCAGCAGCAGCAACAACACTTGCCACTTGCCCCTTGCCAGCTGCCCGTCGCGAGTTGCCTCTTGCCAGCTGCCAGCTGCCCCTTGATGTGCAAAAGCCGCAAACACAAATTAGCACAGCGGCAGCAACGCAACGCAACGTCGCTGCTGCTGCTGCTGCTGTTGCTGCTCGCGCCAGCAACAAGAACAACCCGGCCATAATTTCTTTTGCAACGATGCCAAGCCCTTGGGCAACACACTCGCACACTCCACACTTGCACACTCGCACACATTTGCATTTGGTTGGCTGCTTTGGATTCGCGTTTTTGGTTTTTACTGCTTTTGATTTTTATTGTTATTATTTTGGAGTTGACGTCGCTGCCGGCGTCGCAGTCATGTACGTCACCACGGCACGTTCCCTCCCCTGCCCCTCAACTCATTCCGCTGTCCATTTGCCATCGTCATTGCCATCGCCAGTGCCTTGGGCGGCATAAAGTTCGAATTGCAAATGTTTTGCGGTCAGTTTGGATTCGAAGTTGGCAGGCAACGCGACGCTATGCCTCATTGGCGCACCTGAGTGCGGTCCCGGTCCGATATCAGTTAGTCGTCGCCTTTAACTAGCAAATTATTTTGCGGTCAGTTCGCGTTTAGTTGCCAAACGACTCGATTGCCATTCACTGTGCCCAAGAAGCTGGAGCAGCAGCGAGATTGATCCTTCTCTCTTGCAGTGAGAAAAGGAACGACTGCAATCGTTGACTGGTAAGCTGATTAAAGAGCTGGTATTAAAAACTTTAAACTGAATTTGCAAGCACTTTTAAGTGCACCGAAAAGTATGCTACATAAACGTTTGTGGTATAACAAATAATCAACGAGGTTATTCAAGTTCTTTAGCGTATTTTATGGCTTCACTTTTGTTTTATTGGCCATAAGTGGCGCCTCTAATAAAAGCAAATATTTTAATTGCCACTGCTGCCAGAGCGAGCGCATTATTGCTAGTGCTCTTCAGAATTTCGCTGCAATAAACTAGACAGTTGTGGGAAACCCTAATGACGGCACGTCAGAGTTATTTTTGGATGCGGTGGATTAAACAAACGGGGAAGAGAAATTGAAACGAACATAATAAAAAGTTCTTGGCTATTTTTCTTTAACCACAAATATATTAGATATATTTTCAAATACTGAAATTTATATCAAAATTTGATTTTCTATTTAATAAATAAATGCACACTTATAATACGTTGCTGATATTAAATTTAAAGGAAATACACTTTTCTTCTTCTGAACGAAAAAATTGAATGAAATTGCAATGCCGCAGCAAAAAGTATGAAATGCCTTATTGGAGCATCAGTTTTCCGAGTGCATAACAAGTAGATATAATTGTTTCCTCATAGTTTAGCATCAAATTTTCGCCCACTTTGTGCAACGGCAACAACGTTGGCTGTTGCACCTTCAAGTTTCGCGCAACAATTGGGTCAGGCTTGGGGCGCTGCGTCCTTTTTTAAAAGTTGTGCACAAAAGTATGCAATAAATACACAAGAAACTGGCCGGCGGCCGAAAATCTTCGAAAAGCGCTTTACGAATTTTATGCTAATAAAATTTATTGCTGCTGCTGGGAAAAAAAAAGTTTTACTTACACATACTTATACAGCATATTTATCGTGAACGCAGCAGCAGCAATTTTTTATGGGCCGTCGGACAATAAAAAAAAGCAAACGGTAAACAATTTAAACTTTGCCCGTGCAGAGAGCTGCCCCAATAAGTATGCTAAAATATTTGCAGACATATTTCGAGGGAGGCGCAATTAAAAGAGTTTGGGTTACTGCAGTCGAGTCTATTATAATGCTATTTGTCTGCCATTTGTGTAGGTGTCTGTCTGAGTTTATGTTTGTGTGTGTGTGTGTGTGTGGAAAGCACAAAACTTTTCACGCATTGCCAAAACGGCCGCACTCGCTGCGCATTTGAGCTAAAAGCATTTTCAATGCTTTTAACTATTTTTGATGGCGTTACGCACTATAAACCAAGTTGAAATTGCAAAGAGTTCGCCAAGAGTTCTAAGGGCAAGAGAAGGAGAGCAAGAGAAAGAGAGAGGGAGAAGGAGCAAACTAAATCTCAAAGGGAGTTCGCAGTAAAACTTAATGAAACAAAGCTGGCGCTGAGGATTCTCTTGTAATAATGATTTAAATATAAATCGGTTGCCTTTGACAAGAGCGCGAATTAATTATGCGAACAATTGGAGCAAAAAGCGGGCGGGGCAACAGTTCAGGTTAGGTCAGTCAGTTCAATTGTGTGTGCCATTAAACGGTGTCAGCAATTAACTGAAATCAACACTTGGCATATAATTGACTTGGGAGTCGCCAAAGGGGCACTCCCTTCCCCTACGACACTGCGCACACAACTGTGCATATATATGTAGACACTCTCTGTGTGTGGCGAAGGATAATTAATCTTTAAGCTGCACTGTGCTGCTGTGTTGAGCTGTTTCAATTAAGATTGAGGGAAGAGAGAGACACAGAGGGAGCTACAGATATATTAACAAAAGATTCTCGCAAGAGAGGGAGGGAGACAGCGATTCAGGGGGAGTGGGAGTTAGTCAGATATCTGCAAACCGTTCGACAGCTTTTGGCAAAGATTCAACTAATTATCTTTGTAATAAATACACTTGTCGCAATCGCATTTCCTACTATGGTTGCCCAGACAACGCCAAAGTTCTAATCAGAGAGAGAGAGAGTGGGAGAGTGGTAGAGGCTTCGTATGTGACTCGAGCACTTAGGGCGAACTGTCAGGTGCAATAAGGTGGCTCAGCACTTGAGCCACATCCCCCTTTTCTCCTTCTGTGCTTGGCTAGAAAGTAAACTTAAATTAGCAACTATTTGAAGCATTTATGGGGCATATCAAAAGATCTGATGTGTTGCAAAGTAGTTGATAGAGCGAGCGAGACAGAGAGACAGAGAGATAGAAAAAGAGAAAGAGAGGGAGGCGGAGACAGCTGCCATCGTGGAATTAGCACAACAAAGTTGCACGCATGCACCTGTCAGTGCTTTTAAGTGCGAGGCGAGCACCCTGTCAGCAACCTGTTTATGAGCCAACAACTGACAAGCCGACAGGCCAAAGTGAGCCAAAAGCAAACAAACAAACAAACTGCCACATGAAACTATCACATTTTGCCAGCGAAAGCATGCGGGCAAGGCAGGTAGCAAGCGGCAAGCGGCAAGCGGGATGCAAATGCGGGCAACTCCAGGCATGGAGCAACATCAACAAGTACCTGCACACGGGGCACGAGCATAACTGGACGACTCAGAGACGCATAAATACATAAGCCACTGCTGTACGCATGTGTGTGTGCATGTGTGTGTGTGTGTGTGTGTGTGTTGGTGTTGGTGTTGGTGTGTGTGGCAGATAAGAAGGAGCTCTTAGTCGAGCTACGAAGCGAGCAGCTCAGTTGCTCGGTGCCGAGCTTGAAAGCAGTCACTCGCCGAGAGCAATTTTAATTAAAAGAACTGCATGCAGCAGCAGCAGCAGCAGCAAAGGCTGGAGCACTTACTGCCACGCCCAGGGGCGCCTCTCGAAATTTGCCTGGCTGCTGCTGTTTCGATTCGTGCAGCAAATGCAGCTGCCAAAGCTGCCCGCACAGTTCACAATGTGTGCAGTTTATTTCTGGGGCACTTAACTGACTGCTCGACTCAGCCGGGGTGGCTACAATTGTTGCTGCTGCTGCGACTGCTGCTGCTGCTGCTGCCACTGCTGCTGCTGCTGCTGCTACTGTTCTTGACATGCCACAGCGAGAAACTTTTCGGCATTCGGTGGTAGAGAAAATGTTGGCCGGGCTAACACATCCCGACACAAGTCAAGGAATTTATGAGCTGTAACAGCTACAAACGTGCGAGTATAAGCGTGAGTGTGTGTGCGAGTGTGTTTGTGTGCGTGTGTGTGTGTGCTGAGAGTGTACAGGCGTGTGGCTGGCTTTTGGCTTAATTGAAATTTAAACGCTTAGCCTCACTGTCAGCCGTTAAGGCTTTTCTTTTTGGCATATGAACATGGCAGCACTTCAGCATGAACTTGGCACTTTTGCTATTTCAATTTTCCAGCCTGGCAGCCGGACAAGTTGCCAGACTGTGTAAGTATGTGAGTGCTTGACTGTGTGAGTGTGTGAGTGCATGAGTAGATTCGTAGCTGGTCATGATTACCAGAGCTGAAACCAATAAAAAGCACAATATTTAACCCAATTAAGCCGCCAAACTTTGTTAACGCAACTCGCGCTCCCTCTCTCTGTCTCTCTCTCTCTCCTTTCTCTTTCTTGCTCTGTCTAGCTGGCACGCAAGGGGTGTGCGTGTATGTGTGTGTGCGTGAGTTGGGGGCGAGCTGTGCTCTGCATTTGGGTTGCCAAATGGCCACTCGCCTCCTCATTGCCATGGCAACTTGGGTGGCCAACACAATAACACGGAGCATGCACCAAAGGTACACACACACACACGCACAGCTTGGCTGGAAGGCAGAGAGACCTAGAGCAGGCACACACACTCATAAATGCATTGGCAGTCCAGTTGTTCGATAGATTCCAACGGTGCCTGGCCAGCAACGCGAAGTGCACAGTATTTTCTTCTTATCTGTCATGATAATGTGAATGGCCAAAGAAAATTGTGGTTGAAAAGTGGAGAAAACTCGAGGGGTGGGCAGTGTGTAGTGTGCGTTTTCGAGTGACAAGTCAAACGTCAGCAGCATCGAGCACAAATGCGGTGAAAACACAGCTTGACTTGGACAGCAGCAGCAGAGAGCAACAACACCCAGAGAGCAACACAGCAAAGTCGCTCAGCTCAAACGCAGCGTTGCGAAAATTCCAGTGCGCTGTGTGAAAAACCTCTGAGTGACGTGAAAATGTCAACAATTTGTGCTGTAAATGCAGTCAAAGGTAAACACTGGACACAGCCAGTTAACCAGAGAGTGCCCTTCAGTACAGCACCCCCTACCTCCCTCCCTCCCCCTGCCGCGCTAGTGCCTTGGGAGAGAATTAAAATATATTTTGCTGGAATTTCAGTTTTGCGCTGAGAATGCTTTTGTCGAGCTGCAGCTGATGCTGCTGCTACTGCGGCGGCTGCTGCTGCTGCAGATACATTAAATTTTCATTAGATGGCAGCCAGCTGTATTGGCTTTTACGAGCATAATTAGCCAGCTATTTGGTGGCCCAAAGTCAAAGACAAAGTCAAAGGCATCCCACAGCAAATGGGCAAAGCTCGCAGCAGAAAGGAGCTGAGGCAAACAAATAACAACAAGCTGCCCAGACAAAATAGTTCATCTGCCCCGATACGCAGCTAGGTGAGGGTGTTATCTGTGTGTTTGTGCGTGCGTGTGTGTGCGTTGGCATTACGTACTGTGCCGCTCCCCCTTAGGGTTTCACACTCGTTGGTAAAGTGGCTTTTTGAGTGGTTTTTCAATGAAGTGTTAAGTGGGGGGAGCAAACTGCCAGGCTGCTCAGTCGCACTGCTCTCTCTATGTGTGTGTGCGCCACTTGAGCTAGCTGTAGCTGCGTGTGTGCGTGTGTGTGTCTATTTAGTTGTCGCTGCCTATGTGTTTGTCTCTTTCTGTGCGCCTCTGCAAATAGGTCTGCGGTCTGTGCACACCTTTAGCTAGCGTGCTCGCAGTGTTGCTGTTGTAATAGTGTGTGTAGTGTTTGTGAGTGTGAGTGTGTGTGCGGTGCTTCTTCTTGCCGTCATTGTTTGATGGTGGTTATAAAGCTGACAGCTGTCAGTTGGCAGTAAATTTGCTAAAATGTTTATTTGCCAAGCGGCTGAGTTTGCGTTTAACAGCATTCACAGCATTCGCACAGTAACCGCACACACACACACACACACACTGGCAAAGAGGCACACTTGAATAGTTTGGGTGACTGCCAACATGTCTAAGCACACACAAACACACCCACGCACACACACAGACACAGACACAAGTGTGTGTACATTAATGTGGACAGAGGACACAGAGCACATCAGAGGACAGAGGTCCTAAGGCGCATTGCCAGTTTACCAATGTTGGCTACGTTTAATCACTTATAAACAGCCGCAGCTACAACAACAACAACTACAACTACAACAACAATAATAATGCCAGGCATTGCGTGCATGACAAATGTTTTGCTACTTAATAATAGAATAATTATGGCAACACCATAAAACTGCTTAACGATTATGGCACACATGTGTATGCAGCTCAACAGCAGAAGAAGACAGCAGCAGATGGAGAGAGAGAGAGAGACAGAGGGAGAGTGGCAGAGACAGAGCAGAAGAGAGAGAGAGAGCGAGAGAGAGGGGTAGTTTTGAAGCGAGATACAGTAGTGAAAGCGCACAAGTTTAATTTGTTCTGGCATACGCTGCGTATGCGTGTTGTGCATTGCAACTCAGTCTCAATTGTATAGAATATCACTTAATTGCATGCCAAGCACATCGAGTGTGGCCATTGTCGCTGCGAAACTCGCATGTCAATGCAAACATGCAGATATATCGTCTACAAAGGGGTTAAAATTGTGTTGTGCAGAGTGCACAGAGAGAAGGAGCTGAGGAGAGTGCGACAGAGACAGCAAACATATACCAAAGGCATTATTGAGTATCTACTCCCAACCTGCATTGCCCACTAGGTTCGGTAAACTTTCATTTTCTATACCTCAAGTAAATTCAATTTCATTCATATTGCCTTGCCTAGCCGAATCTGCTTTGTCATGCCAGCAAACGATGTGCCTTTCTTCTGTCCCCCCCTGCCATTTCGTACCTCAATTCATCGCCATCTTATTGTCGGCTAATGAACCTCAAACTCTTTGCATACTCAAGCCAAGCCAAGCCGCATTCGCGTTTGTGTTTGAGCTGCTTTTCACTAGTCGTCAGTAAAATTTTATTGCATTTCGCTGCGGCACGAAGCTGGGCTTTTTTATTAATTTATTAAAAGGCAACGCCTGTCGACGTCGACTGAGGCAGCAGCAGCAGCAGCACCAGTAGCAGCAGCAGCAGTGAGGCAGCGGCGACGCAGTCGGTAGAGATTCGCGCAATTCCAACGATGCCAACGATGCTCAACGCCTCGTAAACCTTGCCAAAATCATCATCAACCCATGCTTGATGGGCAGCAGCGGAGGTGGGGAGGTAGGAAGAGAGGGAGGCAGGGGAAGGGCTGCAACCATCGCAAATGAAATGTAAATCTGCTGCGGCCCGCACAAAAAGCAGCCGTAAGGCAACAAACAATCCAACGCAGCCGAGCAGCGAAATAAGCCGCAGATACAGCTCTGCCGCAGTCGCAGTCGCTGCGTGCTGCTGCTGCGATTTTACGTGCTCTTCGAAATTTAATGCGGTGCGTGGTAATCGCCATTCCAGAGCCGCAGTCAGCGAGGCAGCGCTGCGCCATTGGCAGAGCTATCTGCGTGCTCGTATTTATTTAATTCCATTTCGGTTTTCAATCAACCGATAGGTTTGCGCAGCTTTTCCCCATTTATCGCTTTATAAAAGGCAAAAGCAGCTGCTGTCATTATCGTGCTCATCCCACGGTCCAACTGCCACACCCCCACACCCCCTCCCAATCCATTTCAGATTTCCTTTTGCTTTTAAGCACCTTTCGCTCTACTCTTTGCGCATTGTCATAATTTATACGTGATGATTGCCAAAAATAAACAAAAACTTAACAAACCTTCATGTGTGTGTGTGTGTGTGCGGGTTTGACGGGTGTAATCATTATTTGGAAAAACTATTTGCCGTGCGATTTAACAGCGAAATTCACTTTGATATCGCTGGCAAATGAGCAGCGCTTATGTGTGAAAATTGTGAAAGGGAAATTTAAATCAAATTCGTGTGTGTGGGAGAAGCGCACTGAATTTTTCATAGCATACTTTTCAGCGCTTCACGAGGCTGTCAGCATCAGCAGGACGTTGAGCATGGCTGTAGGGAGTGGGTTAGGGGCGGGGGAGGGGCAGGGCGTTACAACTCCCTTCCCCGCCCTTCGGGGAGTTTCGAGAGTCTGAGCTGTTGTTGTTTTTGCGCTGCTTGCGTTGTCTATTTGACAGTTGCCACAGTCGCCGTCTAATTCCCCAGTCTGTCGAGCTGAGAGTAGCGCGCGCACATGTGCAAGTGTGTGTGTGTGTGTGTGTGTGTGTGTGCGCGCCTTTGATAAAAACCGAAATTAATTATTGAAAGCGCCCCGTTGCTGCGCTGCTGCTGCCGCTGCTGGTGCTGTTACTGCGCGACATCTCTTAGCGTCGATTCGCGCTCATTTCACCGCATGTCGCAGCCTGTTGAAAATTTAAAAGGCGTTCAAGCGAAAGCAGTTGGCGCATTAGAGCAAACACACACACACACAGAGACACACTCACACATTCATGTGTGTAAGAGCAACTTCCGTTTACGCTTGAGAGCTTCGCTCCGTATTTACTTTGTGTGCGCGAAAACTGTCGCTATTAACCACAACTAGTGGCAACTAGCAGCAGCGCAGGCAGCCCGCATGACGACCCCCCTACCCCAACCCTGTTCTGCTGCCACTCGCGCGCAAACAAATTAGGCTTTAATTATAAATAGGTAAATACGTGCGACGAGGCGCGTTAACTTGCTGCGGCATCGCGTAAAATGAGTGCAACGAAAATTGTTGGCAGCAAATACAAAAGCAAAAAGCGCAACAAATACAAAGCCCGCCCGCAGCAGCAACAACGAACACAGTAACATCCACCACTACAACAACAACAAGCAGAGTCAAAATTATGCAACAGCGTCCGAAAACGGAAACGCGGCACAGCGCAGCTTCAGAGGCTGCGGCACCGGCCAAGCCGCCACGCCTGAAGGCCAAAACAGTCGAATTTGCCAGCAAAAAGCAGTTGCAATTTGAAAGTCCGTTGCCGCTGCGACGGTCACGTGCAGCGACAGCGAAAATGACAATGAAGACGACAGCAACAGCAGCAGCAACAACTGCAACAACAACAATAACAACAGCCGCAACCACTAGCAAGTTGCGCCAAGGCAAAACAACAAAGCGCACAGCGCCGCCTCCAGTTGCGGCTGCGGATGCCCAAGCGGATGTGGCTGCAACGACGATTGTGAGTGCCACAGCGAATGTGACTGCAACAGCAGCAGCGACAAGAACTCGAACAACTGCGATAAAAACGCGTCTCGCCGTGGGCTGCAGCAGTCTAATGTATGCGTGTCAGCACGGCGACATTGTCCAGGTGCTCGCCCAGATGCGCGCCAAGGTAGGTGCACAATCCCTAGAATTAAGTGGGAGGCAGGGAGAAAGCAAGATGCCGTGGGGACTTACTCACTCGTAACATGACAAGTTGACTCGCAGAACAAGTTGCCCAGTTAAAGCCAAAGCCGGAGTCAGACTGAAATCAGGCGAAGGCGTAACAAGATTCTAATCTTTTTTGTTGTCACGATGAGCCGGCGCTAAGCAGCAGAAGGTGTTGGAATGAATGACAGAGAGAGGGGGAGAGAGGGAGGGGGAGAGCTGACATGACGGAGCGTCTTTAAAGTTTCGCTTGCAGTCATTTCTCACTCACCCACTCATTGTTCTCGTGCGCCTCCTCCTCGGGCCTAATTGCTTCATAAACATTTCGACAAGCAGGCCGAACATAACAACCAGAAAAGGGCCCAAACAAAAAGCAAACCAGCACCAAAACAGAAGCAGAACCAAAGCCAGAACAGCAGCAGAGGCTGAGAACAACCGAGCAAGAGAAATTCCCGGAGCCGAATTAAAATGCTGTAAATGGCAGGACATTTGAAATTGACAAAATAATCCCCCCGGCTTAGTTATGGCTCCCGAATTGTGCCCTTGCCCTTCCTCTCTCTTTGACTGTGGCTCGGCTCGTCCGTCATGCGCCTAAATATGCCAATTTTGTCATTTAATTGAAATTTGAAAAGTTTCTAATTGAACGCAGATAAATTTCCAAGGCTCTCTAATGGTTGAACAGCCCCCCCCTCCCTATTCCCTCTGCAAATTGTCATGTTGCTAGTTTTTGCAATTATTGCTGCCCCTTCTCATTCTCCCCCTACTTCTCCGTCTCGAATCGAGAAACTGCTTTCATTTCCGGACAGTTCACGACTTCTTCTGCCTTTGGGCTGTGTAATTGATATTGACGCCAAATTTGATGTGAAGTTGCCCGATGTGAAGGAACATTGCGCGCACTTCGAGATACTTTTGTACTTTTGGCGTGAACGACAATGCCAAATTTCATATTCAACCTTCAAGTTTTCAAGCCTGACGTCAGTTCACTCGGTTATGTAATTGCTCGATGGTATTTCGAGGCAGATTCTAACCTTGACAGCAGTCTCTCTCCCTGCTCCTGCCCCTCGACTGGTTTATTTGCCTGTGAAATATGGCAAATGTTGGCAATTATTACTTACTTGTGCCGCACACTGCGCGCTTTATGTGCGCCATAAACAACAACATCAACAACAACAGCAGTAAGAGCAACAAGGAGTACCAGCCACAATTCGTGCCACGCCCTCCATTACCCCCGTCCTGGTATGAAATCGTAATGAGAACAACGAGCGTGTCACAATTAAACGAAGCTGAAAGTTAGCTCACACTCTTCCTCTCTCCCTTTTTCTTGCTATCTCTCTCCAATCGGACGATGTTTAATTGGAATGCAGTCAGGCCGAATCAAAGTAGTATTCCTTGATGGTTTCTACTTAAAATTCAAGTGAAATTTAACCAGTCGAAATTGTTCGATGTAAAATGGAGGAAAGAGCTCAAGTATTTGAAATTGATTGAAAATAAGCGAGCAATTAGAGGAATTAGGGGATAGGAGGGAGATGAGTAAGAGAGAAAGTTGTGTTAGTTGCCATAATTAAACAATTTATTTTTGTTAATTAACTAAAATTATAAAGCAAATACAAATTAAATGAATTTATGAATAAAGAACAAATATACATAGAAAGCATGTAACCTAAACTACTTGTAATCAAGTAATGATTGGAAAATACTCTTTGCAGTTATTTCTAAAAAGGTTACTAACAAGTATTTAATTTCAAACAAAAATGAACTGCATATGGTACATAAAAACCTTTATTGTATTTATTATTGAAATACAGAGCATTCCAAATCAATTAAAAATAATATAAATATAGATAAGCAATTATGCAGGTTTAATTAAAGTATTATCAAAACCAAAGCAATAAATTTATATCGAATGTCAGTCTATACTCTTTAATTTTCAACATGTTTATTAAACTGACAATACGAGTATATTAAATAATTTACATAGTTTAGGTGCCAACTTGTTTGCATTTCTAAGCTTAAATTAAAGCTTACTTTTTATTCAGATTGCGTAATCTTTTGGCTGCAGGACACGCTTTAATTTGTCTTTACTCGATAAGGCCGCGTAACCTATTAAAACTTTTAGCCAGTCCTGAAGCTGAACCGCGTTCCGGCACAGTTGGCTCACGGCACTGGAGCAGCTCCTCCCTCTTCCTCTTCCTCGTTCTCATTCCCATCCGGTTCCTTTTGTTGCTGCTCTTGTCGATACTTTTGTTTGTTGAATATTTTAAACAATTCTTATTTACTTTTGTCGCACCGCTCTGTTTGCTTCGCGTCTTTTGTATGTATTTTAATTAAGATTATGCCTAATACCCCAACAGGCTGACTGACTGGCAGAATGATTGACAGACTGACGGCCTTGGGATGTTGACGCAGTTGTCTTTATGGCTTTGCTGTGCTTTGCATATGAGTGGAGGCAATAACGATAAGTCGTTTGCTCTACAACATGTCGTATGAGCAATAAAAACTATTCACTTAGTCGAGGGCCTTCCATTGAGCCTGCCACTCGGGCCTGGGCCATCGTTGTCGTCTTTGCAGCTACTTGAGAGCTAACTCCGAGAGCAACATTCATCGGCTTTGTTTACTCGCCTCCCTTTTGTTTTGCTTAAACTTTTCATTGATGTTGGTTTTCCCACCCACTCTACGGTGGGCTACGTTGTCCTCTCTTTCGTTTTTATTGTCTTGCTCAGCTTTTGTTGCTGCTGCTGTTGCTGCTGCTGTTGATGTTGATGTTGTTGCTGCTTTTACCAATTAAGTCTTAATTTCTTAGAAAATAAAACTTTTTGGCTTCTGGCATTGTTTGGCGCTGGGGCTGCGAGCATTTCCCTTCCTTCCCTAAGGATTCCCCGCCTTGCTCTCGGCTACCTTGGCGTGCAGCTCTAATTTTATTGCTGCTGTTTTCCTTGCCTTAAAGTTTAAACCACAATTCTGCTAAAAATTCGAAACTGAAACTTTTCACCTCAGTTCGGTAATTCGACGAGCCAGTGAACGAGTGCCTGCCTGGCAGAAGGTGGGGGTGGAGTTGAGGTTTAGAGGGCTTGGCATCGAGTGCCAGGGAATGTCCATCTTTACGAGCATGTGCGTCTTTGCAGCACACAAAGCGGACAGCTGCCGCCCCAAAGATAGCTGCAGGTGTAAATTATTTATTTTCACTCAAGATTTTCAGTTCCCTCCTCCCTTTCCCCCCTTCCCCCTTCGCTTCTGCACAATCTCCCAGCATCAGGAGAAGACCACGTTTACAAGCTCTAAGCAAAAGTTTTTGTTCGAAAAGTCAGCTGCAGAAGTTGATTTTTGCTCAGCGAGATTCGTTGCTAAGGCAGCAGTACCACCAGCACCACCAGCACCACCAACAGCAGCAGCAGCAGCAGGCAGCTATTGTTTGCTGCAAATAATATTAACAGTGCTAGCTAGGGATAGTCGCAGTAATAAGGGCAGTACTCGACGGCGAGGATACGCTGTAGTTTCAGTGGTGTCTGCAGTGTGTAGGGAATGGTTGCTGTATGTTCTGTATGCTGACTAGGTCTGCTGTGGAGTACATTATGCCCTTTATACACGTATGATGTCTGTATGATGTCGCCTTGTATGCTGTACGCAGTGGTCTGTCTTTTGTCTTCTGTTTGTTGTCTGTATGATGTGTAAGTTAAGTATTGTGGCTAACGAGCTGCATGATTCTGTATATTGATTGGTGTCTGATGTATGCTGTATGCTGAGAATATACATACATACATATTCAATGCTCTGCCTGTTGTCTAAATGTTGTTTGTTGTTGATTGTCTGGGGATTATTGTCTTCAGTATGTTGTGTAAGTCTAACTATTGTTGTGTATGATCTATTCTGCTGTCTGTTGATGTGTGATGTCAACTGGTATTGTGTATAATGTGTATGCTGTATGCTGTGTATGTTGTGGCTGTTTCTGTATGACGCAGCTTCTCGCTGTTGAATGCAGTGTTTTGTCTGCAGTCTTCTGTATGTTGTCTAAGTCTTAATATTGTGGAGTATGATCTATTCTGTTGTCTGTTGCTTTTCATGTCAAATAATATTCTGGGTATTCTTAATATTGATTGATGTATGCTGTATGCTGTGTATGTTGCTGCTGTTTCTGAATGCAATAGCCTAGTATGCTGTATGCTGTGCGCTGTCTGTTGATTGCTGTTGTGTATGATGTTGCCTTGTATTCTGTATGCAATGTATTTCTGTTGTCTATATCTTGTCTGTTGTCATCTGTTTGTTGTCTTCTATATGTTGTATATGCCCAAGTATTATGGTGTATGATATATTCCGTTTATCAGTTACTGTTTGATGTCAAATAGTATTCTGTATATTGATTAATGTCTGATGTATGCTCTGTATGTTGTCCATGGTCTCTCCCAGGGGGTCTGATATAAGCAGCATGCTGTATGCAACATTCAAGTATCTTCTGTATGCTGCTTAGATCTATTCGATGATATAACATGTCTAACTGCCTTCAGCTCTATGCTGAGTTAGCTGCTGCTTGCCGTGTCTTCAGCTAAATGTTATGTTATACAATCTCTGCCTGATGATTGCTGTAAATCACACCCACTGTGTTCACATGCAATTACAGGGTATGTCGTATGTCTGCTCTGGCGTTGACAGTGCCGCCCGCTGTACGAAGCACCCGCTGGCAGTAAACTCTACGTTGTCCTCTCCCTTCAGGCAGAAGACAGTCTGAAGCAGGAGGGGTTGGAAGGGGGTAACGAGTGCTCTAGCATGTTGAAAGTTGCCTCTTGAAATTAATTTTGTATGTGAACGGAACGCACTTTGTTATAACAACGCAACAGCAACTGAATTGTTTAATATTTAAAATGCAAACTTCCAAATGCAAATGCTCAACAGTCCCAGGGCAACTGTTGTGCCGCGACAATCTGCTAAAGATTTATAGTATATTACGAAATATTGACTATATATAGAGAAGGTTACTTGGCCTGCTGCAGCAGAACTCTTGCAATGATTGAAATTGCCGCTCGATTGTGCCCGCCCGAGTGAACTGTGCAATTTCCCATTATATTGTATTTGCCCGGACTTTCCATTAGTGTCGATTGGCTGACCTTGGAGCCATGGTTATCGAGCATTCCCCTCCCCCTTCTTCGCCCCGTTCCCTTTCCATTTCGACCAATTTTAATTACGCTTCTCTCTTTCGTTCGTTTGCGTTCTTTCTTTTCAGGCTTTTGCTTTGTTTTTGTTGCCGTTGCTGTTGTTGTTATTGTTGTTGTTGTTATTTGTGTTGCTGCCTGCCTGCTCCGTCAATGCGCAAATTATTATTAATTTGGACTCCGCGCTCTGTCTGCACCTTTGCCTTGCCACGCCTACAGGCGTCCCTCTCTCTCCCACTGACGCTCCCTGACTTACTCTCTCTCTCTCTCTTTCTGTGCTGGCCTTCGCTTGGTAATTTTAATTGCAATTTTTGCTTTTTGCTAGCTCAGCTTGCCACGCCCTCCGCCGCCCTCGTTTCACTCTGCTTTTCTGGCCACGTTTGTAACATTTTTGTTGAAATTTCATTAAAAATGACGTTGAAAAGTTTGCTTTCTACCCAGCTTCCGTTAGTCTTTCGAGACGACTCTGCTGCTGTTGCTGCTGCTGCTGCACTCACTCAGTCGTTCAGTTGCGCTCATTTATTCAGTCATTCATTCATTGTTGATTGTAGCTCCGCTTGTTCAATCACTCGTTACGCTTCTCTCCCGACTCTGACTCTGCCTGCCTTCCCTTTTGATTTGCCTTTGGTTGCGGACATTCAAATTGAACATTTTGCAATATCTATTTAACTTTAGTCGCACTCACTTGAATTTCTAATTAATCGTGCCATCGTCATTTGTCCAAAAGGTAAAACCAAATTGACGCGATAAAAGAAACAAGAGAGGGAAAGAATAGCTTTGAAGACAACGAAGTCTTAATACCCTTGCAGCTAATGGTAAACAACTTCATTGGTTTATATTATTGTAGATGATATTATTATTCAGTTTAAGGAAACTTTAAAGTCAGGATAATTCTTGATTGATTCTGCTTATGTAAATAGAAGACATCAAGTATGACGAATAGTCAGACAAAGGAATATCAACTTACTTTAAATGGATGCAGTCAAAGAATATTCAATCTACAATATAGATTAACTCTTCACACATGTGTACCACCTATAAATATAGGCTACATACGTGTTAAGACTTATCAAACAGACTGTATATACTTAACAAAATCAGAGAGTCTTTCTTTGACTGTTTCATACTTCTGTCTAAAGATAATATACCCACTGCAAGTGTACAGCAAACCGAACGAACCAACCCTTTGCCGAATTGGGTCGCATACCAATACTGTACATACATACTACAATATATACTCGCACTGTGCTATGCTACACCACGCCCTTTTAGTCTGGTGTCCGTTCCTGTTTTGCGCTCGATTTAATTGCGAGTAATTTGCACATTTCTTGTAATTACGCACAGACCGCAGACGGAGCTGGAGCGAAAGGCTTGTGCTGCTAATGGTATATGTGAGACGACTTCATAAACAGAGCAGGGGGTGGAGGGGGGGTTGATGGCTTTAATTGATAATAGATTAGGCAGCTGCTGCTCGAATTCGCATTCGAAATCGAATCGAATCGAATTCGGCATCATTACGGTATTCACCTCAATGCGAAATTTATAGTCGCATTTTGACAGTTTTGCATGTTGAGCTGTAATTAATTACGCCACCGACTTTATGGGGTCCAACAAATGTCTGCATAAAAGTCAGCTATGAAGAGTGAATATGAGGGGAGTGGGGGGGGGGTGACAAGCATGAAACTGAACTCAAAGCAAAATGCGCAGCGAGAACTAATTGAGCAAAAAACCGGAGCAATAGAAACTTTGCACCCAGTCTGGTCGGTTGCTGTGTCCATATGTGGTGGCCTATTTGGTTTTGCAGCTGGCCAATTAATTAGAAACCACCAGCAGACGGACCAACAGACGGACAGAAGATGATGATGATGACGGGCTGCTGGCCATGCGAGCAAGGGATAACTGTCTCTCTCTCTGTCTATGACTGGCAAACTTTGAAATGGCAAATTAATTACTGAAATCGTAGAAATTTGTCTTGCCCGACGACATCAACGACAGCGATGGCAGTTGGTTTCCCCTGCCCCTTCTCCTTCCCCTTCTCCTTCTGCTTCCCCCTCCCTACTCCTGTTCAGCATTTTGTTGCCACTGTTGTTTGGCTTGCGCAATGACTTCCGCAGCGGTCAACCAGAGTTGCCAAGTTGCAGTCGAAGTTGCTGCTGGAGTTGGGGAACATCGAGGAAATCCGCATATGAATTTGCCGGCTGCTCGACTCCATTCCCAGTTCAGAGTTCGCAGTTCGCAGTTCGCAGTTGCCATTTGCCAGTTTCCAGTTCCACTTCGAATTGCGAGCAGCAGCAGCGGCAGCAACGATTTCTGCTCAAGGAAATGCTCGGCAGGCTAATCACATGTGAGGGAGCGTAGCCAAAGTTTTGCCACAGTCCAACAATATTTACTGAAAGTGCATAATAACATGAAAAGTTGACGCAAATGAGCAGTGCTTGTTACTAATTTTAATGCGCTTCGCAGCACTGTTTGAGCCCCAGCTCCTCTTACTTCTGCTTCCTTTACTCCCCCCACTCTCCCACTCTCTCTGCCTTAGTTTGTTGGCCAGCAGAAAGTTTTTGTTGCGGAAATTACTTTAAGAGAGAGAGAGAGCGAGAGGGGGAGCAGCGCAGGAGGGGAGCATAATTTTTAATTGAGCTCAGCCCGAGCAAAGTTTGTAAAATATTTTGTAAACTTAATTTGATTTAGAGAAAACTTGAGCCTTGACTTACAACTTGGCCAATGAATTATGCAGACGACATTTTGCCGGGCAACATCCATCTCCGCCCGGACACGCATCCATCCACTCCAAAATCAGGCGAATACAGTTTACCTTCGGCGGCAGCTGGGCATGTTAAAGTATTCATAAGACATGTTTTAGATGTTGAAAAGAAAGAGAGAGAGCCAGAAGGGGATAAGGAGTGGAGGATGAAGAGAGGCAGGGCAGTAAAAAGGTCTAAATAAGTGAGGGGAAGTATAAGCAGCCTGGGCAGCTTTCATATTGCAGATAATTCATTTAAGTACAGAAACGACCTTCTTATACCGTAAAATTGTATATGGCTGTGCAGCGATGTGCATAATGGAGACAAACTGCAGAATTCCAGGGAGATATGAATAGAAGGTATGCAAAAAAAAAGAAGAATTGGTTACAGAGAAGAGACACTCAGTTTGTGGTCAAACAAAATCGAGTTGATTTGTTTAATATTGTTTTAGAAACAATATAATCGTATATCGTGCACAATTTGATAGCATAAGAAAGGGAAAAGAAAGTTTCTCCGTAGTTGAAATGAAGCAGAGAAGAGAATGTATTGTTTTTCACCAAGAAAAAGATTGAGAGCAAGAAGCGATAGTATGACTTCTCACCTTTTGTGCTCCTCAACTCATAAGCTGTGTAGCCAACAACAAAGAAACAATAAGCTTATGTTTACAACAAAGAGTTTCTCTATAGAGAGATAAAAAGTTCGCTAATCAGGCTCAGCTCTTGCTTTAAATCTGCTCTTAAAAATTGTAAAAAAATCGACAAAAAGGAGAAGCTTCTCTTCTTTCTCTCTCTCAGCATCGAACTAATCAACAACTTTGATTATTTCATAGGTTATATTACCACACTCTCTCAGGGTTGCTGGCCGCGTTACATAGTTGTGCTGGCAATTTAAAAGCTATTAAAGCATCGACGGCGCCACGAAATTGCCGCTGCTCATATTTAGTAAACCGTTTTACCACCTGAGATTGAACGACGCCAGCGACCGCCGACAAAGTTTGCAGATCAGAAGCAAAGTTTGCCGTTGTTGTTAATCCGTTGCAAGGCATAAAAACTATGCAGAAGTTGAGTTGCAGTACAGTGTGTAGGGAGGGAGGGGGCTGCGGCACACGGTACGGCATAATAATAATAATCCGTGCGGCAAGCCTTAAGTCTGGCAAAGGGTCGAAGGGAGAGAGAGAGGGAGAGAGAGGGAGGGTGCTGCGAGCAAAGTAGCTGTAAATAATTGCCAAAACTACTTAAGAATGCTGTGCAGGGAATCGCTTCCTGCATGGCAAGGCCAGGGAGAAGGGAGGAGGTGCAGATCTAGTGCTAAGACGATGGCAGCCGCAACAAAGGCTAAGGCAACGGCAGCTGCAATGCATGCAAGCATTGTTGTTGTTGCTGCAGCTAGCAACGTGGCACTAATTAGAAGTATAAAAGGTGCTACAACAACAGTTAAGCAGTCTGTCTGCTCGGCTCCCCTCACATTGTCTGCATGTAAATTATAGTTGCTGCTTGAGACGAGGCCACGCCCACACTCGCCCACAATGCCAACGAAGCCTTAAGTGTGTGCATGTGTGTGTGTGTGTGGAGCTACCTGCGCATTTAGATGCTAGCATTAATTAAAAGCCCGCAAGAAAGTCTGTCTGCAGTGCTCCGCCCTGCCCTGCCCGGCCTTGTCTCTGTCTACTCTGCCTTGTGTGTGCCTTGCCCTGCCTGTCTTCGGTTTGCGATTAACATATGAATTACGTATTGTGCGCATAAATTTGCCATTGAGTGGTCCCGCTGCTTGGCGGTCACTTGACATCTTAAGCAGTCCGTTGCCAAATGGAAGCCTTAAGGCGCCCGCAAGGAGCTTCCGGGGCAGCGACTGTCCCTGTGTGCCCAGAGGAAAATGCTATGTGCGTCTTCCTGGGGCAGCAACTAGCCAAGCCTGGACATTGGGGGGCCCATCGTGGCCTTTTAATGTGCCATTCTGTTGTCGCGTCACACACATAATTATGGCGGATGTGATGGCCAACGAAGCGTTAAGTCGAATTCTCGTTTCATGTTCGGCTTGTCCACCGCCTTCTGCTCTTCCTGCAGTCTCCTCTCTCTCCACCTCCCTCTCTCTCCGTGTGTGCTCCTGCCCGCATGCCAGTTGCCATTTGTGGCCTTTCATGGCTTTCAGAGCATGCATGTATTTTATTTTTTATGCATTATCATGTAACTGTGCGACATTTCTCTCCATCTCTGTCCCTCCCTTTGCCTTTTATCGTTGTTGTGCGTCTTCTTTCATTATTATTTATGCTTTATTTATATGTGTACGCACTTCCTGCGTGTAAACAATAAAATCTATGGGTACACCATGTCGTATGCGTCATATCCATAACACACATACACACGAAGGCTGAGGCTGACAAACGTATGTATGAATTCAAAGGCCTATGTCTTTTGTGGGCAGCTGCGACTTCTGGACACATCTCTTCATTTCATTGTTATGCTAATGGATTACGATATATGAATAATAAGCCAGGTCCGCCGTCGGCTCTTCCCACGTCCTTACGTCCCGGTCGGGCAACACAACTTACTCACATCCCGTGCAGGCCGGGAAAGAGCAGGCTCACCACGGAAGTGCAAACGCTGGAGTTATGCAAATCTACCGCAACCGAAAACTGGAACTGGAACTGGACTTGAAACTGAAACTGAAACTGAGGGAGCGCCCCAAGGAAAGTTTCCACTTTCTGCCAGTTGTGCTTTTTCGTCTAGCCGGAAGTGCTTAAAGCGCCATTGCCAGTGCTGCCATCATCTCAGGCTTAGGCTTAACCCTTTGCGGTGTAACTAGGGAGTGTGTGTGCGGAATAAGAGAAGAGAAGGGAATTAAGTCAAATAAGAAGCTGCAAAATATGAGCAATTTTACAACAAATTGTTTGCCGAACTGTTTCTTTGTTTCACTTGATGCCTTTCGGTTGGTGACTCCATAAATCGTGGTCCGTAGTTTTAGTGCCAGGTCCCTTATTTAGTCAGGTGCACTGCAATATAAAGCAGAACAACCGAGGTTTGTGCATGAAAACCTGCTTTGATTTTTGAAATCAGTGCCAATCAAAAAAAGATATAAAAAATCACTAGTATAGGAACGATCAGAGGATATAAGAACCTGCAAGGGGGTTCCTTTTTTTCCTTCTTGTTATAAGGATTCTGAGAAAGAAAATACTATGCATAGTAAGTGCTTAATTGTACATTATTTCATCAATTTATTCAGGTTTCCATGTTTAATCCAAAAAATTATCCTAATTCGTTTTTAAAACCTAAAACAAATTAAATTCAGTTTTAATGTATTGCAAATTTCTGCAAATTCTATGTTAACTTTCTTACTTCCCAACTCATCCGATAATGTCACCTGAAAACAGACAGAAAATATGACAAATTAACCTGGAGTGCATTGTGAATTTCTGCTGAATGAAGCGACGACCTTTTTTTGCCCAACCTGTCGCTGGTGTTGTTGCTGTTGTTGTTGTTGTTGCTGATGTTGTTGTTGCTTTTGTGGCATTCGCTTTTATATTCGGCTTCGGCATGTTTTATTTGTTTTGAAAACTATTAAAATGGCATAAACAGCAACAAGGCTGGGACTTGCCATTGGCCCCAAATGGCCAACTGAAAATGCTGAAGTTTTATCTTAACTCGCTTCGTGCAGAACAACAGCAGAAAGAGCAGGATACACGAAGAGGGAGAGAGACAGGGAAAGCAGCTGGTGCCGGGGTCTGAAGCTATTGGAGCGCATTGTTGTTGGACGTATTTGATTATCGCATTTCATTTTGTGTTGGGCAAACGTAGAAAGTTAAATGCAAATTTGCATGACACCAACAGCAACTGAGGGGCGTGGGCGAGGGAGAGAGGGGTCATGGTAGAGACAACGGCAACAATCATACCAACATCAGCGCGAGAATAACAAAGGCAACATCAGCAGCAGCAACAGCAACAGCAGGAGGAGAACTTTATTTGATGCTGCGTTAAGCCGCTGCCACCGCACTGCCCCACAGTCTCTGCCCCGTGCAGCACGTTGGCTGTCAAAGTTTTTAGGTATCATTTGAGTTTATTTGAATTATTCATAATCCGCTTGACAGCAGAGAGGTTCGCTATAAGAAATAGAGAGAGAGAGAGAGTGAGTGAGTGAGAGAGAGAGAGCTGCGATATGGCCCCAGTAAAAGGAGCCGTTAAAAGGGAAGATAAAACTCATTGTAAATACTTTTTTGCTGCGGCGCCAAGCAAACACACACAATGCAAATTTCCTTCGCGCATTTCGTTTGCCTAACCAAACAGTGCCACAAACCCATTTTGATTCAATCAACAAAAATATTATCGAACGAACAAATCCCAAAAAATAAAACGCGAAAACCCTAGTGAATATTGAAGAAGGATCGAAAGCTTTGATGAGGGGTATTAAGCAGTGCTTCACACTTAATTCAGCTACCCTATACATATTTCATTCTAAGCATATCAGCATCTTTAATACCCTACTAACCTAGAGAGCTTTAGTTTACTTTAAAGACGACGGAAATCAATCGAAAAAACGGAAAGCAATTTTCATACTTCCTTCCCATGCATAACTCGTACTCCTCGCATTTGTCTTTTCCCCTCCATTCTCCCCGCCACTTCATAAACAGGACAGAAACACGCAAATTTGCAGATACTTTTAGTTTACTTTTCTTCTTTTTCTTCTCTTCTTGACTTGTTTTGTTTGTCTTTTGTTATTCTTTTTTGGGCAAAGTTTCGTCTTGGCTTTTCGGCTGCCATCGAACTATTAGTTGACTCGGCTTAATGTGCAATAAATTGAACTACAACGACTTTGGCATTTCGACGTTGCCAAACAAGGTGCACACACTCTCTTCAGCTAACCACCAACTCTTCTCTGTCGCCTCATCCTCTCCCCTTTTTGGGTGTTGTGCTGTCAGTCACGCGATGGCTTTGCGCCTGATAAAAATAGCGAACGACGTGCTTAAAATGTTTTTTCTCTTTAAATTGAATGTTGGTTAGAAAAGAAACACATTCAATCATTGTGGCCCAGCTGACAAGATAACGGAAACAGCATGGAACGAAAGAGGAAAGTTTCTAACTCTGGAAATTAGTGCATCGAAAGGAAAGTCGCATTGCGTCGACTGGCCTGTGCGCTGCGGCTAAGTTGTGCAGGTTTTAAGAAGGGGTATTCAATATGTATTCATATTTATTTAAATAGTACATCGTAATGATATTCATGATTTTTTAGTAATTGAGTTAAATTGAAACCGAAAAATAAATTAACGAATTAAAAATAATTACTGTATAAAAAGCGATATTAAATTGACTCATTAACTAAACAAATTTACCAATATATCGAGATAAATTAAATAATAACTTAATAAAAACAATAAAATTAAATAAATGAATGGAAAATTAAATAGCGAATAAATACATAAATAGTTAAGTGAATTACAACACCAATAATAAAATAAATTATTTAAAACTAAATTAACACAATGAATAAATTAATAAAAACAACAACTTATAAACACATATTTCAAAAAGAAATCACCATAACATTAAAAACGCATTTAAAAGTTAATAAAAATGATGTATTTACTAAGAATAAAAATAATAATAGTAAAAATCATGTTAATAAATATTAAAAACTAAAATTGATGACAATAATTGAATAAAAAAAATAATAAAAATAATATCAGTAATTATCTATATCAATCAGTCAGTAATATTTTCAGGTTAATCACTTATTTTATTTTTACATTTATTTTCTATACTTTTAGTAAAGATATTTTTTACATTTCTATTTTTTCCCTAACTCTGCAATTTATTTTGCTCAGTTTCTTATTTATTCCTTCATAAACAGCGCATAGAGTGACCCATTCGAGCCGGACTTAATGTGCAGGGCAACCTTAGCCTGCTTAGCCCATATCGGGTTTACGTGTTAAATCGCGCTGATTCGCTGATTTGGCAACATTTTCACTTGACTCTTTGGCTTGCGTGCGACGTCTTGAAGTCTTTGCCGGCTTCGTCGGCGTCATCATCATCGTCATCGTCAGCGTCGTAGTCGCCGTCGCAATGCGAACTCCTCGGCGCGGCGGCAAAGTTTTGTGGCATAGTTCTCAATGATGGCGACAGTATTTTTTCTGCACTTGACATGTTTTGACACGCGGCGACGCGCGACGACGACGACGACGAAGGTGCTGCCTCAGAATGTTCGCCAATCCGCTGGAGTTCGATGTGGTGCTGCGCGCCAGGTCGACTCATGTGAATCTGGTAATTGCCGCTGTCCGAAGGGGGAGTGGGGAGGTCACCCGACTGCAGAGGGTGGCTTTTTGGAAACACACCACAATTCACCACGTTGCCCGGCGCAACGGCCGGCGGCACTTGCACTTTCCAGGCGACGCCAACACTGCCTTTGTTTATGTTTCGCTGTTCTTTGTGTGCTGCTTCTTCTTCTTCTTCCTCGTTTACTTGGTTGGTTTGGTTGTGGCCAGTGTGTGTTGTTGCTTTAGTTACTAACAAGCAGCGGCCACAGGCGGGCCGCAAATGAAAAGTAATTTTCAATTATTTACAGCAAGCGCAATTTGCACGTGATTAACGCGAAAATATGTTCGATTATTAATTGCGAATCGACAAGTTGGGCTCGATTTGCCATTGCAGTTGAACTCGTGTTTAATTATACGCGACACACACACGCAGACACACACCCTGGACGGGCAATGATAACAGCGCGCACATTTGAATAAATATTAACATAAATTAATTATGAAAAAAAAAAGCAATTCAACTTTGGGTGGGCAGCTTCGGTTGGTTTCTGAAATGAAAGAAAAACATTTGCGTGTGTGTCCGATAAACGTAATTAATAATTACACAATATATTAAGCAAATGCGCGGCCTACCTCGACCTCTGCATGTGTGTGTGTGTGTGTGTGTGTGTGGCAACAACTTTTTGCGAAATGTAAATGACATTTTAATTAGTTTATTAATCGCTTCACTTTAGCAGAGCGCGGCCTCTTTAATTTTGCAGAGCAACTGCAATGGCAACTAGAGCTAGCATTGCTGCATTTAGCAAGCCATGTGAATGCATTCGAATAACACTCACACTTAACCCCCCTCCCTCGCCTTTCTTACTCTTTTTGCAGCCCCAATTGCTGCGGCAACGTGACCGTAGCAACCGCAACGCGCTGCACTATTGTGCCGCGCAGGACTCGGAACAGACGCGCGACCTCGTGGCGGCCGCCAGCATTGCGATCGCAGCTCCAGAGCTGCTGGAGTCTGCCGACGAGGATGGCTTCACGCCGCTTCACTTGGCTGTTATTCAGGGCAACTTGGCGATGGTCAATTTGCTGCTAGCGAACAAAGCCGACGTGAATGCGGTGGACAATGAAGGCCACTCGGTGGTGCACTGGGCGACGGGTGAGTAGGCAGTCTCTTCCCTCCTCCCACACACTTTCTCATTCATTCCTCCCCTCTCTCGTTGCAGTGTGTGGCGAAATTGAGGCACTGCGCGCTGTGCTGGCCGCGGGTGCCAGCGTGGCTAAGCCCGATGTTAATGGCGGCACGCCCCTCCACTATGCGGCCCAGATGTGCGGCGCTAGCTACAGCGACAGCAAACTGCAGCAGTCGAGCAGCAGCAAACTGGCACTGGAAATTCTTGGCATACTCCTATCGCATCCGCAGACGAGCGTCGATGTGCAGGACAAGGATGGCAGGCAGCCGCTGCTGTGGGCCGCCTCGGCTGGCTCCGCCAAGGCGGTGCTGGCGCTGGTCAAGGCGGGTGCACGGGTCGAGAGTGCCGACAAGTGGGTGACAAGCGTGACATACGTGACACTCGTACATTCGCAGAGAATGACTGAACTAATCCCCCTCTTCTTCCTTGCAGAGATGGCCTCACTGCGCTACACTGCGCCGGCTCGCGTGGCCACACCGAGTGCATTGACACGCTGATCAGCCTGTGCGGTGCTCCCACAGATCTCATCGACTCCAATGGCTGCACAGCACTGCACTATGCTGTCACACTGGGCCATGCAGATGCCACGGCGCGTCTGCTGGATCTGGAGGCGGATCCGAATCGACAGGATCGCAAGGGTCGCACGCCCGCCCACTGTGGCTGCTCCAAGGGACAGTTCGAGACGCTGAAGCTGCTCAAGGAGCGTGGCGCCAATCTCTGGCTACGCAATGCCAAAGGGGACTTGCCGTTGCACGAGGCAGCAGCCTCGGGGCGCCGTGAACTGCTCGAGTGGCTGCTGAATCAGCGTCCCAAGCAGGTGAACACCACCAGCAACGATGGACGCAGTCTGTTGCACATTGCAGCGGCCAATGACTACACGGACATGTGCAAACTGTTGCTGGACTATGGTGGCGATGTGAATGCTCTCTATCGCAACTCACGTGGCATTGTGCTGACCCCGCTGGACTGTGCGCTGCAGCGAGGTCATCGCTCGACGGCCAAGTTCCTGCAGTCACACGGCGGACAACCGTCGGGCAAGCTGCGATTGGCCGCACGGCGCAGCAATCCCTTTCACGAGGGCACTGCCTCCGACCCTGTGCGTCCCCTGAAGTATGTGGAGAAGGAGGAGCTGCACGATCTGCGCAGCTCCAAGAAGTACGTGGTCTATCTGAAGCGCACCGACTCCGATGGCGGGCGGGCAGTGGATAACGAGCAGGAGGAGGGCGAGGATCAGGAATGCAGTTGCACAGAGCAATCGTATCGCAAGGAACAGCGGCTGGAGCACATTTGCCGGCGGCACAAGCGTCGCCAGGTGCGACGACGCACCAACAGCTGCGGGGAAAGCAAACACGAGCGATGCAGCGATATTTGCCGCTCCAAGAGCAACATCGAGATACGACGTCGGGGCAAGTCCCGGGAACGTTCCAGGGCCAGCAGCAGCAGTGAGGCTGAGATGGATGAGGATGATCAGGATGACGATGAGGATTCGTGTGAGAATTGTTGCTACCACAAGCGGCAGAAGCAGCGCGTGGTGCAACGCAAGCGATCGACTTCCATGCGCCGCTCCAAAGAGCTGGCCGACAGTGAGCAGGAGGAGAAGAGAGAAGGCGAATCACCCAAGAAGGTAGAGCACAAGGTGGCCATTGTGGAGGAGCAACCGCCAATGCCAACGGCGGGCACCTTCATCAAGTCGCCGCCACAGAGCGCCAAACAGACGCAACGGTCAATGGAGGCGGAAGCGGAGCCAGTGGAGCCGGACAGCCTGAAGGTTGTGGAGACTCATGCCATGGAGCTGACAGACGATGAGCCAGAGGCAGCCAAGTCAGTGGTCACCCAAGTCGATGTGCATCACGATGCCGAACTGCAGTCATCCAAGTCTGTTGAAGAGGCGCCACCAGCAGCAGAGGCAGCAGCAGAGGCAGTTGCTTCGCCTGAGAAAGAAGCGAAGCTGCAGCTGAGTGAGGAGGAAACCCAGTTGGTGTCCAATGAAGTTGAACAGATGATTAAAATTGCTGCCACAGCACTAAGCAGTGAGTCGAAGAGCTCCACCGAAGAAGCCTCTGTACAGGAGAGGGAGAAGGAGGAGGGACAGCAGGAGGAGGCGAAGGAGGAACCTAGCGATGCACAAGCCGAAAAAGCTACAGAGCCTGCAGACACTGCCACTGCCACGCCCTCCGCACCGCCACCACCCGCAGCTAAGCCACCGCCAGCAGCAACAGCAACAGCAGCAGCAGCTGCCGAGCAACCACAGCCTGCTGCCGAGCTGCCGCCCGAACCCACAGCAGCCGCAATGGCAGCAGACGCCGAACCGAAGCAACAGCTGCCGGCTGAGCCCAAAACGGAGGTAAAACCTTTGCCAGCCTCAACGCCGCCCAGACCGCAGACTGAGCCCAAAGATGCACAGCAAAAACCCTCGGCAGCCGCACAGCAGCCACGTCCGCAGTCTCAGCAGCAGCAACAGCCACAGCCACAGCAACAACAGCAACCACAACGGGAACAGGAGTCGCGTCGCTCCTTTACACTGCTGCCCTCCGACTCAGCTGAGGATGAGCCCAGTCCAAGTGGAAAGGCAGCCGGCAGCGAAGTCGAAACTGAACGCAAGTCGAGCTTCCAAGTGCTGAAGAGCGATGAGTCCATGGGCGAGTCCATGGAGGAGCACCAGCAGCAGCAGCAGCACAGCAACAAACAGGGCTTTCAGGTGTTGCACGACGCACAGCCGGCAGGGGGCGGCAAGTTGCCCAGTGCAGCAGAGCTGCTCGACAAGGCTGACTACGAGTACGAGGAGTTCGATGACGACGACGACGCTGGCGATGATTACGAAGATGCTGATGACATTGATCCGGAGCACGATAGCGCATTGCGTCGTTTTCTAGGCGCACGACATGGCGTTGGCATGGCGACAGGGGAGGTGGGCGGAGACTTGGATGCCACTGCAGCGGTCTATGGCGATGGCTTGGCCAATGGACGCAAGCGGCGTCTCAAGAAACGTGTACGCAGTGGCGCCAAGACACGCAGCAACTGGAAGCACGCACAGGAGTCGCGTGAGGGTAGCAACACGGGACTGGCAACCACCAGCAAGGATCAGGACTCTGGTTTCGAGCCCAGTCCGCGTGCCGAACGCACCAAAATACCCACACCACGCAGCTCGCACACTGCCATGCCGCGGCGTCCCATCTATGCCACTCTGGATGGGCGTTCGTGCAGCAGCCGCCTGGAGAATCGTAAGCCCGGCGACAAGGGAGCCTGCGACATGGGCGCCGTCACGCGCTCCATACAGCGCAACATTCGCAGGTGAGTCGTGATTCGGGATCCGTGATTTTCGGGGCAACTGATTGCGCTGGCCAGTCGGCTTCAAAGTGGCCAGCGAGCCACTTACATTAATCACCCAGGCAAGAAGCCTGGCCTGGACTGGACTGCTGGCCTCCTCTTGGTCGTGGGCCGTAGATTTATTTACTTGATGCTTGATTTTAATCAACTTGAATGTCCCCGTGCCGAGCATTCATCTTGGATTCGCATTATATCACGCACTTGGCCGCCCTCGCTCCCTTCCCTCTCTCTCTCTTCTCTCTCTCTTCTGCTGTTTAATGTTATCAAAGCGGCGGGCGCCACAACCGAACTGGGACCGGGACTGGGATTGGGACTGGGAATGCGCCTCAGTTGAAATCGGAGTCGCTGTCGGGGTCGGCGTCTGCCTCTGGCCGCCTTAAAGTTAATTTAGTTGGGCACTTAATAGCCTTGGCAACATTTCTCATTTTTTTAAAAGAAGAGCACAGGGGAGGGGGAAGGGGGATTGGCTGCCACGCCATTGTTGGTCCGGCGTATAAATTGGCTACAGTTTCCTGGCTAGCCATAAAAATGCGCGCTTTAACGTTATCATAATGCGGTTAAAGGCAATAAACGCGGCATTAATGTGCTTCCCCACCCCTTGTACTTGGGAATTAACATTGCCCCCTCCCATCCCTCTGCAGACAATTGAAACAAGTGCTCTAGCGCAGTGCGCAACTTTGAGTTGGAAGTGGGGCGCATGAGGAAACCACGAGCACAGGAAACGAGGCGAATTACAAGCGCAATTCAATTGCTTTTCCGCTGTGTCAACTTACGCGACAGCAAAAGTCCCAATTTGTCACGCAGCTATATCTGCATTTATATCTAACCAAATTGATTGCTACAATTTATTTCTAATTTCCACCAATATTTTGTGGGCTGCCATTATTGATGAAGACCTATCGATTAGCAATATTTAGAAACAAAGGTTAACTAGGTTTAGATATCTTATCACTTGCAATCATTCTTATTTTTCCACAGAAATCACTTTAAAATTAGTTTAATTAACTCAATGAATATTTAAAATGAATGTTTACCATCCTAATTTTCAGGTAAAAAATAAATAAGTTTAGTCTTTCTTAATTATTAATGTTACGTTCACATAAAATCCTAGTTCTGAGATATTACAATAGCCGGTGCTTCTAAATTTAGTGTCACAATCTATTATTTTATGCAGATCAATCCAGTTTACTTTTAGTAATCACAACATCAATTAATACTCAAATGAGCTCTGAAAATTTGGCACCAATTGGATAATTAATAAAGAAGATATTAAAGAAATAGTATCAGCAGATGCTGATTTCGAAGCGCCTCCCCAAAGTATGCAACACAAAATAAGCTAAAAGAAGAAGATATGAGAAAGGGTATATCACAGTCGATCAGATGGATCGTATGAAGCTATGATATGAAATCGAACATCGCACAAGCCTTCGATTTCTACCAGGAAATATAATAATGTGATTCAGATATTTCAATGGGTGTTAAATGACAATTTTTATTTAATAATGAAAATGAATTCTTATCTATAATGCTGACTAACTTTTTCAAAGTAACTAGCTAGAAAGTGCTGCTTTCACAAAACCTAACAGAGACATTCTTTGATTGTACTCAATGTTCCTTAATCGCTCTGTCTTTCTATTTCTTCCTTCGCTCTTTGTGTCTCACTCGTTATCTGTCTGCCTTTCTCTCTCTTTGTACACCTTAATTCTTAAAATAGAAACACCTTTTTTTTGGTTGCCTCTAATTTATCTTTGTTTGTCATCCTTAAGGCATTTGCTCCAGTTGAATTTACCTTTTCTGCTCATTTACATGAGCGTAGATTATAATTAATTAACAGTCGTTACGTGCATTAATTTTCAATTAAGCATTTGCGCTTTTAATTAATTCATATACATATATATCGCGAAAAGCAGCGATAATTTTTATCAATATTGCGCATCCGTTGCGGAAACTACAATTGCTGCTCAACCCCCTCGGTGAACGGATGTTCCATTGCGGAAGCGATTGTAGAATGGAAAAAGAGAGTGGTTTAGAGTGTTGCAGAGGGAAGAAAGAAAGAGAAATAGATAAGGATAAAAAGAAATAGAGAGGGAGAGAGAGAGAGAAAAAGAGAGAGATATAAAGAGATAAAGAAGAGAGACAGAGAAGGCAGCTTGATCATTTGTTGAAATGTGAATTAATTTGATATTCTTTTGACCCAATTAATTCTGTTATCTTTATTTATCAAATAACATATTACTAATAGGAATTTCTATATCTATCCTAGTGCCCAATTTGTTAAGTTCTTTACTATTTAATCTCTATATTTTAATGATTTTATATTCATTTATTTTATTTTTTGTTTATTTTTCAACAATTCTGCAAAAATATTCATTGCCTTTCAGTAGGGCATCAGGTGACCGTTGCCAGCCCCCTGAAAATACTCATTTGTTATTGCTGATTTATTTTAATTTATACGAACGGCTGCAAATCTCCGAGCGCAACCTTTCACCCCCAGCCTCCCCAATGGCCTCTGTCATTAGCTGAAATGCTCATTTCCGGCAAAGAGTTGCGCATTTTAATTAAGTGGCAAGGCACAGGCACAAAACCCACCAAGTCCCCTCCCCTCTCTCTCTCTTCTCTACCCACTTTGTCACGCCTCCGCGTTAGCACCGAAGGCCAACGCCCACCTGCGGCGAGTGTTTTGTTTATGCAGAAAAGCGGCGGAAAATATGAAAATAGGGCGCAGCTTGCAGCAGACACAGACGGAGACGGAGACAGAGGCAGACGGAGAGAATGAGACACTGACAGCGACAGCGACAGCGATGTTGGCAACATTAACAAGGCGCTAATACTAATTGTAAGTGGAATTAGCCCAGATTAGCGAGAGAGAAAGAGAGCGTAGCAGAGAGAGGGAGAGGGAGAACGGAAGAAAGGGCGCAGCGAGACAATCGGCATTTGTTCTGATGCCCGTTTGCGACCTTGTTGCGGAAATCCTTTCGCGGCAAGGTATTAAGCAGCGACGTTAAGTTGAACATGAAATTAGTTTCGCACTCTGGCGATGTCGATGTTTGTCAAACACGTTGTGCGCCACGCTGGCTATATCTATTTCCGATTAGGAGCTTAGGCTGGCTTCAATTTAAAGTTCTACGTCAAAGTAAAAGTCAATTGTAAATTGTAATTGTGGGATTTGCATGTTGAGAAACTTAATTAAAATTGAACTAAGCTGACTTTTATTAATTTTTGTAATCTTCCCTCGGGGCTATGAATAAATTTGCAACAGAAAATAAAATGTATATATAATACACAATTTTCACTTGGCTAATTTGCAATATGTACGCGGCAAGGCAACTTCTTTTTCTCTTGCAGCTTGCAATGCAAATACGCATTACGTATACGCCCAGTCAAACAAGAGTCTAACGCAATTTTTAACAAGTCAAGTCAGCCGAGTGTGAGTCAATTAATTCTTGTAAAATACATAAAAATCCAACGAAATCCACTCGAGGCCGGTCGAGAGTTCGTTTGCCGTTAGTGCTGTAGGGGGGAGGGGTGGAGGGTGAAGAACAAGTATGCGGAGGCAGCTAAAGCCAAAGCGAAAACGAATCTAGAGCACCCGGTAGAATACTCGAGGATGCGACGTGGCAGTGGGCGGAAGTTGGCAAAACACCATGAAAAGTGTGTAAATAGAGAATTTTATTTATATCAGTAGCATATTTGGTTTTTTTTCCGGGTATTTTTTAATACACTTGCTGAGGGTATATGCATTTGCGCTGGGAGTTTGCAGGGTTCATGAAGATACATGTTTGAATCTATTAAGTATATTTATTCTATGTTTTATATAGCTGCAAGTTGTAGATAAGTCAGAAAGATCCTGATCGGAGCAATATATATCGTATAGCTGCCATACAAACTATCGGCAGACTTTTGTTATTTGTCAGGATATTACAAACAAATTGACTACATCGTAGTTTTTTTATATTTTATATGAGTATGACGTTTTATTCATATCGGGGCACTATAACATATAGCTGCCATAGGAACAATCGCCCTAAATAAAGATTTTTAATTGAAGATCAGTTCTGATTGGTGAAATAACTTTACTCATAAATCTCAATCAAAGTGAGACATAATATTGCATATACACAATAGCAATCAATCCTTCCCTATTGCATACATCCATTATTGAAACAATCTAAGTAGATAAGCACCTTCAAGGGTATTGAGTCTTCGGCATACCCAAGGCAGTCTTTCTTCCACCTTTTTTTGTGCTTTCTGTCGTTTTTGGTTTTTGTGTTTGGTGTTCTCCGGCAACTTTATTTTGTTTCTCGCTTTGGCTCTGAAGAGATTAAAATTTTATCTGACGCATAAATTAAACAAATAACTTGCCGGCATTGCGTGCGTATACAAAGAGAGATTGTCTGTGTGTTTGTGTGTGCTATCATTGTTTGTCTGTGTGTGTGTGTGCGTGTGTCCCAGCAGCACAGGTGAGATTTGGGATTTATAATGTGCGCTCACGTAATTGACATTGTTAAATATTTGGATTTACCAACTGCGTCGGGCAACTTTTGCTTTCGTTTCGCTTTTATTTCAGTTTTGTATGCTGTGTCCTTGTGAATAAGCCCGGTCCGGTGTGGAGCAGTTCAGCATGAGTCTATTCAGGTGTTTCTTCCCCACTTATGGCAAACTATTTAGGCGATATATTAAGTCATCTTTGCCTCAAGTTGCCAAGTCGCACTTAAAGCGCAGTCTCGCCTTCGTCTCTCTCTCTCTTTCTCTCTCCCTCTCTCTTTTTCTCTCTTAAACGCTAACTCTTCAGCCTTTAAGACGAGGCTCTTCAAACTTTTGAGCCGCAGACTCAGTGCGTTGAAAAATGAGGCGAGAAAGTTTTTGCCGAAAAAGCGGAAAAACTTTGAAGGAGTTCGCTGCCTGCGATTGGCAGCCTGTTGGCGGGCACTTTGCGGCGAAATCTTGTCGGGCATCACCTGCCTCAGCTGCGCCACCTGCAGCACATCAATGTGCACACATATGCTCGCACACACAGACGAACACACACACTCGTGCAACATGCACGCAAATCGTTTGGATTTTTTGTTTTGTTTGCTTTTGTTGTTTATGCATTGCAAACTGCCGGCGGGCAGAGACACTTGCTGTTGCTGTTGCTGTTGCTGCTGTGCCTGTGTAGGTGTTGCAGTTGTTAGTGCAGCTTGTGGAGCGCTTAATTTCTTTGCATTTCGTTGTCACTGTCGTTGTCAACAGCCTCAGCTCCCCCCCCGTTCCCTTTGCCCGTTTTCCTTTGGCATCCTGGGGCCATGTTTCCACTCCATCCACTTTGGTGCAGGGCGCACTTTTTGCTTGTCACATTTGTGTCACAAACAGGAAGCCGTTGGCGTTGAGCGGGCGAAGGACAAGTTGGCAGGGGGGAGGCGGAGGAGGAGGTGGGGCGTGACAGTGAGTCGGTCACTGCAAAAGCACAAAATCAACGCGCACAAGAAAATGCAATGAAAGTTGTACTAAGCGAACGTAAAACGGAAACGGAAATCAGCGGCACGAGCAACAGCAGAGCAGCAGCGACGGCAACAAAAAATGTGCCAAGGACACACTATGGCAAAAACTATTTGCAGTGGGGCAAAAAGTGGCGAGCGGCGCGTACAAATAGTTGTGCAAAGCAGAGCAGAGCAAAGGAAACGAAAGGAAAGGAAAGTCGAGCGAGCAATTGAGGCGCAGAGTGAAGCCAAAGCGAGGCGTAAAATTGAAAAGCGCTTCGGCAAACAAGGCAGAGCAGAGCAGAAGGAGGAGCAGCAGAAGAAGGAAGAGCAGGAGAAGTAGGGGGAGCTGGTAATGGGAATGGCCTGAGCGGCTAAATAAGCGTAAGAGAGATTTCCAAGTAGCTGCGGCCATTGCGGCTGCCTGCGGATCGTTGGCGCAGGTAACCAGAGGGAGATGACGATGAAAGACAGTGTGAAAGAGAAGGGTGCAGAGAGAGAGAGGGGGGCAGGCAAGCAGAAGGGGCAATTTGTTACGCAGTTTTAGCGCTGCAAGCAGCACTTTCGGTTGAAACAGAAGAAGAATAAGAAGAAGAAGAACAGCAAGTGGAACTAGAAGAAGCAGAAGCAGCTGCAGCAGTGGAGGCAGCAACTGCAACATTTGCACCCGCAACCTTCTCATTATTTGCCTCGAAATCGCATTGCAGCCTCGCTGCCTTGCTGCCTCGCTGCCACTGAACGGCTTAACGGGTTTTTCTGCCATTTTTGTTTCAAAGTCAAATTGTTTCGCATAATTTTGCAGTGCAGCCAAGTGGCGAACAGTGTCAAGCGGCAACTGCATAAATTGCCAACCAATTCGCGGCCCCCTCGCTCCTTCTGCCCCCCTCTCCCTTTGCTGCATAAACAATTTCAGAACGCTACTCAGCACGCTGTGCGCTGTGTCGAGTGCACTCGACAAATTTGCTCAGTTTTTTGGCCAAAAAAATGCATTTCGTTGCGAGGGGCTTAGAAGGCCTCAGTCAGTTGATTTGCCAGCTTGTTGGCCAGGGAGGGAGAAGAGCGGAGCCCTGTGCGAGGGCAACAACAAAGTTTCAAGTGTCGCCGCTCAAAGGGGCAGGCTTAAAGAGCCGCAAGGCACAACCAGCAACAAGGACAACGACAACGAGTTCATCCGCCGCGTCTTCGCATGTTTTCAATATTTGCTTAGTTTTTAATAAAAAATTTTCAATTAGATTTTATGCCGTTTGCTGCTGGCTACGGCTACGACTTTAATTTGCCAACTGCTGCTCCAGCTCCAGCTCCAGCCGTGGCTGCTGCTGTGCTCCGCTTTATGTGCTCTCAATTATTAATAGAATTCTTTTTTTTCGTGCTTCCGCTCTCACGCACTTTTAGTATTTTTGAAATTTTAATAACATGATGCCTTTTATTGCGTTTTCGCATTGTGCCTTCACTACTCTGTCCCCTTTTGCTCCCCCTCTCCCCCTCTCTCTCTCTCTCCCTGCTTTGCTGGCTCAACTAGGGGTCGCTGCTGCTGTGTGTGTCAGGCACAGGCACAGCATGGGCGCCGGCTTTGTTTGCCCCGCGAAATATCAAAATGACAATTTACGTACATTTGCAAACATTTATTTTATGCGCTAGCTGCCGTTCCTCTCCTGCCCCTGCCACTGCCCCTTCCGCTGCCTCAGTGATGATGATGATGATGATGAGATGGCAGGCAGACGGCAGTCGGAAGCGGCAGACAGCAAGTTGGCAAGCAGGAAACGTGAGGACAATGCTGCGCTTTTCTGGCCCTGCGCTGCCCTCACAACCTTATCTCACTGTCTCCCTCTCCTTCTCTCTCCCACTCCCTCTCTGCCACAGATACTACATGGAGCGCAAGATCTTTCAGCATCTGCTGGAGCTGAAGTCGCTGCAGATACGCTCGAACAAGCTGAACGAGTCGGTGCTGGTGAAGCGCGCCGTTGACGACTATCACAAATCGTGCGTGCTGCTGGGCGGCGAAACGGGCACAAGGCTGAGGCGTTACACATTCACCGAGTATACGTTCAAGAACTTCGAGCTCTTCCTCTACGAGACCCTCAAGGGGCTACAGAAGCCAGGCAACAATAACTTTCAGAACATTAACGAGGTGTACGAGGAGGTGGGTACAAACAGAGAACAATACATATGCCATATAATATTTACCACTTCATCTCACTCTCTCTCTCTCTTTCTCTTTTAGGCCGAGCGTCGCTTGAGTCCCGACTACAATGCGTACGAGAAGGCGCTGCAGTGCACCACCAAGACGCATCGCTGCCTGCATGCGGCGCACGCCTACACGGGCATACCCTGCGCAGCCTACAGTAAGTGCCACCAAGAGAGGAGGGAAGAATAAATGAGAGGGAGTGAGGGAGGGGTAAAGTGTTGTTACACTTTCGCTCGGGTCAAGCGGATGCCAGAGCCACTCGATTTCAAAAGGGCCAAGGCGGCAAATGCGCCGACAGCATTAAAATAAATCCTAATTACGAGCAGTTTATTCATTTGGCCGAGCAGCCTAGTGCCCGAGTGCGCGCATTAAAAATATTTCCTCAACTCGGAGCCCTTTCCCCCTCCCCGCCCCTCATCTTCAGCATTTGCTTTGCCTTGCGCCTTTTCAACTTTTATTACAACGCCGTCAGGCTGCGCTGCGTTGGCCAAAGGATGCGTCCGGCTTATGCCAAATTAAAAACGCATTCATTGCTCTGGCTCTGCTGCTCTGTTTATACAAATACTGGCATATATATATATATATTAAGCTATATAAGGCTATATATACAAGCAGCTACAGTTACAGTTGGGGCTTTGTAGAACGGCTGCGAAGTCAACACTAATCCGCGTTGAAAACGCGCTTAGTTCTCGCCCTCAACCCTCCCCTGCAGTTGAGCCTTGAGCGACGGCTGCCAGAGCAGCAGCTGCAATATCAACACTGTGGCAACACTGTGATAGCTGTGGCCAAGGGAAAGCGAGAAAATTAAGTCGTTAGCTGAGAGAACTTCATGGCAATTGGCTGGCAAAGATTCAGATAGAAATGCAGCTGCAGCTTCCTCTGCTGCATGCTACAAAGCCAATGTGTGACACCTAACACACACTTGCGCTCCCTTTCCCACAGCTATCGTGCTCTCTCTCTCTCTCTATCTCTTCTCTATCTTTCTCACTCTCGTTCTGTAATGTCTCATAAAAGCAGCGTGCACTTAATTAAGCTGATCTTAGGTGATCATTTATCAAATACAGGCGCAAGCTCCCTCAATCTTCCTCTCTCTCCGTCTCTCACTCCCACTCCCTCTCTCTCTGTCTCTGCCAGTCCCTCTCTCTCTGCCTCTCCCACTCCCTCTCTCTCTCTTTCTATCTCTTTCTCCCTCTTTCTACCTCTCTCTCTCTCTCTCACACACTTCTCCCTCCATTTTTATTGCAGTTCCCATGATGAATCACCACACGATGCCCAAGTTTGGATTCGGACCATACAAAAAGGCCGGCAGTGTCAGCAGTTTTTATCTGCCAAAAATCCTGACCACTGGTCGTGCCTCCAGCGGGGGAGGTGGTGTGGGCGTGTCCGCTGGCTTTGCTGGCCGTGCTGGTAATTGCAGCGGCAGCGGGAGCCACCACAAAGTTGCACTGGAGCTGTCACACGGAAAGAGTAAACAACTAATTTCACTGCCAGCGGATAAGTTGGACAGCAATAAACGTTACTATGTGACGTTCACAGTTAAGGATTCTCCCGGGCAGGCGAGTGCCATCGAGGCGCATAAACAAAACCACCAGCAACAGCAGCAGCAGCAGCAGCATCAGCATCAGCAGCAACGGCAATCGAGTTCGCTTGCAAACGCTGTCGGCGAACCGAATGCCAAGTAACACGCGGCGTATACGTAATATGGCATTGCCCACTGCCCGCGGGCGTTGGCTTTTGTGGTTTGGCGGGACATTACCCATACGCACTGTGTGTGTTCGCAGCATCAACGTCATCGCCGCTGCGCCAAATGCATTAAAACAATGCGACATTTTGTTCTCCGCGCTCGTTGCGCTTTTTATGCGACCGCCCGCTGTCCAAACTGTTTTTGTTTCCCTCTCCCCCTCTTACTTTCTCTCTGTGTTCGCTCTCCTTTGTTGTTGTCGCTTTTTTTTGCAGTGTTTTTGTTCGCTTCCTGTGTTGTTTCTGCTGCCTTGCTGCACTTTAAGATGCTCAACTGCTGATAATGGATGATGGCGCACTGTGCGCCGCTGTCAGTTGAAGTTGTCACGCCAGCCAGCCAGCCAGCCAGCCAGCAGCAGCAGCTGCAGCAGCTTGAATTACTTATGTATGTAGTTGCACCCACAGTGTTACCCCCTCTCCACTCTCCACTCTCCTCTGCTCGTTCCACTGCCTGTTTCAAAGCAGTTATTCAGCTCTTTGCTCTTCGCTGTTGAATTCTGTTTTGTTTGCCATTCGGCTGTTTGTCTGTGTTGTTGTCGCTGTTGTTGCGCTTTTATTTCACTTTTTCATTATCATTTTTTGCCTTGCTATCTCCCTCACTGTCTCTGTCTCTCTGGCTGGCTGTCTCTTTTGCCCACTGTTTTGCTGTCGCCATAGCTATTGCTATTGCTGTGTACGCTGCTAATGCCACAGATAAGCGCTGTTATTAACGCTCGGCTTACCAGCACGACGCGGCAGCCCTGGGAAGCTGCGTCCTCCTCCTCCCTCTCCTCCTCCTTTTCCTCCTCCTGCTCATCGCCTGCCATCGCCTCTCATCGCCTTTGTGCGCGCTTAAAAGCAGCAGCAGCAGCAGCAGCCGCAGCGACAAATGCGAATAAATGTAAAATATGCACTGTGCATTTCTTTGGCATTTCCACATTTTTATTTTATTTGCAATTTTATTTACTTGCCTCGTTCCACGCCTGCTCCCTCGACTTGCACTGCACCTAGTTAGTCGTAGTAGTAGTGACATCTCGATAAGACAGTAACATAGGTATATCGAGCAGACTCCTTGCACCTGGCTAAGGTATTCGCTGGCCGGTCAACGCACACTCGCTTCACGTTGCGGCGGATTCACTTCGCGTTGAGTGCATTGTAAATGGAGAATAATTGCATTCAACGGCGAAAAAAACGTTCAGATTTGCGAATTGTGTAAGAAACAACGAGCAAAAGAGACAGAAGAGAGAGAGAGAAAGGAGAGAAGCAGTGAGGGAGGTGGAGAAATAATTGCATAAAAGTAAATGAAATGCGCTTTATTATAATAAAATATCTATGGAAAGAGAAGCTGGTAAAGCAGAGACACACTCAGAGACACACTCACACACACACATACAGGGACAGAGACACACACACACAGATACAGATACAGAAGCAGACGCAGACACAGCCAGCCAGTTGGCGTTTTAAAGAGTTTACATAAATTAGATTTAAGGCCGCTGTTGCAAAATAAACGTTGAAAATGTCCAAGCTGAAGCATGTTTTGATTGCGGTTCTCACAGACACACACACTGATACACTTACAGGCAGCCAGAGTGAGGGAGGTGGGCCAAAACAATTGTGCACGTCATGTCCTTGGCATAGATTCGCGCACAGTTGTCGAGCTCGAGCTGATTGCTCCCTTAGCCGGCAGAGCAACCCGACATAATTGTCAGAAATGAAAGCAAACTTGTATGATGTTGAAAAGGTAACTTAATATCTGTAAATACAAGACTAACTAAGCACGAAGATACACTGCGTACTAAGTATGTTAAGTAAGTATAGCCAGCTAATATCTTTGCCGACATAAACTAAATAAACTGCTTGACATTCGAGACAAGGGTTGCCTCTTGGTACTTCCAACCTCACATGCACGTAAGCCAAGCAAACAAACTCTTTGCTGGCCTCGACAACGTTTGCGGGCTGTCAAATTTAAGCGGCAGAGACAGAGTCGTGACTGGCTGGCCACATTGCAGTTGCCGACTGGATTGGCCATTGATGTGATGATGATTGTCATTGCGATTGTTATGGCCGGCGGAGAATGTCAGGATGCCAACAGAAGTCAGACAGACGGCGGCAAGATGTGGGCAGTGGGAAAGTAACAGCCCCATTGGCCATGTTGTCAACAAGAGAGTCCAATAATTGCTGCAGTGCATCAATGCTGGTTATGACTTTCTCACCCCCTTAACGACCGCAGCAGCCGCAGCAGCAGCAGCAGCAAAGTTGTGCCAGCTAATTGAATTCAAAGCTGACATTTATGGTCTCCGGACAGGCAGCTCCAGCTCGACGGCATTTAGTTGGCGCATTAATATTTCAGCACTTGTGTCCCATGGCCTAAGCGGACCTTTGTGTATTGTGTGAATGGAGCAAAAGATTTGCTTCGCTCTAATTTGCCTGTGAGCTGCAGCCTCAAAGGTTAAGCAGTCCGTGTCACATCGAGTCACGCAAGCAACTGGTCAACTGGTCAGGCGAGTCCCAGCATTTCGATTTGCGCACTTAAGTGCAAATCCTTGGGATTTACGTGGCATTAGTGAGAAGGAACACAAAGTAGAGCGCCGAATATGCGAGGAAACGAGCAACAAAAGTGGCTTAAAAAAGAGCTTGCAAATAAAAGAAAGTTCGCCAGAATAATCCGCTTAAAAAAGAGCAACCATTTTGAAATCTTTCGATTGCAATATTGATTATGGTTAATGAAGGTTTGCAAGAACTGATTACTTACCTGCAGAGTGCAACTAGCTGCAAGTTAGTCACTTGAATATAGTCGAAGTGTACTTCTATATAATCTGTAATTATTAATAAACTTTATCCAGCCATTGCCACAGCGATTCTCTTTCTCTCTTGTTATGCCATTGATTAGTTTGCCAACACTTTTTATTACATTTTAAGCCAAGTTTGTGGGAAATATTTTTTAATATAATTATTGAACCGACAAAGTTTCAACTAATACGACGAGTTCTCGTAAATTCGCCAGGCAATTCAGCAAACTGGTTTGAAATTGCAGTATAAACTGCAGTTGAAAACTTTACGTCGAGTTTGCTGCTGCTGCGAAGTGTTTTAATCTCGACTGCAACTCGAGTTGCAGCCCATTCAACTGAATGTTCTGTTAGCACTGGATCGAGAGAGGGAGAGGAGGGTGGGAAGTGCCTCTGCTCGTTGCCCGTGTAAATTAATGAATGTCGACTTCGCTGACCGCCTTTCTGTTGTTTCGATTACGCGGCTCGTTGCGGCAAGCGCAATGGCCAAGTGCATTTAATGAAGCCAGCCTTAGGCTGGAAGGGAGTGGAGGAGCAGGGCAGCTGTGCTGAGTCTTAGCCAGGGGATTCGCCGGGCATTAATATCACTTAGTCGCGGCGTCGTCGTCAACTTGGCTTGAGAAGTGTTGGCATTCAGCGTCTGCAACTGGCTGGGGCTTTCTGATTGAAATTGATTTCGAGTGTTTGAGTTTCTCTTGAATTCGGTTTATTTATTAAGTATTCTCATTAATATTATTAACACACTCAGTAGTTTCGGCTTAATTGTAAAATATATAATATATATTTATCGTTTAATGTAAATTTAAATTTAAATGTAAATTTATACTTGCTAAATTTCGCCTTAAAAACAATCAGTTTAGTTTTGCAGAGAGACTGACAGAGTGTGTGTGTGTCAGTGTGTGTGTGAAAGAGACAGCAACAGCGAGCGAGACAGAGAGTCAGTTCAATCAGCTCCTTCTTCTGCTCGACTCGCCTCGTCTGTTGCTCTGCGCTTTAAATTGAAATTATGTCGTTGCGTATACGCAGTGTGTTCGTTTGTATATTTTGCTAGGCTGCCCATATTTGATATTCACATTCACATTCATAATATGAATATTGTTATTATGTTATTTAAGATTGTGTGTAGTTTAGTCGATTACTTTAGTTATTTATAACATTTACATTCAATGAATTAATTCGTATTATTGTAGTTGTTTCTGTTTATCCTCTATAGCTGTAGTTGTTGTTCTAGTTGTCTCTGTTGTTGTTCTTTGCTCGCTTTGGCTTGTTAGTTGGTAATTTATTTAACATTTATTCATTATGCACTCAAAGTTTGCGCTCACTTTTGCTGCCAGCCTTTGTTATGGTAATAGAATATTCATGAACTGAATATAAATACAACGTTAGTTACACTCGCATAACTGCGGCGATGCTCAGCCTGGGGGGCGTGGTCTTGGCAATTTGTTTGCCCGCTGTCCAAGAATAAAATGTACAAATTGTGAACATTCAATTGAAGAACGGAACCAGCCCCGTCTTGACGACGCATCGAATATCGTTGAGCGGCTCACTTCGCAAGCCTTTTCGTGGACAAATTTCATAAATCTCTCACACCTTCGCCTAGTGTCTAATTACAATTCAAGTGGATTTCCTGGCAGGCCTATGCTCTAAAGTATTCGCCTATTGTCTAGCTTAACAACTTAATGGTTCAGTAAATAAAGTTAGTTGTTGTTTTATTTCGTAACATTTAAATGCAGTTTGATTCATGTTTGCCCGGTACCTTTATGTACATTTGATGTCTGGCTGGTGCAATCTCCATATTCGTATCTCTCTTTTGATTCTCTTTGGTGTGTGTGTGTGTAAATGTGTGTTGTGTGATGATCATATTTACAAAGTTTTCTTACGCCTTTTGATTTCAGTTACAAGATTTGTAGAATGAGAGAATGGGAGACAGTTGCTTAGCCTTTCTCCTCTTGCTCTCTCATTTGTTGCTTCGCCATAACACTAATCCGCTTGAAAATTACAAAAAGGTTTTGGTTTTGTTTGGTTTTTTTTTTTGCTTTTGCTATGCTGACACAGAGACATATGTATGCTGGCAGACGATGCTTGTATGGTACTTATGCTATACCTTTGACATTAATATATTTAAATTTATGCTAAAAATTTACAGCTATGTAAAATGAAATGCCCATGAATTATGATGCCCGGGGCCGTCCAGGCTTTTATAGTGCATCATGGTGTGTGTTGTTGTTGTGGACCAGGGGGGGAAGGGCGGTCGGGCGGGGGATGGACTTATGTGTACTGCCGTAGATATTATTACTTTTTACAATTACTTCAGCGTGGGATCCAGAGTCGTAAATTCCAATTCGCCGCGCGGTAATATCAGATCCGGGTCTGCAATATACACTTTGGTTGGTTGGCATAAAACAAAATCAACAACAACAATGCGTGTGTGTATGGGTGTGAATTTATGCGTGTGTGTGTGTGTGTGTGTTAGTGAGTGTGCGTGAGATGCGGGCGTTCATGTTGAGGGGAGAGAGAGAAAAAGAAACAAGCGCAATGTTTACCGATTAGTTTTGCTTATTTCATTGTTTTCATTGTTTCATTTTGTTTTGCGATTTTCGGTAAATTCGTGAAATTTCACAACACTTTCAAAACGACATCGAATAACAGTTGTGGTGGCAGTAGTTGCAAATTGTTTGTGGCAGCAAATCAACAAATAAAATGAAAGCACAAAAAGAATGGAAGCAAATGGCAAACGCAGCTATTAGCAAATATTAAAAAAGCGTGACGAAATGTTCTGTGCGCCGATAAGAGCAGCAGCAACAACAACAACAACAAGAACAGTAAAAACAGCAAGCAAAATCAAAGCACAACATCATATAAATATTATTATAACTACCCCATCCCGAGTCGCACAGTCAACTTAGTCTTTGTCAGCATCGTAAACATAAAATAATTCAACAATTTCTTAATTTTTATCGCACATTTCAGAGTCGCCGAGTCCGAGAGTCGAGTGAAACTTAAGCGCCATCTAGCGCTGGCTGTTGGCAGCCATTTCTCGTTTGTTGTTTACGATTTTGCAGTTTGTTATTTAACGTTCGCCCTGTGTTATATTTTATTATTATCGCCTTTTATGTCACATTTGTGTGGCGTCTTTGAGTCATAAAGACGCACAAACTAAAGCAACTGCCGACAGTCCTTGTGTGTGTGCGGGTGTGAGTGTGTGTGTGTGTGCCTTTCACACCATGCCTGGCAGCATTAAAAATGTCAAATGTCGCAAAAATGTTGCCAGCCCCAGAGGCTAAAGGCAAATAGGGCAACGGGGCCACGCACGAAAGGGAAGGTCGGAAGTGCGGAAAGCGTCGACAAATGAATGAGCGTTGACATTGAAGTGCCACAGTGTAACCTACTTGTGTGCGTGTGGCAGCATAGGCCGCATCAACAATGTTGCCAAAGCAAATTGTGCGGCAATTCATGCGGTTCTCTGGCGCAAACATCAAAGTGGAGATGCCACAGCGACGCACACCATTTTTACTGCATACTTTAAGGCACCCTTAAAGCAGCAGCGGCAACAGCTCCCAATCTCAAGCGGCAACAAATGACGCGCCTCTGCCAGTGCCCAGCGCCGGCCTCGTGCTCAACTTTGTCTAATTAGACGAGTGCCAGTGAAGTGCACAAGAAACCAAGCAGCACGCACACAGAAACACACATGTGTAGCATACATCTTGGGGCAGCTGAGACGGCACAAGGTTGAGTGCCACACTCCCACACAGAATGTTACCCAGACGCAGACAAACAAAACAAACGTCAAGACAAAAAGACGAGCAAAAACAAATGTGCGCAAAAAAAAAGAAACACACAGATACAAACTCGCACACAGACAACAGCAAGCTGAAAAAGTCAAACGCATTTGCCTCCGCGAAATCCAAGCCCAGCCAAGTCGAGCTGATTCGCGAGCTGAGCCATAAGTAGTGCCTCGAAACCTGCTTTTTCCATTTCCCCCTCTCTCTATCTCTCTCTCTCTCTCTCTGTCTACCTTCCTCCTGCTTAAGGCACCTTTTGCCAGCGTTGTATGCAATTAAAATCGTTGGCAAATGACAGCAGCAGCAGCACAAGTACCAGAAGTAACAAGCTGCCCTCCCTCCCACTCCTTCTCTCTCTCTCTCTCTCTCCCTCTCTCTTTTTGTGTGAGTAGCTTACTTGCCTGTGCCGGGGTGAACTGCTGAGCTACTGTCTGACTTATGCATGATGCTGCGAGTACATAAGTTCTCATATGAACCTCGAGAAAGACACAGAAAAAAAGGGCAAAGAGTGCGCAGCTGCTGAGGGAAATGTGCAGCCACTTAGCTAAATTCCGGGTAAAACTATTTGCCTTTTAATTAATACACAGATGTATTTTATATGCAAATTAAATGGCTTTTCTACCTGGCAAAGTAATAAGTAGAAAAAGGAAACAAAGAGGTGAATTAATTTTGTTTCTTTGCTCGACTTATCCCTTCAAAATTGCAACTTATGTCTAAGCTTGCACTTCACCTTCACTCTCTCTCTATCCCTCCCTCTCCAGCATACTTGCTGCAGAGTATCCGCTATTCGAGCAACTTTAAGCTGCTTGACCTTCAGTTTTGTGCAACAGTTTAAGCTGACTTCTTCACTTGTTAGTGCCTTGTCTGTCTGACTGTCTCAGGCAACTTTTGAGGGGCTGTGCACATAAACAGAGCACACATACTTATGCAAATGCGTCGGCTCGCTGCCTGCGGCTGAGCACATCAATTAAAAGTTGTCGGATAAAAAGTTAAGACATCAAAAATCATAAACAAATAAGGCAAATTAAAATGTTGACAAAATCAAATGTAGCTAATTTGCCAAAGAGAGTGGGAAAGGATGCAGACAGTGGAGCGCATTGCAAAAATATTACGTATACGTAAGAGCAGCGCATTAAATAATAATATTTGCAAGTGCTGTGTATCCCTCTCTCTATCTCTCTTTGTACATCTTTCTCTCTCTTTTTAGCCATTTAATTTAGTGCTTGTGCAATACATAATTGAAATTTATGCAATTCAAAGTTAAAACAAAGTCGACAGGGAGAGGGAGAGGGAGAGGGAGAGAGAGACGGAGAGCGAGAGTAAACAGAGCGAGCAGTGAGTACTGCAAGTATTTGCACATGTATGTGTGTATGTGTATACATGTGACTTTTATGCATGCAAAACATGCAAAGGGCAACCAAGTGAGACAGACAGAGACGCAGCCAGAGAGGCAGCCAGCAATACAAATGCAAACAGAGACTGAATTCAGCACAAAAGCGACCCCATTCGGGCAGCAGTTGCTCCTTTCTCCTTTCTCGAATGCAATATTTTAAATGTCACTTGCTGTTGTTGTTCTTATTTTTGTTGCTGTTAGTCAACATTTCGTTTGGTCAACTGGAATAAGCCTCTATTAGATTATATAGCAACAGCAGACTGTCGATAGTTTGTGCACAAAAGTCGTTTAATTGTTTGAAAAACGCTTTATATTGCCCCACACACACACACACACACACATTGAACTAGGTAAAGACCACAAAGACTTGCCGCACAGGAAAAGATTTAAATTAGAAATTGCTCTACACACACATACGCACACACACTTAAACAGTCGCAAAGAGGGGTAAACAACGTGCTGGTCAAGAAATGCCATCAACAATTAGTAAAATGCCGCAAATTAAAAGAAATTTGTGGCTTTGTGGAGCAATTTGCACACAGCAACAGAGCACAGCAAAATGCCAAAGCTAAGGCGTCCCCAAAGTGAGGAAAAACTGTGAAAATTCTATGTAGCACAATATGGGAATTCCAGGCACGAATGAATATACAAAATCATGACAATTGCCATAAATTAAAATGTGAAATCAAGTGAATTCCTCCGTTTTGACATTCAACTCAGAGCGGAGCAGAGACAGAAAGAGATAGAGACAGCACAGAGAAAAAGAGAGAGAGAGTGAGAGAGAAAGAGAGAGAGAAATGAAGCAAGTTCTTTTCACTGAACAGGTGCCCCCTTGCAGGTGCCAGCTGTATCTGAGCTGAACTCAGTTGCGCTGCTGCTTTCCTGGCAATATTTCTATGAAGTTATTGTTACTGCTTTTGCTTGTTGTTCTTGTTGTTGTTGTTGTTGCTGGTGTTGTTGTGCTCTCAGCCTGGTGCACAGTATTTTATTGTTGGCTGTAGGAAAATTGAGTTTGCATACATTTTGGCGGCCAGGCGGCTGCATCGCCATCTGTTGCACACAGCTTGGCAGCAACGGGATGCGGCATAGCAACGACCACGTCCGAGGGAGTCTGAGCAGCAGCAGCAGCAGCGGGCCGATGATAGCGTTGGCTGGTGACAAGCAACGGTAGCAGCACATCGCCTAGTTCGAGTAAGGTGGGAAATAAGGATAACGATAATGGTAATGGTAACTCTGGTTGGCACCGCCAAGAGATGCGATGCGAGTGGCAACTCTACTAAGGTATTTGGTGCACTACATTGCTCTAAATATATTTATCAAGGTATTTACAGCCTTGCAACAAGTCAAGGAGAGAGGGAGAGAGAAAGAGCAAAGTAGAAGGAGATGAAGAGAACAAGAGTGAGAGAGAGGGAGATAGCGAGAGAGAGAGAGAGAGAGAGAGAGCGGGGGGAACTTGAGAGCGAACTAGTTCTATGTCGGGTTTCTAGCGAGTTGTCCATGTCAACTAAGTACGGGGCTGGTGATGTGAGTACGCTAGGGTAGAGAGGGGAAGGAGGTATGCTATTGTGAGAGGATTGTGCACGCACAGACACGCACGCGCTTGTCGAGAGAGTGCTGCTGTTCGATGCCGATAAAAACAAATCAAACTCAACAGAACTCGCATCGAACTGCAATCGTTTTCGATACAAAGCTAATTAGAACATTAAATGAAATAAAGCTACTTTACAAAACGAAATAAGGGCCAATTAGTGTTGCCTGTTTCGCGTTGGTTATTCACTTATTCACTTAGTCACTCATTCGGCCATTCAGCTATGCAATTCATTTTGTTTGGCGTGTTGGCAAACATGTGTAAACATGAACAATGGAAAAATCAACCATGTTGAACAGTGTCAAACCACAATGTAGCTTAAACTACCTCCCACACTCACACACACTCACACACACAGGCACTCACTTCCAACCCATTTGGCATCGCACTCGCATGCACTCGAAAAAGCCATTAAAATTAATTATAGCTACAAAATCATAAAACTAAAATGCGAAAAACAGAATAATAGAAGAGCGAATTTTATTAATTAGCTTCGATTACATTTCATGTGTGTTCGCATTGGCAGGCAAAGTATGATGCACTTCAGAACGAGACGAGTGCGCTCATTTAAATTATCAGCTACAGAGTATTTACAGTTGACAAGACGCGGCTAAAACTATGAATACACGAATGAATGCGCCAAGTGCGCGCTCAAGAGGTAAACAAGAAGGCAAATCAAGTGCAGTGTGTATATGCAAGAGAGCTAAGTGAACTAATAGTCGTGTGTGTATATAGATAGATATATAGATAGTGCGTATGAATATAGTTAAGTAGACTAGACTAGGAGCTACTACTACTACGACTACTGCTACGACTGGCTACAGTCTGTTGAGTATAGATTTTGGAATAGTACCGTTTAGACTGGGCTGCGCGTACTGTATGAAGCTCTCGGAGATGTAATGATGTGGTCCGGCCACGCCCACAATGCCACCGCCGGCAGAGCCAACGCCGCCAAGTCCTGAGGCAACACCAGCAGCACCGCCACCGCCGCATAGGTGCGATGTCGCTGGCGTAATGCGTGCTCGAATCTCGGCTGCGCGTCCGCCGCCCTCCTCCAGCTCGTTCAGTTCGTCCTCCTCGATGTACATGGAGGGCACATCGTTGCGGGCAGGTCTGTGGGGAGAACAACAACAACAAGCATAAAAAACAAGTCGCACAAATCTATTAAAAGTTTTCACACACATACACACACACACACACACCCTCACAACAGTGTGTCACTTCACCCGCAAGTTGCTAATAGTTCCCAGGACGCGGCTCCACTTTTTGCATAGTGAGAAACACTAAAAAACCGTAAACAGGTCGAGGCGAGTCGACCACAAGTCAAGCAGTCACGCCTCCTCCCCCTCCCCCTGCGTCTGCTAGGAGCAACTGTTGCAACTTTTTACGCTAGCCACAACGGACATTTTGATGGCATTTAATAGCTTGTGGCACGCGGCGTATACGCAACGCGGCCAGCACATTCAATAAACAGTTTGGCGCTGCTTTGATGTGACCTTAATTTTAATCCATTTGCTTGCCACCTGTGCCAGCAGCAGCAGCAACTCTCGCATATGCTAATTAAACCTTATCAGTTGCACACCAAGCACGTGTGTGTGTTTGTGTGTGTGTGTGTGTCTGCATGAGAGTGTGTGCAAATATTTGCACTAATACTTTTGCCACAAAAGGCAAATCATTAAAATTAATGCACTGCGGCAAGCGGCAACAAGCTTAGAGCACCATGGCGCCATCTGGCGGGCAGCAGTTGAAATTATACGCAGTATGCCATTTATTTTGCGACTCTCGCTTTGATATAATATGCGTTTAATGTGGCTTGGTCGACTCGGTTTTGGCCACGATGCGGAGTGACCATTTAATGACCCGCATGCCTGGCGCGAAGCGACGCGTCCTTTGATCAACCAATCATCAGGGTGTCTCTGCCTCTCTCTCTTTATTTCCCTCTCCTTCCCCACTTTGCTCTGGTTGCGTTTTAATTATCATTTGTTGTGCTCCGCTTTGAACTGATGACGAGGCAGGTCGAGCAAGTCGAGCAGGTGGAGAGATAATCAGGCGCTCGATGCGATTAAATGCGGCAGCATCAATATGGTGGGCAGGTAAATAGACAAGGACAAGAGTTTCCATGGTTAACTGAATGCCAGGCCAACACACACAGGCTTCCTGCCGCACACCGCCCTCCCACCTCGTCTCCTCTGCCTCTCCCTCCACACACACACACACACACACAGAAAGTGCGTGGCAACTGCAAGTTTGTCTTTCATTAGCAACGACGCGCAGCTGGCCGCAGCTGACAGTTGACAGAGTCAAAGACAGAGCAGCTAGATGGCGCTGGGATAGGGTGATAGGGTGATAGGGATGTGGACCAGAGCGGGCGACAGAGCGAGCTAAGCAGCTTCTTAATTATCTACTCTTTGCCGAGGCGACCTTTTCGTACAGAGCGCTGATGCCTTATCTTAAATGAAACTTGGCGGGCGAGCGGCTTCCGTTTCCGTTGCACAGCAGAGCGCAGAAAGAGAGAGAGAGAGAGGGAGTAAGAGAGGCAGACTGTAGGACAGAGATAGAGAGAGAGCAAGAGCAGCAGCAGGAGTATCGTTCATTTTGATTCTTTTCTGCTCTTTTGTGGGTCGTAGTCAGGTGCAGGTTTAATTAATTTAATTACAGTCTAAGCATAATTTAGTGGCCAACTGCGTGCTACTCGTTCACCACCGTCACAGCCGCCGGCTTCAGCTAATCGATGTGGCCCCGCTGCCGCTCCCAGCTCACTCCGTCCTGCTTAATGAAGCTGACATTGCTGAGCATTGTGGGCAGGTTGGGGTCGCTTCATTGATTTGAGCGGACTTAAAAAGGCAACTGGACTTCAAATTGATTGTGTATTCATTTTGCGCTACTCTACCTCTCTCTCTTTCTCTCTCTCTCTATCAGTTGCCTGCAGGCGGGAATATTTAATTACGTTCTATAAGCATAACTGGCGAGCCCTGCAAAGTATGCTACATTTATTTTCTTGCGCTGCTGCTGCTGCTGCAGCTGCCACACACGTGCGGCACATAAATAATGCTGTAATTATTTCTGCACTACGCACACACACAAACACAACAGCGCAAACAATTTCATTATTAGTTTTTCATACTGAAAAGAATAAAGGCCAGCATGACTGGGCCCACACCCACACACACACACACTCTCATACATTCTGCACAGTATATGTTGTTCGGCAAACTTACCGCATACTCTTGCGCACTTCCTGCGGCTCAGGTGGCCGCGGCCGATGCCGACAGACAACAACGATGCCGGCAACGATAATTGACGTCACTACAACGACGCCTATCGCCACAACAGCGGCGAGTATCAGTAGCGTCGATTGCTTATCTGCCGGTCCGCTGCCAATGCTGGCGCCGGCGCCAACGCCAGACGAACTGCTGATGCTGCTGATGCCCGAGCCGCCGTTGCCGCCATGATGCGTGGTTTCCGCGGGCGTTGGATCCTCCGACAGTATGGATTCATCTGGAAGTGAGACAAGAAATTGCTCGCATCAAATAGTTTCGCTTGAGTAGAGGCGGGGTGGCGCGGGGAGGGAGGGTCTGCACAATGATTTGTTATTTGCTCGAAATTAGTTTGATATTGTGTGTGGACGGAGGGAGGGGCAGTTGCTCGCTCCCCTTTTGCCATTTATTTATTTGTTTTGTTTCATTCTTCCGTGCTCACGTCTGGCCCTTTGCTTAACTGATTGCCTTAACTGCTTTGCCCCCCTCCCGGCCCCCACTGTACGTGGGTGTATTGCTATCTGTGTGTCTGCGTGTCTCTAGTTGTGTTTGTATTTGTTTATGTGAGTTTTCTCCAATGTTTTCTTTACATTTGCTTCTTGCTGCTGCGCGGCAAATTGTGTTGAAAATTGAAATTAGCCAAATTGGCCAATCGCCTGTGCTGGATGCTGGCGGGGGTATGCCGGGTTGTTGACCTTGGCTTTAATTGTTGACCCAGCGCGAGATCAAGACGTGTTCACCAATTATTGTTGAGCAACATGTGAGGCATGAGCCGGCATTGTTGATGTTTATTGAAGGCGCTTTGCGCAATGATTCGCCCCCGCTTGGACAAGATTAATGCGCTACATTCGTTTATGTCAGCTACGGGCCACGACCCTGCCTATCCGAGCCACCTACAACCTGCCCGGTCATGTTCTCTTGCTCAGCTGCCATGCAGCATTTCCGCTCCATTTGCCATTTCGCTTCGAGTTGAAACACTGCCAAGTCTCAACGCGGTGCGAGGCGAGGCGAGGCGAGGCGCGCAGTTAAGTGGAAATTGCCTACACCTGCGGCTCAATTTAATTTTTGTTGTTTGCGGCTCCTGATGCCGTTGTACCCACTGCTGCTGTACCCTCTACTGTACCCACTCCTGTACCTTCTTCTCTACTCTCTTTTGCACCCTCTGCTGTATCCTCTGCTTTAACCTCTGCTGTAGCTTCCCTTCCATGTTCCCTGCCACCTTTGCAATATGTCTCGGCTACGCCTTAACCAGTTGCTGCTCTTTTGCGCAACACATTTGCTTTCATACGCCAGATTTAGCTAGTTATTTGCCGTGCACATTGTGCTGCTGCCTCTTTACCTTTTAAGCACGAAAAAATCTAATAAATTCCCTTGATGTCTTCTCATCGCTTTTTCTTGCGCTTGCTCAACTGATTTAAATCAGCAGTGAAAATCAGCGTCGACGCTTGGACGGATTTGCTGTTGTTCACACGTAAATATTTTTATGGTGGCCCTGCAAATTTATTACGACACACTCCCACACACACACCCACACTGACACACACGTACACACTTAGCGCCCTTTGCCGACAACGTGTAAATAATAGAAGCTGCGTAGGCGCTGGCACTGTTAAAATTTCGCATAAATTACCCGTAGCCTACAAGGGATCTTTCCGCAGTCCTTGGGCTGCCTTCATTGTAATTACAGTTATTGTAGCGAGGCCGATTTAATGTGCCCGGAACGCAGACAGACAGGTGGGCGGGGGGTCCCAGAGGGGGTGCATAAGGGACAAGGCCAGTGCCGCCTCACTACCACCAACTGCGACTAACCCATTCGAGCTGTTGCTGACCTGGGCCAGGGAACAGTTAATTGAACATTTGCGTATCGAATGCAATTAGCTACACTTAATCGAGTAATGCCCGTGTGCATGTATGTGTGTGTGTATGTGTGATTTATGGCAAGTGTACTGTTAAGGAGCTACGCACAAAATGGCCGAACAATGTGCGTGTGTGTGACGTACTCGACAACGACAAAACGTAAATGAAAATGAAAACGGTAATGGAAATGCAGATAAAAATAAAAATCAGCATGAAAATAATGACAACTGTGGTTGTTGTTCTGCTGTCTCTGTTTGTGTCTGTCTGTGCGTGTGTGGGTGTGTGCGAGTGTGAGTGCCAATGCGAGGCGAACACAATAAAAGCAAAGTGTCTACGGCGGCCCGTTAAGCAAAACGAAAATTGAAGCAATTTCGCCTTTGCCTTTGCTTCTGCCTCTGCCTTTGCCTCGAATAAAGAAAGGCACTGCCAATGACACACGCACACACACTCACACACTCGCACTTGCACACATACACATGATCAGCCGCACACACAGCTGTCGTTATGTCGTTAAGCATGGGCAAAATGAAGAGGCTGTAGCGGCACGCCCTTACGTATACGTAATATGCGTGCCCAGCTCGCTCTCTCTCTCTCTCACGTTTTCTCTCTGTATCACGCACTCGCCTCGTTGCCGCCTCCCGCACCTACGCATTGATGGAAAATGCTGAAATGCTTTACGCATCGCTGCATAACTCAGTCAGTGGATTAGAAAAGGGCGGCCTCAGCGGCAAACCCACCGGGCCGAGCCCAGAAGAGCAAGGCATAGCGGAGGCCAGAAGTAGTCGGCGTAGCAAGTAGCAGGTTGCCTACGTTGCTGTGCGTGGTGTGGCGTGCCATGTGCACAGTTTTCGCGGCGGCTGATTGAAGACGATTTCCTTGAACTTGCGTTGATTTGAAAGTGCAGCGAAGCGTTGAATTAGACAGCTACGGCGACTGCTGCCGGCAAGCAACTAGCCCCGCAGGAACTCAACCCAACTCAGGCAAGTTTATCGAAGTGACCCACAACTGGTAGTTGAATTTGCCAGGCGAATATTTTGGCACACTTTATGCCGGAAACTTGAAGTTGACTCGCGTAGGAGGGCAGGGTGTTATAACTTTGTGAAAACAGAAGATGAAACGTTGGCATGTTCAATGCTTTAAGGTATATCGATTCTTGATCAGATAGGGATATTTTTTATATCTTTGTTATAAACAGCAAGTTCTCCCTATGAAATTTTGTGAAATGAGATCTTATTAATGCACTTTGAAATACGTCCAGTCTGACAAGTTACTCTTCAAACATATGTTCAATACATTTACACATTCTTATGTATGAAAAGTTACCTGGCAATCTGTGTATAGTGTATATATGTTATATACATATGTGTTTAATACTTTGTCTCCCTTTTACCTACGTTCATCTTTTATATGTTCCGATTTAGTTTAGGGTACAAGATATATCACAGTCGAACACACTTCACTGCACCCCTTTGACTTGTTTTCCTCCGTGTTAGGCTAAGTTAGGGTATTGGGCTATGCGGCTACTCACCATATGGTCCCAGTTGTGCAGCCACGCGCACACGTTCAATCACCACTGGCGGCTCGCTGCGTCCCTTGGCGTTAACGGCATAAACTGAAAATTGATATTCACGTCCCGGCTCTAAATTATTCAAACGAAATTGCGGACTGTTCTCCTGCATGCGGAAGATGGGTGCAGATGTGGCCTGGAAAGAAAGAAATAAGCGAAAGAGGGCAGGAGGGGAGTGAAAAAGATGAGAAGATAAGCAAACAGAGATAAATACATGTAAGCATATTGCCAACTGATAAACAGTTGACAGTCACACAAGCACACACACACACACACACTGAAGCACCCCCACATGCTGGCCATGCCTGAGCAAGTGCACGCGCTGCAAAGTATGCTATGATTTTTTTCGTTTCCAACTTTTTGGGACCAAACCAAACGCACACGACAAGCAACAGCAAACAACACATAAATAATTATTCATGCCTAAAAATGTGCTCAGTCTGTGTGTGGGGCGCTTGTGGGCGTGGCCACATTGTTCTGACCAGGACGCTGTCTGAAATTTTAAACTGAATATCCGTTTGCCGTAATGGGACACAATCGAGTGAGCTTCGTTGGTTACGCACAAATTCCCACTCAAGTAAGCGTAAGTAATTTATGTTGTCCTTGCGGCGCATTTGCCCCACCCATCCCCCCAGCCAGGCAACCAACCAACCAACAGTCGCCTCGCAGTGCTGCCTTGCTTCGTCCGCCCCCTTCCTCTATGTGTCATTTTATCTAGCGTAAAACTTTAAAGCTGCAGACGTCCAACATTGGTCAACGTCCACGTTCTGCTCGTCATCCTCTGGCTACGTCTGTTCCTGCTCCTTTTGCCCCCTCCTCCCTTTGGACACCCTCTACCCATTCCACTTTGCTTTGCGCTTGGCTACTTTGCTAATAAACTCGCCCGGCTAGCGCTGCATGAGCAAAGCAAGCAACCCACGCCTGGCAACGCTCCGGCGCCAGCTCCAGCTCCAGCGCCGCCTGTGGCCCCTCAGCCAAGCTGGTGAAAGCAACCAAACGAAATGAAATGAAATTTTCATATGATATTCTCTTTTACGAGTGACAGAGATAATTTAATAACTCAGCATGTGTTTGCTGCGTTGGCTTATGGATGAAGCACGCCGGGGAAGAGGGAGAGTGCCTGGACGTTCACTCAACTGTGCCCGGCCTGGTTAAAAGTCTAGCCTCGCAAAAGGGAACTTATAGCATTAATTACGTTGTCCTTTTTACGCTTGAGACGAGCCCCAGTCCGAGCCCTAGTCCGGCCATGCTCCAAATCGCATTCATTAATAATTCAAGCAGAAAAGTCAGAAAGGAACGTCGCACACTAATTGACCATATGGATATCAAAATGAATCGACTCTGGCCTCCCCTCCATCCCTTGGGTAAAATGTTAATTTCATCAGCTCAGCTCATCCCCTGTCCAGTATCCAGTGTCCAGTATCCTGTGTCATTTGCATGTTCGTTTGAACTCACCTGGTCATTGAGCGTGGATATCTCGTTGTCAGGCTGCCCGATGGTCTCGCCAAACGTCTGACCTCGTCCCGTTGGCGTGTCGCTGCCGTAGAGCAAATCGCCGCCGACCACCTCGAGCATGAAGTACTGAGAGAGTCCGCCATCGCTGCCGGGCAAACAGACTACCTCCAGGACGGTATCGTTGCGCAGCTCGCAGGACTTGGGCGCCTCGGGTGCATCTGTGGGAGGAAGTTTACAGAGATAGTCAGTCATAATGGCAGCATAATTTACATTCCTCTCCCCCACTCTCTCCCGCTCTGTGTGTGCTTGCTTGCAAATAAAGGCGTGTCCAGGCGACACGCCCACAGTTTGCATTAATAATGGCTCGATTTCGCCATAGATTCACCTAATCATACAGCAGGAGCTGGAGCAGGAGCTGGTGCAGTGCCAGCAGCAGGAGCTCTAGTATTTTGCGATGATTATTGGGCCAAGTCGGCAGCGAAGGAGCTGCAACTGCAATTTATCGACAGACTCAGCGAGAAAGACAGAGAGCGAGAGAGAGAAAGAGGGAGCGGGGGAGTGCAAGCAATTATGTAAGTAGATCCTTAGGTGTGCATAATAGATACGACTTAGACCGACATCGACACCACCACGAAGCCAACACGCCGACGGCGTCTTGTTTAAATTGCACACAAGGCGGGGGCATCTTCTGGCAGGCCAAAGCAGATTGTGGGGGGGTGGAGAAGGGGGTGGTTGACTAACAATTTTCTACAGTACTTACTCGCTGGCAGTATGTGGACAAGACACGGCGCCGTCTGTCTGCCCACCACGTTGCTGGCCCAGCATGCGAGTGTTATTAACTCGGAGTCGGTTTGCGGCAGATACGTCATGGTGCTGGTGAGTCCGTTCGATTGTATTCTCGAGTTGAGCACCTGAAAGCAAGCAAGGATTAGACTTCACACACACACACACACATAGGTACAAACACAGCAGACACTGCAGACAAACTGCAGACGTAGGCAAAAATCAGTCGGAGCCCGGCACAAGCATAAATATTTCCCAGGGCAAATACGTTTTCATTGCAATGCAAACAGTTGGCTAAGCCGTAGAAGAGTCAAGTCGAATAGCAGACAAGTCGAGTCGCAGTGTCGGAGGCGGGCTAAGCCGGATGGAGGTAAGTTGGGAGCAAGTCGAGTTGGCGTCTAGTCAGCGCTGGAGTTGAGTTGGGTCCAGCAGGGACACTGTGCAGATTTTCAAATAACTTTTGCGGTAAATGAATTACTTTATTTATTGTGCACAGCTGTCCCAATCCTAAGCAGACACCCCCACTCGAACACACACACACATACATATTCATGTGCTCCGACAGCTTTGCAGTTTGTACTTGACTCGCACCTAAACGCTTTGCATTTCAAATGAAAGTTGCCTAACCCGATTCGAGCATCTTGAGCAGCTGCTGCCATCGAATGCACAATTTATATATATTCTGATTAAAATTTAACTCAGTCACGTACAAAGCGCTGCTAGTGTCTGTCGTTTCTTTCGTCCCTGATTGTTCCAAGTATTTAGCACAAGTTCTGCCAAGACTTGGCCACCTTTTGCTGAGTTTTCCACTCGGATCAATAATTTTCGTTGCACGTTGTGGGGCGCGTAATTAGAGTTTCTATTCATGGGTACGGATTGGAATCCACATCACACTTACCGGCGATACGTTGCGTGTGTTGTTGTAGGTCCAGCTAAATCTGACCGATTCGGGCGGATCGGCATCCACCTCGCATTTGACCTGTATCGAGTGCATGTTAATAGCGCCGATGGAAGTCTGCTCGGTGCCGGGCTTACAGCGTGGCGAGACTGAAAAGGAAGAAAACAAAACAAAAACAATAATCAGGGTTGAGTGTGAAGCAGATGGCACGGACAGAGAGGTGAAGTGAGGGGGAGTGGCAGTCGCATGGGGCATGTCAAAGCGAAAAGAAAAAGTCGTTAAGCCGCACAAAGTTTCGTTTCGTTTCGCTTCTTGTTTTTTTTTTTAAACTTGCTTTCAACTCTCCAAATATGAACTGAGGCACCGAGGATACACTGTGGCACATCTCAGTTCTCAGGCTAACCGACTGAGCAAACAATCTGCACGTCTCTGGGGCTTAGCAACAGCAGCAACGGCAGGAGAAGCGGCACAAAAAGCGACTGGATCCAGAAGGAAGTCGGGCCTGATACATAGCCTTGAGCGTAGTAATTAACATGTTTCCGTTTCACGAACGTGAGGCCTCGCTCAGGCAGAGGCTGTTGCGCTGTTTATGCATAAAAGCAAGTAATGTACACCGGTATGTGTGTGTGTGTTTCTGTGTGTGTGTGTGTGCAGCAGGTATTGAAGAAGATGTTGGCTAAGTTTACTTTCACTTGTCTGCAAAACGAGAGCAGATACGGAAGTTGCGCTCTAGCCCAGCGGCGCCATCTGTCTCCCAGTCTGCACAGACACGCACACGTATGCTTCTCTTTATATATGTATGTGTGTGTGTGTGTCTGTGTTGCTCTGACGCTGAAAGCCGCCTTTAAAATGTAAGTCACGCCAAGGCTGATAAGTATTTGAAGCTTTATTACTCGACGCTGTTATCACAAGTCGCCTGCATTGCACAGAGCAATATGCTTAAGATGATTCCCCTTCCCCCTCTCTGCTTATGTGCTTGTTGCATGCATGTATGTGTGTGTGTGTGTGTCTTAAAACTTTCATAATTCCAAATATAAACTACTTAAACTGTCGTACAGCATAAGTAGTAACTTCCGACTCTGGCGCTGAAAAATGAATCAGTTTCCTTTGTAGATTTCCTGGGATAAAAGAGAAAGAAACCGAGAGAGAGGGGAAGGATAAGGAAGGGAGTGGAGAAGGGATAAAGAGAAGGAAAATAACTGCAGAAAGGGACTTTTCAGCAGACACACACATGGACAGGGACATTAAGCTGCTCTCTGACAGCAGGTAAACGTGAACGTGATTCAATTTGCCCTAGCCCCGACTTGAAGTTCACTTAGGGATCAACTGATTTATACAGTTCAATCGCCTCTATATACAATGTGCATTAATCACGCCGATTGTAGCACCCGCTGGCCTCTGCCCGAGGGCAGTGCGTGAGGTTTATGAAAAAGTTGGCGGTGCAAAAATTGCCAGTTAAATTTATAGGCAAAAGTTTTGTGTGTAAATCAATGGCGGTTATTTAGACGTGGCGCGGCCAGCAACAGCAGCAGCAACAACAACAGCAACAGCTGCAGCAACAACAACAACAATTTTACAATTGTAAACAAGCGGACTAACACGCACACACACACACACCATGAGGGAGAAATGGCTTGGGCCATGCATCATTTCTAAGCAATTTCCTCATCCGCTGCAAAAAGTTGCCAACTTTAATTTTTTGTTGCCGCTATTTGTTGTTGTTACTTCTGTTGTTGTTGCTGCTGCCATGCGGACGAGCTGCAAGTTGATTTTATTTTGCAACTTCCGTTTCCGTTCCGTTTCGTTGCCATGTTATTTCATCATGCTGCTCTCCATTACAATACAGTAGTAACTCGCTATGTATTGCCGTATTGCACAAGCTGCTTTTCTACTTACACTGCACTCTCAGGGTGAGGCTCGAGCTGCGCGTCTCCCCCTCCGTGTTCGTCGCCCCGCAGGCATACGCGCCTGCACTCTCCCGCTCCAGCTGTGTCAAGTGCATGATTTCCGTACTCTCGCCCGACATACGCATTCCCTGCAAAGGAGAGCAACAGAGAAAAGAAAAGAAAAGAGAGATGAGATGAGCAGGGGTTGGCAGAAGAAAGAGAAACATAATATATACATAAGTGAATGGAATGTTGGGTCCTTGAGCATGTTTCGAGTGCAATCTGCAATCTGCAGTCAGCAAATTGTAAATTGTTTCGCTCAAAAGGCTTGATTGAAGTTTATGCAATCGATGGGGCACGATAATGTGCACAAGCCAGGGCATATCATAATATACTCGTTCTATCATCTAAAGCTATCACACTTGGGAATTGTTTATGGAGAACAAGGTGGACGAAGTGTTTCCCTTTAAATCAGTTGGTGTTTCTATTGTCAAAACGTTGTTAAAAAGGCGTTTAAGATTAATAAAGAACTAAAAAATGTCTCTCCCAAATATTTAAACAAAAAAGCTTATGATATGAATTTTAAATCTATTCAAATGTTATGTTATTATTTATTATTACTAAATATAGTTGGTGCTTATTTAAGTAGTACAAATAATTAAATTTGACAATGTTCAGCTTTACTTTAACAGAATGAATTCTGTAACCGTGATCCTATCGATAGTCGCTGCCACATTCATCATCAATTACAGATATAAATGATATAAATAATAAATCAAAAGATATAATCTAATATGAGGAATATAATAAATAATATTCTCACTATAATTATAATAAATTTTCTGTAAAATATCTCTATCGGTTTGTATATTTAATAAAGATAAATATCATTGTGGACATAAATATCATTCGCTTTAAAAAAATATATACAAACGCAGAATTAAATTGTACATAATTACTTTATAATAATAGTGATATAAGAAATTCATGTGCATTATTCATTTAAGAATTAAACTGCAATTATTTAATTATTACAAACAATTTCTGCTTTTTGGCAAATTAAATTTAGTTAATATTGTGCGATTTTTGTGCTACAAATAAAATTAAAAAAAATACCTTATGTAAGTGCTTAAAAATGTTACTGTTAAAGATTATATTGTCGTGTACATTAAGCACGACATGTATAAATGGTAATCCACATTGTGTTGTGTGAACAAAAGCGATGCAAGTAAAAAATTTGTGAAATGGCTTTGTGCACGTTTTGACGAGGGCGTAAATCAGTGACTAATAGGGGGAAGGGAGGGGATTGTGCGGTGGAAGAGCTTTTTAGTTGCCGAAACGGGCAACCGCAACAGCAGCCGAGAGGGTCGATCGATTACGTCATCCACTCGGATAACCAAATACGCTTTTATGTCATTAACACACACACACACGCACACACACACTGAATGCCCGCAACGATTATGCGCACACACTCGTACTCAGATATGTCTGTGAAACAATGCCGAAATATGAATTCAATTCGGAATCAAATTACATTGCACTTGAGTGTGTTGCTGTTGGCATTGTTCAGATCTGTTGTGCATATTCTGCAGGCTCAGCAATATTTTAATTATACTACAGTTGGTACACAAACAACTCTTCCCCCCTCCCAGCCCCTTGCAATTAACTAACCAGCACAAATAAAAACACAATTTTCAATTAATTTCTCATAATTTTTTGGCGTGCGACATTTTTGCAGCTGTCAAAACGTGAATTGAATATGGTTAATTCAGTTTCATTCATTCATATTTAAACAAGAGCTTTAAGTTGCATTTTATTCATGAGTGTACCCTGTTTAAATCGTAATAAGAGTTTGATAATTTCAAACGCTTGAATTTACCATCATATTCAGTTAGTTGTTACAGGATATTTCTCAGTTGTTCGGCATCAAGTAAAAGTCAATAAAGTGCGTTTTTTCTTGTGCATTTAAAAAATGTTCACAGCGTGTTAATTTGTAAAACGAATTAAATCGAAATGTTTTCTATACGAGTGGGATATAAAATGCTAATGGTTGATGCGGTATAAAATGAATAACGAATCATGTGGCAAATATGTCCATTAAAGAACTGTGCAAAAAAAAAAATTATGGATGCTTTTTGTTAACATATTTATTTGCTTATTTTGCAACTAGTTTGTTTCAATTTCATTCAATTCATTCATGACTTTGTGCAAATTATTTGATTTACCGCAGAGATATAAGTTTGTTTCGTGGTTACTGAATTGAGAGAACTATTAGGGATTTAAATACTTTGTATTTTATACATTGATAACCTTTCTACACTCTCTTGTTTTAAATTTGAAAAACTTTACAAAACCCTTACTAAAGTCTATGTATAGGGTATGTGAATAAGCAGCATATATTAAACTCTTTGCTGGTTACCTAAGACTTGTAGTACTTAAATGATGCTAAAGACCAATTAACTCTCTGTATTGAAGAACTAAGGATACCAAACTGTCACAAAACTATCTTCAATACGTATCTATTCCTTTCTATTACTTGATTCTTTTGCCTTTAAACCAAGTGAGGGAGTATTTTGCAGCATTTTATTGCAATTTAAAAATCGAAACTTTTTTGGGGGCCATTTTAAAAGAAGAAGCAGAACAACAAAGCGAACTGCTGATACAGGAAATCTAGGACGCACTGACAAACCGAAGAAGTGACAAAGTTTTCTCGCTGCTCTTTAGAACTTTTTTGTGCACATTTGGCGCGTCGTTTTTCATAATTTTCTTTCTTTTTTTTACAATTTTTTTGCTTAGTTTGTGTGGGCCCAAATGGCAGAAGGGGCAGAAAACCCGAAGGTCGAAATCCAAAAATGCCTTAAATATTGAAAAGTTTCGCTTCGCTTGGGAAGTAATTTGTTAAATGCCAAGCCGGAAAAGCCGAAGAGAAATATGATTTTATGCTTTCTATGCAATGAAAAATGATGATGTGTTCATGTGAACAAAACTCTGTCAAAGGATGTCAAAACCTTGTAGCAGCAGCAACATCAACGAGCAAGCACAATACGTCTTTGTCGCAGAATGGTGGTCAAGCTCTGTGGCTTTTATGCGATTATGAATGGAAGACGAACTCCAGAGCTCAGCCTCCCCTCAGTCTCTCTCTCTTCGACATTGGCATTTGGCATCTGCTGGGGTCGCGGTGAGGTCACATTTTGTTGGGGTTTCGCATGATTAATGCTTAAATAATTTGTAATACGAAGCAGCTTCAATTAAAGGCATCTTGCAGCAATTATATACGATATATCGCATGTCGTACATCGTATCGCTTATCGGTCATGTGGAACTGGAGCTGGGCGTGGCCAAGTTGGGCACTTCGTAACCGAATAGGCCACATATTTGAAGAGAGAGTGTGAGTTGCCCGCAGCGTTGGAAATTCTGTTGGTAAATTAAATTAAACCGCAAAGTGTCTGCTTAAGTTTGCCGCGGGAATGTCGACAGCAGCAGCAGGAGTTGAACCTCAAGCTTTGGCAATTGATAATAAAAATTGCCAAAGTGTCTGCTGCACGATAGGCGTCAGCAGTTGTTGGATATCTACTGGGGAAAGAGGGGGAACGGGAATCAGTGCTGGCCTACTTACGTTCTTGAACCACGAGTAACTGGTGACCGGCGGCCTGGCATCTGCACGGCACTTGAACGTGACATTTTGGCCCTCGGCACGTGTTACCATACGGCTGGGATCCTCGTTGGCCAAGTGCACCGACACGGTGGGCGGATCTGTAAGGGCGAAACGAATGAAATGAAAGTAAAGTGAAAGTGAAAGAGAAAGCAGAAGGCAGGCAGGTCGGGCGTCAAATCTAATGAGCGCTGCAAATAGCCGGATAAAAGTCGAAATAATAAACGCAAATGGCTCATAAGGTGAGCCAGCACTGAGCAACTCCAGCCTGGCCAGCTGCCATTGCGTAATGTAGTTAACTCAAGCTGCTGCTGTCCACGCACTGCGCTGCCCGGGGCAGCCTTTTGGTGTCGCTCGGCTGCACATCCTTTGCCTCCGCCCCTGCCCGCCTGCCTGCCTGCCTGCCTTGGCCATCAGCCAAATGGGTCTATTAGTTACGGTTGTAAAAATCTAATACGCAGCCGAGACTGGCGCCAGCGCGTCATGTCCGGCCGCGGCCGCCATCTTGTGCTGCGCGCGTGGACACAACAACTATGGCGCGACGAGTTGCCTCGCGGCCCAAGAAATTGCTGACATTTATGGTGAATTATTAAAAATGCCGCACGAAATTAAACTGAAATGAAGTTGAGGCCGAGGCCGAGGCCGAGGCGAAAAGGAGTTGGGGCTCTGCTGCTGCTGAGTGCAGGTAAGTAATTCAATTTGTTGCTCTTCGGCAGGGCAGTAATGCGAATCGGAAGCCGGAAGCGGATGTTGCAAATGTAGCATTAGCATTATGGCTAGGCGAAAAATGAGCGCAGGAAACAGTGGAATAACAGTGAAAATTTAATCAACTCAAGTCGAACAAAAAAGAGCAGGCCGGGCCGGGGCCCCACCCAAAAGGGGCAAAAAAAAAAAGAACAGGCGGCAGGGCGGGAGCAAAGCCAAGGGCAACGTGGCACTGACTGCAGCACTGCATAAGCTGCTTACGGGGGGTAGCAACAGGTGAATAGGTGGTTGGGACTGTGGCTGCCACTGTGACCTGCGGCACCACAAGCTCACAAGCACCAGCAAAGCTGAGGCAGCCTAGCGGCCTCGCTGAGCCTGTTGCTCTCTAATCAAATAATGTTGTTCTGGCCCTAATACGCTTCTAATTGGACTTGCCTCGGCGGAAAGTGCTTTCAACTACGCACACACACACACATGCTGCATGGGGGCCTAGTGAGAAGGTTACACATAAGCCTCTCACTTGCTGCTTGCGTATGTGTGTGTGTGCGTGTGTGTATGGGTGTCGTATTGTTGACATAATTGAAAGTATGGCCAGAGTTCATTCAAAAGCTGAAGCTCACCTGCCTGCAGTGTACAGTGTGCCTATGTACATGAGTGTATGTGTATTTGTGTGTGTGTGTACTTACATGCCACACGTATAATGCGCTTGTCGTCAATGGCACCGCCCGAGAACCAGGGATTGGTGGCGCGGCAAGTCAGCTCGGCATTGTCGTTCTCCGAAGTTACCTTCAGCGTGAGTATGCTCGTCGTGATGTTGGCATCCTGCAAAGAAAGCATAACAATGATTTGTTGCAATTGGCTGCAGAACTGCCAGAATAAAGACACGCACTACAGTTCTCTATCTCTCTCTCTACATTCTCTCTCTGTCTCTCTCTGCCCTGCTCTGTATTCGGTTACGACAGATGCTGCGCAATTGTTTGGCAACAATCGAACCAAGAACAAAACCGGCAGTATAATGAGCACTCACACAAACACACAAATACATACACTCCCACTCTATTTCTCCCTCCTTCTCTAACTCCCTCTCTCCCACACCCACACCCACACAGTTATGCACTTGACCACACATGAAACTGGCTTACGCAAGGATCGGTTATGCACGAGTTGCCTGATGCCAGTGGACATGTGCCCCAGAGCAGCCTGTACTGAGGCGGCTCACGTATCCGACCCTGAACAGGGCAGGCAGCAGTAGACAAAGCAGACAGTCGAGTCTCTTTACATGGCATAATTAGAAAGCGAGAAAGCCATGCAGGATGACGGCAAAAACGGGATAACTAATGGAAACTGAAAACCGAGCTGTCTTTACTTGCTGCGGTCGCCTGTCTTGCTATCGTGTTCACCCACTCTGCCTCAGGCATTCCTACTTCCCCAGGCATCTCTATACATGCAACAAAGAGAGAGGAAGATAGAGAGAGAGAGAGTGAGAGAGCGAGAGAGAGAACTGACAAATTCCGAGGCTGGTTGAAAAAATTGCGGCTGGTGCTTAACAAATGGCTTGGCCAGTCTACATAAATTCAAATAAAAATTCGCACATTAGGCCAGGCAATGTACGTCCCTCTCTTCTCCTCTCTCTCTTTTTCTTCCATCCCTTTGAGAGTGCAAATTTGTACAGTGAGCTGCAAAGTTTTCGGCACTGCACTTCATCAAAGCAGGGCAGCAGTAACGGGCAGAGGGGGCTGCGTTTGAACGTTGTAAGACCCAAGGATTGGCCAGGATGGTGGGAGACGCACAAGGAAGGGGCTGAACCGGCGGACGGACGGGCCACTTGAAGTCAACTTGTCTGCAGCTTTTGGCTCTGCGGCTGCAGTGAAACTTTGCCCGGACTCACGTCGCCTTTTAAGGGTCAACCAGTGGTCGACAGAGCTGCTGCTGCTGCTGCTGCTGCTGCAGTTGTTGTTGCCATTGTAGTTGCACTTCAGAGGTTATTAAAGCGTCGCACAGTTGCTCAAAGTTCTCACAGTGCTTGTGTGTGTTGTGT
>JAEIHA010000261.1:0-38085 GCA_018904595.1 Zaprionus indianus | reverse complement strand
AGCTAGTGTATAACCTCTGTCTAGCCTGTGTATAGTCTGTGTCTTGACGGTGTCTAGCCGGTGTATAGCCGGTGTCTAGCCCGTGTCTAGCCTGTGCCTAGCCTGTGCCTAGCCTGTGCCTAGCCTGTGCCTAGCCTGTGCCTAGCCTGTGCCTAGCCAGTGCCAAGCCTGTGCCTGGCCTGTGCCTAGCCTGTGCCTAGCCTGTGCCTAGCCTGTGCCTAGCCTATGCCTAGTCTGTGTCTAGCCTGTGCCTAGCCATTGTCTAGCCTGTGCCTAGCCAGTGTCTAGCCTGTGCCTAGCCAGTGTCTAGCCTGTGTCTAGCCTGTGCCTTGCCAGTTTCTAGCCTGTGTCTAGCCTGTTCTTAGCCAATGTCTAGTCTGTGCCAAGCCAGTGTCTAGCCTGTGTCTAGCCTGTGCCTTGCCTGTGACTGGCATGTGCATGGTCAGTGTCTAGCTCGTGCCTAGCCTGTACCTGGCCAGTACCTAGCCTGTACCTAGCCAGTGCCTAGCCTGTACATAGCCATTGTCTAGTCTGTGCCTAGCCAGTGTCTAGCCTGTGCCTAGCCAGTGTCTAGCCTGTGCCTAGCCAGTGTCTAGCCTGTGCCCAGCCAGTGTCTAGCCTGTGTCTAGCCTGTGCCTAGCCAGTTTCTAGCCTGTGCTTAGCCAATGTCTAGTCTGTGCCAAGCCAGTGTCTAGCTTGTGCCAAGCCAGTGTCTAGCCTGTGCCAAGCCAGTGTCTAGCCTGTGTCTAGCCTGTGCCTTGCCTGTGACTGGCATGTGCATAGCCTGTGCCTAGCCAGTGTCTAGCCAGTGCCTAGCCTGTGCCTAGCCAGTGTCTAGCCTTTGTCTAGCCTGTGCATAGCCAGATTCTAGCCTGTGCCTAGCCAGTGTATAGCCTCTGTCTAGCCTGTGTATAGTCTGTGTCTTGACGATGTCTAGCCGGTGTCTAGCCGGTGTCTAGCCGGTGTCTAGCCGGTGTCTAGCCGGTGTCTAGCCGGTGTCTAGCCGGTGTCTAGCCTGTGCCTAGCCTGTGCCTAGCCTGTGCCTAGCCTGTGCCTAGCCTGTGTCTAGCCTGTGTCTAGCCTGTGTCTAGCCTGTGTCTAGCCTGAGTCTAGCCTGTGTCTAGCCTGTGTCTAGCCTGTGTCTAGCCTGTGTCTAGCCTGTGTCTAGCCTGTGTCTAGCCTGTGTCTAGCCTGTGTCTAGCCTGTGTCTAGCCTGTGCCTTGCCTGTTACTGGCATGTGCATAGCCTGTGCCTAGCCAGTGTCTAGCCAGTGCCTAGCCTGTACCTAGCCAGTACCTAGCCTGTAACTAGCCAGTACCTAGCCTGTACCTAGCCAGTGCCTAGCCTGTACATAGCCATTGTCTAGCCTGTGCCTAGCCAGTTTCTAGCCTGTGCCTAGCCAGTGTCTAGCCTGTGCCTAGCCAGTGCCTAGCCAGTGTCTAGCCTGTGCCTAGATAGTGTCTAGCCTGTGCCCAGCCAGTGTCTAGCCTGTGTCTAGCCTGTGCCTAGCCAGTTTCTAGCCTGTGCTTAGCCAGTGTCTAGTCTGTGCGATGCCAGTGTCTAGCCTGTGCCAAGCCTGTGTCTAGCCTGTGCCTTGCCTGTGACTGGCATGTGCATAGCCTGTGCCTAGCCAGTGTCTAGCCAGTGCCTAGCCTGTGCCTAGCCAGTGTCTAGCCTTTGTCTAGCCTGTGCATTGCCAGATTCTAGCCTGTGCCTAGCCAGTGTATAGCCTCTGTCTAGCCTGTGTATAGTCTGTGCCTAGTCTGTGCCTAGCCTGTGCCTAGCCAGTGCCTAGCCAGTGCCTAGCCTGTGCCTGGCCTGTGCCTAGGCTGTGCCTAGCCTGTGCCTAGCCTGTGCCTAGCCTGTGCCTAGCCTGTGCCTAGCCTGTGCCTAGCCTGTGCCTAGCCTGTGCCTAGCCTGTGCCTAGCCTGTGCCTAGCCTGTGCCTAACCAGTGCCTAGCCAGTGCCTAGCGTGTGCCTGCCCTGTGCCTAGCCTGTGCCTAGCCTGTGCCTAGCTTGTGCCTAGCCTGTGCCTAGCCTATGCCTAGTCTGTGCATAGCCTGTGCCTAGCCTGTGTCTAGCCTGTGTCTAGCCTGTGTCTAGCCTGTGCCTTGCCTGTGACTGGCATGTGCATAGCCTGTGCCTGGCCTGTGCCTAGCCTGTGCCTTGCCTGAGACAGGCATGTGCATAGCGTGTGCCTAGCCAGTGTCTAGCCAGTGCCTAGCCTGTGCCTAGCCAGTGTCTAGCCTGTGCATAGCCTGTGTCTAGCCTGTGCCTAGCCAGTGTATAGCCTCTGTCTAGCCTGTGTCTAGTCTGTGTCTTGACGGTGTCTAGCCGGGGTCTAGCCGGTGTCTAGCCGGTGTCTAGCCGGTGTCTAGCCGGTGTCTAGCCGGTGGCTAGCCAATGTCTAGCCTGTGCCTTGCCTGTGCCTAGCCTGTGCCTAGCCTGTGCCTAGCCTGTGCCTGGCCTGTGCCTAGCCTGTGCCTAGCATGTGCCTAGCCTGTGCCTAGCCTGTGCCTGGCCTGTGCCTAGCCTATGCCTAGCCTGTGTCTGGCCTGTGTCTAGCCTGTGTCTAGCCTGTGTCTAGCCTGTGTCTAGCCTGTGTCTAGCCTGTGTCTAGCCTGTGTCTAGCCTGTGCCTTGCCTGTGACTGGCATGTGCATAGCCTGTGCCTAGCCAGTGTCTAGCCTGCGTCTAGCCTGTGCATAGCCAGAGTCTAGCCTGTGTCTAGCCTGTGTCTAGCGTGTGTCTAGCCTGTGTCTAGCCTGTGCCTTGCCTGTGACTGGCATGTGCATAATCTGTGCATAGCCAGTGTCTAGCCAGTGCCTAGCCTGTACCTAGCCAGTACCTAGCCTGTACCTAGCCAGTGCCTAGCCTGTACATAGCCATTGTCTAGCCTGTACATAGCCATTGTCTAGCCTGTGCCTAGCCAGTGTCTAGCCTGTGCCTAGCCAGTGTCTAGCCTGTGCCTAGCCAGAGTCTAGCCTGTGCCCAGCCAGTGTCTAGCCTGTTTCTAGCCTGTGCCTAGCCAGTTTCTAGCCTGTGCTTAGCCAATGTCTAGTCTGTGCCAAGCCAGTGTCTAGCCTGTGCCAAGCCAGTGTCTAGCCTGTGTCTAGCCTGTGCCTTGCCTGTGACTGGCATGTGCATAGCCTGTGCCTAGCCAGTGTCTAGCCAGTGCCTAGCCTGTGCCTAGCCAGTGTATAGCCTCTGTCTAGCCTGTGTATAGTTTGTGTCTTGACGGTGTCTAGCCGATGTCTAGCCGGTGTCTAGCCGGTGTCTAGCCTGTGCCTAGCCTGTGCCTAGCCTGTGCGTAGCCTGTGCTTAGCCTGTGCCTAGCCTGTGCCTAGTCTGTGCCTAGCCTGTGCCTAGCCTGTGCCTAGTCTGTGCCTAGCCTGTGCCTAGCCAGTGCCTAGCCAGTGCCTAGCCAGTGCCGAGCCTCTGCCTGGCCTGTGCCTAGCCTGTGCCTAGCCTTTGCCTAGCTTGTGCCTAGCCTATGCCTAGTCTGTGCCTAGCCTGTGCCTGGCCTGTGTCTAGCCTGTGTCTAGCCTGTGTCTAGCCTGTGCCTTGCTTGTGACTGGCATGTGCATAGCCTGTGCCTAGCCTGTGTCTAGCCTGTGTCTAGCCTGTGCCTTGCCTGAGACAGGCATGTGCATAGCGTGTGCCTAGCCAGTGTTTAGCCAGTGCCTAGCCTGTGCCTAGCCAGTGTCTAGCCTGTGTATAGCCTCTGTCTAGCCTGTGTCTAGTCTGTGTCTTGACGGTGCCTAGCCGGTGGCGAGCCAATGTCTAGCCTGTGCCTAGCCTGTGCCTAGCCGGTGTCTAGCCGGTGTCTAGCCTGTGCCTAGCCTGTGCCTAGCCTGTGCCTAGACTGTGCTTAGCCTGTGCCTAGCCTGTGCCTAGCCTGTGTCTAGCCTGTGCCTAGACAGTGCCTAGCCAGTGCCTTGCCTGTGCCTGGCCTGTGCCTAGCTTGTGCTTAGCCTGTGCCTAGCCTCTGCCTAGTCTGTGTCTAGCCTGTGCCTAGCCTGTGCCTAGCCTGTGTCTAGCCTGTGTCTAGCCTGTGCCTTGCCTGTGACTGGCATGTGCATAGCCTGTGCCTAGCCTGTGTCTAGCCTGTGTCTAGCCTGTGCCTTGCTTGAGAAAGGCATGTGGATAGCGTGTGCCTAGCCAGTGTTTAGCCAGTGCCTAGCATGTGCCTAGCCAGTGTCTAGCCTGTGTATAGCCTCTGTCTAGCCTGTGTCTAGTCTGTGTCTTGACGGTGTCTAGCCGGTGTCTAGCCTGTGCCTAGCCTGTGCCTAGCCTGTGCCTTGCTTGAGACAGGCATGTGGATAGCGTGTGCCTAGCCAGTGTTTAGCCAGTGCCTAGCCTGTGCCTAGCCAGTGTCTAGCCTGTGTATAGCCTCTGTCTAGCCTGTGTCTAGTCTGTGTCTTGACGGTGTCTAGCCTGTGCCTAGCCTGTGCCTAGCCTGTGCCTAGCCTGTGCCCAGCCTGTGCCTAGCCTGTGCCTAGCCTGTGTCTAGCCTGTGCCTAGCCTGTGCCTAGCCTGTGCCTAGCCTGTGCCTAGCCTGTGCCTAGCCTGTGCCTAGCCTGTGCCTGTGGCCTGTGCCTAGCCTGTGCCTAGCTTGTGCCTAGCCTGTGCCTAGCCTGTGCCTAGCCCAGCCTGTGCCTAGCCTATGCCTAGCCTGTGTCTAGCCTGTGTCTAGCATGTGTCTAGCCTGTGTCTAGCCTGTGTCTAGCCTATGCCTAGCCTGTGTCTAGCCTGTGTCTAGCATGTGTCTAGCATGTGTCTAGCCTGTGTCTAGCCTGTGTCTAGCCTGTGTCTAGCGTGTGTCTAGCTTGTGTCTAGCCTGTGTCCAGCCTGTGTCTAGCCTGTGTCTAGCCTGTGTCTAGCCTGTGTCTAGCCTGTGTCTAGCCTGAGTCTAGCCTGTGTCTAGCCTGTGTCTAGCCTGTGTCTAGCCTGTGCCTTGCCTGTGACTGCCATGTGCATAACCTGTGTCTAGCCAGTGTCTAGCCAGTGCCTAGCCTGTGCCTAGCCAGTGTATAGCCTCTGTCTAGCCTGTGTATAGTCTGTGTCTTGACGGTGTCTAGCCGATGTCTAGCCGGTGTCTAGCCGGTGTCTAGCCTGTGCCTAGCCTGTGCCTAGCCTGTGCTTAGCCTTTGCCTAGCCTGTGCCTAGTCTGTGCCTAGTCTGTGCCTAGCCTGTGCCTAGCCTGTGCCTAGCCTGTGCCTAGCCTGTGCCTAGCCTGTGCCTAGCCTGTGCCTAGCCTGTGCCTAGCCTGTGCCTAGCCTGTGCCTAGCCTGTGCTTAGCCTGGGCCTAGCCTGTGCCTAGCCAGTGCCTAGCCAGTGCCAAGCCTGTGCCTGGCCTGTGCCTAGCCTGTGCCTAGCCTGTGCCTAGCCTATGCCTAGTCTGTGTCTAGCCTGTGCCTAGCCATTGTCTAGCCTGTGCCTAGCCAGTGTCTAGCCTGTGCTCAGCCAGTGTTTAGCCTGTGTCTAGCCTGTGCCTAGCCAGTTTCTAGCCAGTGCCTAGCCTGTGCCTAGCCAGTGTCTAGCCTTTGTCTAGCCTGTGCATAGCCAGAGTCTAGCCTGTGCCTAGCCTGTGTGTAGCCTCTGTCTAGCATGTGTCTAGTCTGTGTCTTGACGGTGTCTAGCCGGTGTCTAGTCTGTGTCTAGCCTGTGTCTAGCCTGTGTCTAGCCTGTGTCTAGAATGTGTCTAGTTTGTGTCTAGCCTTGGTCTAGCCTGTGTCTAGAATGTGTCTAGCCTGTGTCTAGCATGTGTCTAGCCTGTGTCTAGCCTGTGCCTTGCCTGTGACTGGCATGTGCATAGCCTGTGCCTAGCCAGTGTCTAGCCAGTGCCTAGCCTGTGCCTAGCCAGTGTATAGCCTCTGTCTAGCCTGTGTATAGTTTGTGTCTTGACGGTGTCTAGCCGATGTCTAGCCGGTGTCTAGCCGGTGTCTAGCCTGTGCCTAGCCTGTGCCTAGCCTGTGCCTAGCCTGTGCTTAGCCTGTGCCTAGCCTGTGCCTAGTCTGTGCCTAGCCTGTGCCTAGCCTGTGCCTAGTCTGTGCCTAGCCTGTGCCTAGCCAGTGCCTAGCCAGTGCCGAGCCTCTGCCTGGCCTGTGCCTAGCCTGTGCCTAGCCTTTGCCTAGCTTGTGCCTAGCCTGTGCCTAGCCTATGCCTAGTCTGTGCCTAGCCTGTGCCTGGCCTGTGTCTAGCCTGTGTCTAGCCTGTGTCTAGCCTGTGCCTTGCTTGTGACTGGCATGTGCATAGCCTGTGCCTAGCCTGTGTCTAGCCTGTGTCTAGCCTGTGCCTTGCCTGAGACAGGCATGTGCCTAGCCTGTGCCTAACCAGTGCCTAGCCAGTGCCTAGCCTGTGCCTGCCCTGTGCCTAGCCTGTGCCTAGCCTGTGCCTAGCCTGTGCCTAGCTTGTGCCTAGCCTGTGCCTAGCCTATGCCTAGTCTGTGCCTAGCCTGTGCCTGGCCTGTGTCTAGCCTGTGTCTAGCCTGTGTCTAGCCTGTTTCTAGCCTGTGCCTTGCTTGTGACTGGCATGTGCATAGCCTGTGCCTAGCCAGTGTCTAGCCAGTGCCTAGCCTGTACCTAGCCAGTACCTAGCCTGTAACTAGCCAGTACCTAGCCTGTACCTAGCCAGTTCCTAGCCTGTACATAGCCATTGTCTAGCCTGTGCCTAGCCAGTTTCTAGCCTGTGCCTAGCCAGTGTCTAGCCTGTGCCTAGCCAGTGCCTAGCCAGTGTCTAGCCTGTGCCTAGATAGTGTCTAGCCTGTGCCCTGCCAGTGTCTAGCCTGTGTCTAGCCTGTGCCTAGCCAGTTTCTAGCCTGTGCTTAGCCAGTGTCTAGTCTGTGCGAAGCCAGTGTCTAGCCTGTGCCAAGCCCGTGTCTAGCCTGTGTCTAGCCTGTGCCTTGCCTGTGAATGGCATGTGCATAGCCTGTGCCTAGCCAGTGTCTAGCCAGTGCCTAGCCTGTGCCTAGCCAGTGTCTAGCCTTTGTCTAGCCTGTGCATTGCCAGATTCTAGCCTGTGCCTAGCCAGTGTATAGCCTCTGTCTAGCCTGTGTATAGTCTGTGCCTAGTCTGTGCCTAGCCTGTGCCTAGCCAGTGCCTAGCCAGTGCCTAGCCTGTGCCTGGCCTGTGCCAAGGCTGTGCCTAGCCTGTGCCTAGCCTGTGCCTAGCCTGTGCCTAGCCTGTGCCTAGCCTGTGCCTAGCCTGTGCCTTGCCTGTGCCTAGCCTGTGCCTAGCCTGTGCCTAGCCTGTGCCTAGCCTGTGCCTAGCCTGTGCCTAACCAGTGCCTAGCCAGTGCCTAGCCTGTGCCTGCCCTGTGCCTAGCCTGTGCCTAGCCTGTGCCTAGCTTGTGCCTAGCCTGTGCCTAGCCTATGCCTAGTCTGTGCATAGCCTGTGCCTAGCCTGTGTCTAGCCTGTGTCTAGCCTGTGTCTAGCCTGTGCCTTGCCTGTGACTGGCATGTGCATAGCCTGTGCCTGGCCTGTGCCTAGCCTGTGCCTTGCCTGAGACAGGCATGTGCATAGCGTGTGCCTAGCCAGTGTCTAGCCAGTGCCTAGCCTGTGCCTAGCCAGTGTCTAGCCTGTGAATAGCCTGTGTCTAGCCTGTGCCTAGCCAGTGTATAGCCTCTGTCTAGCCTGTGTCTAGTCTGTGTCTTGACGGTGTCTAGCCGGTGTCTAGCCGGTGGCTAGCCAATGTCTAGCCTGTGCCTTGCCTGTGCCTAGCCTGTGCCTAGCCTGTGCCTAGCCTGTGCCTGGCCTGTGCCTAGCCTGTGCCTAGCATGTGCCTAGCCTGTGCCTAGCCTGTGCCTGGCCTGTGCCTAGCCTATGCCTAGCCTGTGTCTGGCCTGTGTCTAGCCTGTGTCTAGCCTGTGTCTAGCCTGTGTCTAGCCTGTGTCTAGCCTGTGTCTAGCCTGTGTCTAGCCTGTGTCTAGCCTGTGCCTTGCCTGTGACTGGCATGTGCATAGCCTGTGCCTAGCCAGTGTCTAGCCTGCGTCTAGCCTGTGCATAGCCAGAGTCTAGCCTGTGTCTAGCCTGTGTCTAGCCTGTGTCTAGCCTGTGTCTAGCCTGTGTCTAGCCTGTGTCTAGCTTGTGTCTAGCCTGTGTCCAGCCTGTGTCTAGCCTGTGTCTAGCCTGTGTCTAGCCTGTGTCTAGCCTGTGTCTAGCCTGAGTCTAGCCTGTGTCTAGCCTGTGTCTAGCCTGTGTCTAGCCTGTGCCTTGCCTGTGACTGCCATGTGCATAACCTGTGTCTAGCCAGTGTCTAGCCAGTGCCTAGCCTGTGCCTAGCCAGTGTATAGCCTCTGTCTAGCCTGTGTATAGTCTGTGTCTTGACGGTGTCTAGCCGATGTCTAGCCGGTGTCTAGCCGGTGCATAATCTGTGCATAGCCAGTGTCTAGCCAGTGCCTAGCCTGTACCTAGCCAGTACCTAGCCTGTACCTAGCCAGTGCCTAGCCTGTACATAGCCATTGTCTAGCCTGTGCCTAGCCAGTGTCTAGCCTGTGCCTAGCCAGTGTCTAGCCTGTGCCTAGCCAGAGTCTAGCCTGTGCCCAGCCAGTGTCTAGCCTGTTTCTAGCCTGTGCCTAGCCAGTTTCTAGCCTGTGCTTAGCCAATGTCTAGTCTGTGCCAAGCCAGTGTCTAGCCTGTGCCAAGCCAGTGTCTTGACGGTGTCTAGCCTGTGCCTAGCCTGTGCCTAGCCTGTGCCTAGCCTGTGTCTAGCCTGTGTCTAGCCTGTGTTTGGCCTGTGCCTAGCCTGTGCCTAGCTTATGACTAGCCTGTGCCTTACCTGTGCCTTACCTGTGCCTTACCTGTGCCTAGCCTGTGCCTAGCCTGTGCCTAGCCTGTGCCTAGCCTGTTCCTAGCATGTGCCTAGCCTGTGCCTAGCTTATGACTAGCCTGTGCCTAGCCTGTGCCTAGCCGGTGTCTAGCCGGTGTCTAGCCTGTGCCTAGCCTGTGCCTAGCCTGTGCCTAGACTGTGCTTAGCCTGTGCCTAGCCTGTGCCTAGCCTGTGTCTAGCCTGTGCCTAGCCAGTGCCTAGCCAGTGCCTTGCCTGTGCCTGGCCTGTGCCTAGCTTGTGCTTAGCCTGTGCCTAGCCTCTGCCTAGTCTGTGTCTAGCCTGTGCCTAGCCTGTGCCTAGCCAGTGTCTAGCCTGTGTCTAGCCTGTGCCTTGCCTGTGACTGGCATGTGCATAGCCTGTGCCTAGCCTGTGTCTAGCCTGTGTCTAGCCTGTGCCTTGCTTGAGACAGGCATGTGGATAGCGTGTGCCTAGCCAGTGTTTAGCCAGTGCCTAGCATGTGCCTAGCCAGTGTCTAGCCTGTGTATAGCCTCTGTCTAGCCTGTGTCTAGTCTGTGTCTTGACGGTGTCTAGCCGGTGTCTAGCCTGTGCCTAGCCTGTGCCTAGCCTGTGCCTAGCCTGTGCCTTGCTGGAGACAGGCATGTGGATAGCGTGTGCCTAGCCAGTGTTTAGCCAGTGCCTAGCCTGTGCCTAGCCAGTGTCTAGCCTGTGTATAGCCTCTGTCTAGCCTGTGTCTAGTCTGTGTCTTGACGGTGTCTAGCCGGTGTCTAGCCTGTGCCTAGCCTGTGCCTAGCCTGTGCCTAGCCTGTGCCTAGCCTGTGCCTAGCCTGTGCCTAGCCTGTGCCTAGCCTGTGCCTAGCCTGTGCCTGGCCTGTGCCTAGCCTGTGCCTAGCTTGTGCCTAGCCTGTGCCTAGCCTGTGCCTAGCCTGTGCCCAGCCTGTGCCTAGCCTATGCCTAGCCTGTGTCTAGCCTGTGTCTAGCATGTGTCTAGCCTGTGTCTAGCCTGTGTCTAGCCTATGCCTAGCCTGTGTCTAGCCTGTGTCTAGCATGTGTCTAGCATGTGTCTAGCCTGTGTCTAGCCTGTGTCTAGCCTGTGTCTAGCGTGTGTCTAGCCTGTGTCTAGCCTGTGTCCAGCCTGTGTCTAGCCTGTGTCTAGCCTGTGTCTAGCCTGTGTCTAGCCTGTGTCTAGCCTGTGTCTAGCCTGAGTCTAGCCTGTGTCTAGCCTGTGTCTAGCCTGTGTCTAGCCTGTGCCTTGCCTGTGACTGCCATGTGCATAACCTGTGTCTAGCCAGTGTCTAGCCAGTGCCTAGCCTGTGCCTAGCCAGTGTATAGCCTCTGTCTAGCCTGTGTATAGTCTGTGTCTTGACGGTGTCTAGCCGATGTCTAGCCGGTGTCTAGCCGGTGTCTAGCCTGTGCCTAGCCTGTGCCTAGCCTGTGCCTAGCCTGTGCTTAGCCTTTGCCTAGCCTGTGCCTAGTCTGTGCCTAGCCTGTGCCTAGCCTGTGCCTAGCCTGTGCCTAGCCTGTGCCTAGCCTGTGCCTAGCCTGTGCCTAGCCTGTGCCTAGCCTGTGCTTAGCCTGGGCCTAGCCTGTGCCTAGCCAGTGCCTAGCCAGTGCCAAGCCTGTGCCTGGCCTGTGCCTAGCCTGTGCCTAGCCTGTGCCTAGCCTATGCCTAGTCTGTGTCTAGCCTGTGCCTAGCCATTGTCTAGCCTGTGCCTAGCCAGTGTCTAGCCTGTGCCCAGCCAGTGTTTAGCCTGTGTCTAGCCTGTGCCTAGCCAGTTTCTAGCCAGTGCCTAGCCTGTGCCTAGCCAGTGTCTAGCCTTTGTCTAGCCTGTGCATAGCCAGAGTCTAGCCTGTGCCTAGCCTGTGTGTAGCCTCTGTCTAGCATGTGTCTAGTCTGTGTCTTGACGGTGTCTAGCCGGTGTCTAGCCTGTGTCTAGCCTGTGTCTAGCCTGTGTCTAGCCTGTGTCTAGAATGTGTCTAGTTTGTGTCTAGCCTTGGTCTAGCCTGTGTCTAGAATGTGTCTAGCCTGTGTCTAGCATGTGTCTAGCCTGTGTCTAGCCTGTGCCTTGCCTGTGCCTTGCCTGTGACTGGCATGTGTCTAGCCTGTGTCTAGCCTTTGTCTAGCCTGTGTCTAGCCTGTGCCTAGCCAGTTTCTAGCCTGTGTCTAGCCTGTGCCTAGCTCGTGTCTAATCTGTGCCAAGCCAGTGTCTAGCCTGTGTCTATCCTGTGCCTTGCCTGTGACTGGCATGTGCCTAGCCTGTTCCTAGCCAGTGCCTAGCCTGTACCTAGCCAGTACCTAGCTTGTACCTAGCCAGTACCTAGCTTGTACCTAGCCAGTGCCTTACCTGTACATAGCCAGTGCCTAGCCCGAACATAGCCATTGTCTAACCTGTGCCTAGCCATTGTCTAGCCTGTGCCTAGCCAGTGTCTAGCCTGTGCCCAGCCAGTGTCTAGCCTGTGTCTAGCCTGTGCCTTGCCAGTTTCTAGCCTGTGTCTAGCCTGTGCATAGCCAGTGCCTAGTCTGTGCCTAGCCTGTGCCTAGCCAGTACCTAGCCAGTGCCGAGCCTGTGCCTGGCCTGTACCTGTGCCTAGCCTGTGCCAAGCCAGTGTCTAGCCTGTGTCTAGCCTCTGCTTTGCCTGTGACTGGCATGTGCATAGCCTGTGCCTAGCCAGTGTCTAGCCAGTGCCTAGCCAGTACCTAGCCTGTGCCTAGCCAGTGTCTAGCCTGTGCCTAGCCAGTTTCTAGCCTGTGCTTAGCCAGTGTCTAGTCTGTGCCAAGCCAATGTCTAGCCTGTGCCAAGCCAGTGTCTAGCCTGTGTCTAGCCTGTGTCTATTTTTTGTCTAGCCTGTGTCTAGCCTGTGTCCAGCCTGTGTCTAGCCTGTGTCTAGCCTGTGTCTAGCCTGTGTCTAGCCTGTGTCTAGCCTGAGTCTAGCCTGTGTCTAGCCTGTGTCTAGCCTGTGTCTAGCCTGTGCCTTGCCTGTGTCTAGCCTGTGCCTAGCCAGTGTATAGCCTCTGTCTAGCCTGTGTCTAATCTGTGTCTAGCCGGTGTCTAGCCTGTGCCTTGCCTGTGCCTTGCCTGTGACTGGGATGTGCATAGCCTGTGCCTAGCCAGTGTCTAGCCAGTATCTAGCCTGTGCCTAGCCAGTGTCTAGCCTTGTCTAGCTTGTGCATAGCCAGATTCTAGTCTGTGCCTAGCTAGTGTATAGCCTCTGTCTAGCCTGTGTATAGTCTGTGTCTTGACGGTGTCTAGCCGGTGTCTAGCCGGTGTCTAGCCGGTGTCTAGCCGGTGTCTAGCCGGTGTCTAGCCGGTGTCTAGCCGGTGTCTAGCCGGTGTCTAGCCGGTGTCTAGCCTGTGCCTAGCCTGTGCCTAGCCTGTGCCTAGCCTGTGCCTAGCCTGTGCCTAGCCTGTGCCTAGCCTGTGCCTAGCCTGTGCCTAGCCTGTGCCTAGCCTGTGCCTAGCCAGTGCCTAGCCTGTGCCTAGCCAGTGCCTAGCCAGTGCCTAGCCAGTGCCAAGCCTGTGCCTGGCCTGTGCCTAGCCTGTGCCTAGCCTGTGCCTAGCTTGTGCCTAGCCTGTGCCTAGCCTATGCCTAGTCTGTGTCTAGCCTGTGCCTAGCCATTGTCTAGCCTGTGCCTAGCCAGTGTCTAGCCTGTGCCTAGGTAGTGTCTAGCCTGTGTCTAGCCTGTGCCTAGCCAGTTTCTAGCCTGTGTCTAGCCTGTTCTTAGCCAATGTCTAGTCTGTGCCAAGACAGTGTCTAGCCTGTGTCTAGCCTGTGCCTTGCCTGTGACTGGCATGTGCATAGCCTGTGCATAGCCAGTGTCTAGCTAGTGCCTAGCCTGTACCTAGCCAGTACCTAGCCTGTACCTAGCCAGTGCCTAGCCTGTACATAGCCATTGTCTAGTCTGTGCCTAGCCAGTGTCTAGCCTGTGCCTAGCCAGTGTCTAGCCTGTGCCCAGCCAGTGTCTAGCCTGTGTCTAGCCTGTGCCTAGCCAGTTTCTAGCCTGTGCTTAGCCAATGTCTAGTCTGTGCCAAGCCAGTGTCTAGCCTGTGCCAAGCCAGTGTCTAGCCTGTGTCTAGCCTGTGTCTAGCCTGTGCCTTGCCTGTGACTGGCATGTGCATAGCCTGTGCCTAGCCAGTGTCTAGCCAGTGCCTAGCCTGTGCCTAGCCAGTGTCTAGCCTTTGTCTAGCCTGTGCATAGCCAGATTCTAGCCTGTGCCTAGCCTGTGTCTAGCCTGTGTCCAGCCTGTGTCTAGCCTGTGTCTAGCCTGTGTCTAGCCTGTGTCTAGCCTGAGTCTAGCCTGTGTCTAGCCTGTGTCTAGCCTGTGTCTAGCCTGTGCCTTGCCTGTGACTGCCATGTGCATAACCTGTGTCTAGCCAGTGTCTAGCCAGTGCCTAGCCTGTGCCTAGCCAGTGTATAGCCTCTGTCTAGCCTGTGTATAGTCTGTGTCTTGACGGTGTCTAGCCGATGTCTAGCCGGTGTCTAGCCGGTGTCTAGCCTGTGCCTAGCCTGTGCCTAGCCTGTGCCTAGCCTGTGCTTAGCCTTTGCCTAGCCTGTGCCTAGTCTGTGCCTAGCCTGTGCCTAGCCTGTGCCTAGCCTGTGCCTAGCCTGTGCCTAGCCTGTGCTTAGCCTGGGCCTAGCCTGTGCCTAGCCAGTGCCTAGCCAGTGCCAAGCCTGTGCCTGGCCTGTGCCTAGCCTGTGCCTAGCCTGTGCCTAGCCTGTGCCTAGCCTATGCCTAGTCTGTGTCTAGCCTGTGCCTAGCCATTGTCTAGCCTGTGCCTAGCCAGTGTCTAGCCTGTGCCCAGCCAGTGTTTAGCCTGTGTCTAGCCTGTGCCTAGCCAGTTTCTAGCCAGTGCCTAGCCTGTGCCTAGCCAGTGTCTAGCCTTTGTCTAGCCTGTGCATAGCCAGAGTCTAGCCTGTCCCTAGCCTGTGTGTAGCCTCTGTCTAGCATGTGTCTAGTCTGTGTCTTGACGGTGTCTAGCCGGTGTCTAGCCTGTGTCTAGCCTGTGTCTAGCCTGTATCTAGCCTGTGTCTAGAATGTGTCTAGTTTGTGTCTAGCCTTGGTCTAGCCTGTGTCTAGAATGTGTCTAGCCTGTGTCTAGCATGTGTCTAGCCTGTGTCTAGCCTTTGTCTAGCCTGTGTCTAGAATGTGTCTAGCCTGTGACTGGCATGTGTCTAGCCTGTGTCTAGCCTTTGTCTAGCCTGTGTCTAGCCTGTGCCTAGCCAGTTTCTAGCCTGTGTCTAGCCTGTGCCTAGCTCGTGTCTAATCTGTGCCAAGCCAGTGTCTAGCCTGTGTCTATCCTGTGCCTTGCCTGTGACTGGCATGTGCCTAGCCTGTACCTAGCCAGTGCCTAGCCTGTACCTAGCCAGTACCTAGCTTGTACCTAGCCAGTACCTAGCTTGTACCTAGCCAGTGCCTAACCTGTACATAGCCAGTGCCTAGCCTGTACATAGCCATTGTCTAACCTGTGCCTAGCCATTGTCTAGCCTGTGCCTAGCCAGTGTCTAGCCTGTGCCCAGCCAGTGTCTAGCCTGTGTCTAGCCTGTGCCTTGCCAGTTTCTAGCCTGTGTCTAGCCTGTGCATAGCCAGTGCCTAGTCTGTGCCTAGCCTGTGCCTAGCCAGTACCTAGCCAGTGCCGAGCCTGTGCCTGGCCTGTACCTGTGCCTAGCCTGTGCCAAGCCAGTGTCTAGCCTGTGTCTAGCCTGTGTCTAGCCTGTGTCTAGCCTCTGCTTTGCCTGTGACTGGCATGTGCATAGCCTGTGCCTAGCCAGTGCCTAGCCAGTGCCAAGCCTGTGCCTGGCCTGTGCCTAGCCTGTGCCTAGCCTGTGCCTAGCCTATGCCTAGTCTGTGTCTAGCCTGTGCCTAGCCATTGTCTAGCCTGTGCCTAGCCAGTGTCTAGCCTGTGCCCAGCCAGTGTTTAGCCTGTGTCTAGCCTGTGCCTAGCCAGTTTCTAGCCAGTGCCTAGCCTGTGCCTAGCCAGTGTCTAGCCTTTGTCTAGCCTGTGCATAGCCAGAGTCTAGCCTGTGCCTAGCCTGTGTGTAGCCTCTGTCTAGCATGTGTCTAGTCTGTGTCTTGACGGTGTCTAGCCGGTGTCTAGCCTGTGTCTAGCCTGTGTCTAGCCTGTGTCTAGCCTGTGTCTAGAATGTGTCTAGTTTGTGTCTAGGCCTTGGTCTAGCCTGTGTCTAGAATGTGTCTAGCCTGTGTCTAGCATGTGTCTAGCCTGTGTCTAGCCTGTGCCTTGCCTGTGACTGGCATGTGTCTACCCTGTGTCTAGCCTTTGTCTAGCCTGTGTCTAGCCTGTGCCTAGCCAGTTTCTAGCCTGTGTCTAGCCTGTGCCTAGCTCGTGTCTAATCTGTGCCAAGCCAGTGTCTAGCCTGTGTCTATCCTGTGCCTTGCCTGTGATTGGCATGTGCCTAGCCTGTACCTAGCCAGTGCCTAGCCTGTACCTAGCCAGTACCTAGCTTGTACCTAGCCAGTACCTAGCTTGTACCTAGCCAGTGCCTAACCTGTACATAGCCAGTGCCTAGCCTGTACATAGCCATTGTCTAACCTGTGCCTAGCCATTGTCTAGCCTGTGCCTAGCCAGTGTCTAGCCTGTGCCTAGCCATTGTCTAGCCTGTGCCTAGCCAGTGTCTAGCCTGTGCCCAGCCAGTGTCTAGCCTGTGTCTAGCCTGTGCCTTGCCAGTTTCTAGCCTGTGTCTAGCCTGTGCATAGCCAGTGCCTAGTCTGTGCCTAGCCTGTGCCTAGCCAGTACCTAGCCAGTGCCGAGCCTGTGCCTGGCCTGTACCTGTGCCTAGCCTGTGCCAAGCCAGTGTCTAGCCTGTGTCTAGCCTGTGTCTAGCCTGTGTCTAGCCTCTGCTTTGCCTGTGACTGGCATGTGCATAGCCTGTGCCTAGCCAGTGTCTAGCCAGTGCCTAGCCAGTACCTAGCCTGTGCCTAGCCAGTGTCTAGCCTGTGCCTAGCCAGTTTCTAGCCTGTGCTTAGCCAGTGTCTAGTCTGTGCCAAGCCATTGTCTAGCCTGTGCCAAGCCAGTGTCTAGCCTGTGTCTATTTTTTGTCTAGCCTGTGTCTAGCCTGTGTCCAGCCTGTGTCTAGCCTGTGTCTAGCCTGTGTCCAGCCTGTGTCTAGCCTGAGTCTAGCCTGTGTCTAGCCTGTGTCTAGCCTGTGTCTAGCCTGTGCCTTGCCTGTGTCTAGCCTGTGCCTAGCCAGTGTATAGCCTCTGTCTAGCCTGTGTCTAATCTGTGTCTAGCCGGTGTCTAGCCTGTGCCTTGCCTGTGCCTTGCCTGTGACTGGGATGTGCATAGCCTGTGCCTAGCCAGTGTCTAGCCAGTGTCTAGCCTGTGCCTAGCCAGTGTCTAGCCTTGTCTAGCTTGTGCATAGCCAGATTCTAGCCTGTGCCTAGCTAGTGTATAGCCTCTGTCTAGCCTGTGTATAGTCTGTGTCTTGACGGTGTCTAGCCGGTGTCTAGCCGGTGTCTAGCCGGTGTCTAGCCGGTGTCGAGCCGGTGTCTAGCCTGTGCCTAGCCTGTGCCTAGCCTGTGCCTAGCCTGTGCCTAGCCTGTGCCTAGCCTGTGCCTAGCCTGTGCCTAGCCTGTGCCTAGCCATTGTCTAGCCTGTGCCTAGCCAGTGTCTAGCCTGTGCCTAGGTAGTGTCTAGCCTGTGTCTAGCCTGTGCCTAGCCAGTTTCTAGCCTGTGTCTAGCCTGTTCTTAGCCAATGTCTAGTCTGTGCCAAGCCAGTGTCTAGCCTGTGTCTAGCCTGTGCCTTGCCTGTGACTGGCATGTGCATAGCCTGTGCATAGCCAGTGTCTAGCTAGTGCCTAGCCTGTACCTAGCCAGTACCTAGCCTGTACCTAGCCAGTGCCTAGCCTGTACATAGCCATTGTCTAGTCTGTGCCTAGCCAGTGTCTAGCCTGTGCCTAGCAAGTGTCTAGCCTGTGCCTAGCCAGTGTCTAGCCTGTGCCTAGCCAGTGTCTAGCCTGTGCCCAGCCAGTGTCTAGCCTGTGTCTAGCCTGTGCCTAGCCAGTTTCTAGCCTGTGCTTAGCCAATGTCTAGTCTGTGCCAAGCCAGTGTCTAGCCTGTGCCAAGCCAGTGTCTAGCCTGTGTCTAGCCTGTGTCTAGCCTGTGCCTTGCCTGTGACTGGCATGTGCATAGCCTGTGCCTAGCCAGTGTCTAGCCAGTGCCTAGCCTGTGCCTAGCCAGTGTCTATCCTTTGTCTAGCCTGTGCATAGCCAGATTCTAGCCTGTGCCTAGCCAGTGTATAGCCTCTGCCTAGCCTGTGTATAGTCTGTGTCTTGACGATGTCTAGCCGGTGTCTAGCCGGTGTCTAGCCGGTGTCTAGCCGGTGTCTAGCCGGTGTCTAGCCTGTGCCTAGCCTGTGCCTAGCCTGTGCCTAGCCTGTGCCTAGCCTGTGCCTAGCCTGTGCCTAGCCTGTGCCTAGCCTGTGCCTAGCCTGTGCCTAGCCTGTGCCTGGCCTGTGCCTAGCCTGTGCCTAGCTTGTGCCTAGCCTGTGCCTAGCCTATGTCTAGCCTGAGTCTAGCCTGTGTCTAGCCTGAGTCTAGCCTGTGTCTAGCCTGTGTCTAGCCTGTGTCTAGCCTGTGTCTAGCCTGTGTCTAGCCTGTGTCTATTCTGTGTCTAGCCAGTGTCTAGCCTGTGTCTAGCCAGTGTCTAGCCTGTGTCTAGCCTGTGTCTTGCCTGTGCCTTGCCTGTGTCTAGCGTGTGTCTAGCCTGTGTCTAGCCTGTGTCTAGCATGTGTCCAGCATGTGTCTAGCCTGTGTCTAGCCTGTGTCTAGCCTGTGTCTAGCCTGTGTCTAGCCTGAGTCTAGCCTGTGTCTAGCCTGTGTCTAGCCTGTGTCTAGCCTGTGTCTAGCCTGTGTCTAGCCTGTGCCTTGCCTGTGACTGGCATGTGCATAGCCTGTGCCTAGCCAGTGTCTAGCCAGTGCCCAGCCTGTACCTAGCCAGTACCTAGCCTGTAACTAGCCAGTACCTAGCCTGTACCTAGCCAGTGCCTAGCCTGTACATAGCCATTGTCTAGCCTGTGCCTAGCCAGTTTCTAGCCTGTGCCTAGCCAGTGTCTAGCCTGTGCCTAGCCAGTGCCTAGCCAGTGTCTAGCCTGTGCCTAGCCAGTGTCTAGCCTGTGCCCAGCCAGTGTCTAGCCTGTGTCTAGCCTGTGCCTAGCCAGTTTCTAGCCTGTGTCTAGCCTGAGTCTAGCCTGTGTCTAGCCTGTGTCTAGCCTGTGTCTAGCCTGTGTCTAGCCTGTGTCTAGCCTGTGTCTAGCCTGTGTCTAGCCTGTGTCTATTCTGTGTCTAGCCTGTGTCTAGCCTGTGCCTTGCCTGTGACTGGCATGTGCATAGCCTGTGCCTAGCCAGTGTCTAGCCAGTGCCTAGCCTGTACCTAGCCAGTACCTAGCCTGTAACTAGCCAGTACCTAGCCTGTACCTAGCCAGTGCCTAGCCTGTACATAGCCATTGTCTAGCCTGTGCCTAGCCAGTTTCTAGCCTGTGCCTAGCCAGTGTCTAGCCTGTGCCTAGCCAGTGCCTAGCCAGTGTCTAGCCTGTGCCTAGCCAGTGTCTAGCCTGTGCCCAGCCAGTGTCTAGCCTGTGTCTAGCCTGTGCCTAGCCAGTTTCTAGCCTGTGCTTAGCCAGTGTCTAGTCTGTGCGAAGCCAGTGTCTAGTCTGTGCCAAGCCCGTGTCTAGCCTGTGTCTAGCCTGTGCCTTGCCTGTGACTGGCATGTGCATAGCCTGTGCCTAGCCAGTGTCTAGCCAGTGCCTAGCCTGTGCCTAGCCAGTGTCTAGCCTTTGTCTAGCCTGTGCATTGCCAGATTCTAGCCTGTGCCTAGCCAGTGTATAGCCTCTGTCTAGCCTGTGTATAGTCTGTGCCTAGTCTGTGCCTAGCCTGTGCCTAGCCAGTGCCTAGCCAGTGCCTAGCCTGTGCCTGGCCTGTGCCTAGCCTGTGCCTAGCCTGTGCCTAGCCTGTGCCTAGCCTGTGCCTAGCCTGTGCCTAGCCTGTGCCTAGCCTGTGCCTAGCCTGTGCCTAGCCTGTGCCTAACCAGTGCCTGCCCTGTGCCTAGCCTGTGCCTAGCCTGTGCCTAGCTTGTGCCTAGCCTGTGCCTAGCCTATGCCTAGTCTGTGCATAGCCTGTGCCTAGCCTGTGTCTAGCCTCTGTCTAGCCTGTGTCTAGCCTGTGCCTTGCCTGTGACTGGCATGTGCATAGCCTGTGCCTGGCCTGTGCCTAGCCTGTGCCTTGCCTGAGACAGGCATGTGCATAGCGTGTGCCTAGCCAGTGTCTAGCCAGTGCCTAGCCTGTGCCTAGCCAGTGTCTAGCCTGTGCATAGCCTGTGTCTAGCCTGTGCCTAGCCAGTGTATAGCCTCTGTCTAGCCTGTGTCTAGTCTGTGTCTTGACGGTGTCTAGCCAATGTCTAGCCTGTGCCTAGCCTGTGCCTAGCCTGTGCCTAGCCTGTGCCTAGCCTGTGCCTAGCCTGTGCCTAGCCTGTGCCTAGCCTGTGCCTGGCCTGTGCCTAGCCTGTGCCTAGCTTGTGCCTAGCCTGTGCCTAGCCTGTGCCTAGCCTGTGCCTAGCCTATGCCTAGCCTGTGTCTGGCCTGTGTCTAGCCTGTGTCTAGCCTGTGTCTAGCCTGTGTCTAGCCTGTGTCTAGCCTGTGTCTAGCCTGTGTCTAGCCTGTGCCTTGCCTGTGACTGGCATGTGCATAGCCTGTGCCTAGCCTGTGCCTAGCCTATGTCTAGCCTGAGTCTAGCCTGTGTCTAGCCTGTGTCTAGCCTGTGTCTAGCCTGTGTCTAGCCAGTGTCTAGCCTGTGTCTAGCCTGTGTCTAGCCTGTGTCTATTCTCTGTCTAGCCAGTGTCTAGCCTGTGTCTAGCCAGTGTCTAGCCTGTGTCTAGCCTGTGTCTAGCCTGTGTCTAGCCTGTGTCTAGCGTGTGTCTAGCCTGTGTCTAGCCTGTGTCTAGCATGTGTCCAGCATGTGTCTAGCCTGTGTCTAGCCTGTGTCTAGCCTGTGTCTAGCCTGTGTCTAGCCTGAGTCTAGCCTGTGTCTAGCCTGTGTCTAGCCTGTGTCTAGCCTGTGTCTAGCCTGTGTCTAGCCTGTGTCTAGCCTGTGTCTAGCCTGTGCCTTGCCTGTGACTGGCATGTGCATAGCCTGTGCCTAGCCAGTGTCTAGCCAGTGCCTAGCCTGTACCTAGCCAGTACCTAGCCTGTAACTAGCCAGTACCTAGCCTGTACCTAGCCAGTGCCTAGCCTGTACATAGCCATTGTCTAGCCTGTGCCTAGCCAGTTTCTAGCCTGTGCCTAGCCAGTGTCTAGCCTGTGCCTAGCCAGTGTCTAGCCTGTGCCTAGCCAGTGTCTAGCCTGTGCCTAGCCAGTGCCTAGCCAGTGTCTAGCCTGTGCCTAGCCAGTGTCTAGCCTGTGCCCAGCCAGTGTCTAGCCTGTGTCTAGCCTGTGCCTAGCCAGTTTCTAGCCTGTGTCTAGCCTGTGTCTAGCCCGAGTCTAGCCTGTGTCTAGCCTGTGTCTAGCCTGTGTCTAGCCTGTGTCTAGCCTGTGTCTAGCCTGTGTCTAGCCTGTGTCTAGCCTGTGTCTAGCCTTTGTCTAGCCTGTGTCTAGCCTGTGCCTTGCCTGTGACTGGCATGTGCATAGCCTGTGCCTAGCCAGTGTCTAGCCAGTGCCTAGCCTGTACCTAGCCAGTACCTAGCCTGTAACTAGCCAGTACCTAGCCTGTACCTAGCCAGTGCCTAGCCTGTACATAGCCATTGTCTAGCCTGTGCCTAGCCAGTTTCTAGCCTGTGCCTAGCCAGTTTCTAGCCTGTGCCTAGCCAGTGCCTAGCCAGTGTCTAGCCTGTGCCTAGCCAGTGTCTAGCCTGTGTCTAGCCTGTGCATTGCCAGATTCTAGCTTGTGCCTAGCCAGTGTATAGCCTCTGTCTAGCCTGTGTATAGTCTGTGCCTAGTCTGTGCCTAGCCTGTGCCTAGCCAGTGCCTAGCCAGTGCCTAGCCTGTGCCTGGCCTGTGTCTAGCCTGTGTCTAGCCCGAGTCTAGCCTGTGTCTAGCCCGAGTCTAGCCTGTGTCTAGCCTGTGTCTAGCCTGTGTCTAGCCTGTGTCTAGCCTGTGTCTAGCCTGTGTCTAGCCTGTGTCTAGCCTGTGTCTAGCCTGTGTCTAGCCTGTGTCTAGCCTGTGCCTAGCCAGTGTCTAGCCTGTGTCTAGCCTGTGTCTAGCCTGTGCCTTGCCTGTGACTGGCATGTGCATAGCCTGTGCCTAGCCTGTGCCTAGCCTGTGCCTAGCCTGTGCCTAACCAGTGCCTAGCCTGTAACTAGCCAGTACCTAGCCTGTACCTAGCCAGTGCCTAGCCTGTACATAGCCATTGTCTAGCCTGTGCCTAGCCAGTTTCTAGCCTGTGCCTAGCCAGTTTCTAGCCTGTGCCTAGCCAGTGCCTAGCCAGTGTCTAGCCTGTGCCTAGCCAGTGTCTAGCCTGTGTCTAGCCTGTGCATTGCCAGATTCTAGCCTGTGCCTAGCCAGTGTATAGCCTCTGTCTAGCCTGTGTATAGTCTGTGCCTAGTCTGTGCCTAGCCTGTGCCTAGCCAGTGCCTAGCCAGTGCCTAGCCTGTGCCTGGCCTGTGCCTAGCCTGTGCCTAGCCTGTGCCTAGCCTGTGCCTAGCCTGTGCCTAGCCTGTGCCTAGCCTGTGCCTAACCAGTGCCTGCCCTGTGCCTAGCCTGTGCCTAGCCTGTGCCTAGCTTGTGCCTAGCCAGTGCCTAGCCAGTGCCTAGCCTGTGCCTGGCCTGTGCCTAGCCTGTGCCTAGCCTGTGCCTAGCCTGTGCCTAGCCTGTGCCTAGCCTGTGCCTAGCCTGTGCCTAACCAGTGCCTAGCCTGTGCCTAGCCAGTGTCTAGCCTTTGTCTAGCCTGTGCATTGCCAGATTCTAGCCTGTGCCTAGCCAGTGTATAGCCTCTGTCTAGCCTGTGTATAGTCTGTGCCTAGTCTGTGCCTAGCCTGTGCCTAGCCAGTGCCTAGCCAGTGCCTAGCCTGTGCCTGGCCTGTGCCTAGCCTGTGCCTAGCCTGTGCCTAGCCTGTGCCTAGCCTGTGCCTAGCCTGTGCCTAGCCTGTGCCTAGCCTGTGCCTAGCCTGTGCCTAACCAGTGCCTGCCCTGTGCCTAGCCTGTGCCTAGCCTGTGCCTAGCTTGTGCCTAGCCTGTGCCTAGCCTATGCCTAGTCTGTGCATAGCCTGTGCCTAGCCTGTGTCTAGCCTCTGTCTAGCCTGTGTCTAGCCTGTGCCTTGCCTGTGACTGGCATGTGCATAGCCTGTGCCTGGCCTGTGCCTAGCCTGTGCCTTGCCTGAGACAGGCATGTGCATAGCGTGTGCCTAGCCAGTGTCTAGCCAGTGCCTAGCCTGTGCCTAGCCAGTGTCTAGCCTGTGCATAGCCTGTGTCTAGCCTGTGCCTAGCCAGTGTATAGCCTCTGTCTAGCCTGTGTCTAGTCTGTGTCTTGACGGTGTCTAGCCGGTGGCTAGCCAATGTCTAGCCTGTGCCTAGCCTGTGCCTAGCCTGTGCCTAGCCTGTGCCTAGCCTGTGCCTAGCCTGTGCCTGGCCTGTGCCTAGCCTGTGCCTAGCTTGTGCCTAGCCTGTGCCTAGCCTGTGCCTAGCCTGTGCCTAGCCTGTGCCTAGCCTATGCCTAGCCTGTGTCTGGCCTGTGTCTAGCCTGTGTCTAGCCTGTGTCTAGCCTGTGTCTAGCCTGTGTCTAGCCTGTGCCTTGCCTGTGACTGGCATGTGCATAGCCTGTGCCTAGCCTATATCTAGCCTGAGTCTAGCCTGTGTCTAGCCTGTGTCTAGCCTGTGTCTAGCCTGTGTCTAGCCTGTGTCTAGCCTGTGTCTAGCCTGTGTCTAGCCTGTGTCTATTCTGTGTCTAGCCAGTGTCTAGCCTGTGTCTAGCCAGTGTCTAGCCTGTGTCTAGCCTGTGTCAAGCCTGTGTCTAGCCTGTGTCTAGCGTGTGTCTAGCCTGTGTCTAGCCTGTGTCTAGCATGTGTCCAGCATGTGTCTAGCCTGTGTCTAGCCTGTGTCTAGCCTGTGTCTAGCCTGTGTCTAGCCTGAGTCTAGCCTGTGTCTAGCCTGTGTCTAGCCTGTGTCTAGCCTGTGTCTAGCCTGTGTCTAGCCTGTGTCTAGCCTGTGTCTAGCCTGTGCCTTGCCTGTGACTGGCATGTGCATAGCCTGTGCCTAGCCAGTGTCTAGCCAGTGCCTAGCCTGTACCTAGCCAGTACCTAGCCTGTAACTAGCCAGTACCTAGCCTGTACCTAGCCAGTGCCTAGCCTGTACATAGCCATTGTCTAGCCTGTGCCTAGCCAGTTTCTAGCCTGTGCCTAGCCAGTGTCTAGCCTGTGCCTAGCCAGTGTCTAGCCTGTGCCTAGCCAGTGTCTAGCCTGTGCCTAGCCAGTGTCTAGCCTGTGCCTAGCCAGTGCCTAGCCAGTGTCTAGCCTGTGCCTAGCCAGTGTCTAGCCTGTGCCCAGCCAGTGTCTAGCCTGTGTCTAGCCTGTGCCTAGCCAGTTTCTAGCCTGTGTCTAGCCTGTGTCTAGTCCGAGTCTAGCCTGTGTCTAGCCTGTGTCTAGCCTGTGTCTAGCCTGTGTCTAGCCTGTGTCTAGCCTGTGTCTAGCCTGTGTCTAGCCTGTGTCTAGCCTGTGTCTAGCCTGTGCCTTGCCTGTGACTGGCATGTGCATAGCCTGTGCCTAGCCAGTGTGTAGCCAGTGCCTAGCCTGTACCTAGCCAGTACCTAGCCTGTAACTAGCCAGTACCTAGCCTGTACCTAGCCAGTGCCTAGCATGTACATAGCCATTGTCTAGCCTGTGCCTAGCCAGTTTCTAGCCTGTGCCTAGCCAGTGTCTAGCCTGTGCCTAGCCAGTGCCTAGCCAGTGTCTAGCCTGTGCCTAGCCAGTGTCTAGCCTGTGTCTAGCCTGTGCCTAGCCAGTTTCTAGCCTGTGCTTAGCCAGTGTCTAGTCTGTGCGAAGCCAGTGTCTAGCCTGTGCCAAGCCCGTGTCTAGCCTGTGTCTAGCCTGTGCCTCGCCTGTGACTGGCATGTGCATAGCCTGTGCCTAGCCAGTGTCTAGCCAGTGCCTAGCCTGTGCCTAGCCAGTGTCTAGCCTTTGTCTAGCCTGTACATTGCCAGATTCTAGCCTGTGCCTAGCCAGTGTATAGCCTCTGTCTAGCCTGTGTATAGTCTGTGCCTAGTCTGTGCCTAGCCTGTGCCTAGCCAGTGCCTAGCCAGTGCCTAGCCTGTGCCTGGCCTGTGCCTAGCCTGTGCCTAGCCTGTGCCTAGCCTGTGCCTAGCCTGTGCCTAGCCTGTGCCTAGCCTGTGCCTAGCCTGTGCCTAGCCTGTGCCTAGCCTGTGCCTAACCAGTGCCTAGCCAGTGCCTAGCCTGTGCCTGCCCTGTGCCTAGCCTGTGCCTAGCCTGTGTATGGCCTCTGTCTAGCCTGTGTCTAGTCTGTGTCTTGACGGTGTCTAGCCGGTGTCTAGCCTGTGCCTAGCCTGTGCCTAGCCTGTGCCTAGCCTGTGCCTAGCCTGTGCCTAGCCTGTGTCTAGCCTGTGTCTAGCCTGTGTCTAGCCTGTGCCTTGCCTGTGACTGGCATGTGCATAGCCTGTGCCTGGCCTGTGCCTAGCCTGTGCCTTGCCTGAGACAGGCATGTGCATAGCGTGTGCCTAGCCAGTGTCTAGCCAGTGCCTAGACTGTGCCTAGCCAGTGTCTAGCCTGTGCATAGCCTGTGTCTAGCCTGTGCCTAGCCAGTGTATAGCCTCTGTCTAGCCTGTGTCTAGTCTGTGTCTTGACGGTGTCTAGCCGGTGGCTAGCCGGTGGCTAGCCAATGTCTAGCCTGTGCCTAGCCTGTGCCTAGCCTGTGCCTAGCCTGTGCCTGGCTTGTGCCTAGCCTGTGCCTAGCTTGTGCCTAGCTTGTGCCTAGCCTGTGCCTAGCCTGTGCCTAGCCTATGCCTAGCCTGTGTCTGGCCTGTGTCTAGCCTGTGTCTAGCCTGTGTCTAGCCTGTGTCTAGCCTGTGCCTTGCCTGTGACTGGCATGTGCATAGCCTGTGCCTAGCCAGTGTCTAGCCTGCGTCTAGCCTGTGCATAGCCAGAGTCTAGCCTGTGTCTAGCCTGTGTCTAGCGTGTGTCTAGCCTGTGTCTAGCCTGTGCCTTGCCTGTGACTGGCATGTGCATAATCTGTGCATAGCCAGTGTCTAGCCAGTGCCTAGCCTGTACCTAGCCAGTACCTAGCCTGTACCTAGCCAGTGCCTAGCCTGTACATAGCCATTGTCTAGCCTGTGCCTAGCCAGTGTCTAGCCTGTGCCTAGCCAGTTTCTAGCCTGTGCTTAGCCAATGTCTAGTCTGTGCCAAGCCAGTGTCTAGCCTGTGCCAAGCCAGTGTCTAGCCTGTGTCTAGCCTGTGCCTTGCCTGTGACTGGCATGTGCATAGCCAGTGTCTAGCCAGTGCCTAGCCTGTGCCTAGCCAGTGTATAGCCTCTGTCTAGCCTGTGTATAGTCTGTGTCTTGACGGTGTCTAGCCGATGTCTAGCCGGTGTCTAGCCGGTGTCTAGCCTGTGCCTAGCCTGTGCCTAGCCTGTGCCTAGCCTGTGCCTAGCCTGTGCTTAGCCTGTGCCTAGCCTGTGCCTAGTCTGTGCCTAGCCTGTGCCTAGCCTGTGCCTAGTCTGTGCCTAGCCTGTGCCTAGCCAGTGCCTAGCCAGTGCCTAGCCAGTGCCGAGCCTGTGCCTGGCCTGTGCCTAGCCTGTGCCTAGCCTTTGCCTAGCTTGTGCCTAGCCTGTGCCTAGCCTATGCCTAGTCTGTGCCTAGCCTGTGCCTGGCCTGTGTCTAGCCTGTGCCTTGCCTGTGACTGGCATGTGCATAGCCTGTGCCTAGCCTGTGTCTAGCCTGTGTCTAGCCTGTGCCTTGCCTGAGACAGGCATGTGCATAGCGTGTGCCTAGCCAGTGTTTAGCCAGTGCCTAGCCTGTGCCTAGCCAGTGTCTAGCCTGTGTATAGCCTCTGTCTAGCCTGTGTCTAGTCTGTGTCTTGACGGTGCCTAGCCGGTGGCGAGCCAATGTCTAGCCTGTGCCTAGCCTGTGCCTAGCCGGTGTCTAGCCGGTGTCTAGCCTGTGCTTAGCCTGTGCCTAGCCTGTGCCTAGACTGTGCTTAGCCTGTGCCTAGCCTGTGCCTAGCCTGTGTCTAGCCTGTGCCTAGCCAGTGCCTAGCCAGTGCCTTGCCTGTGCCTGGCCTGTGCCTAGCCTGTGCCTAGCCTGTGCCTAGCCTGTGCCTAGCCTGTGCCTAGCCTGTGCCTAGCCTGTGCCTAGCTTGTGCTTAGCCTGTGCCTAGCCTCTGCCTAGTCTGTGCCTAGCCTGTGCCTAGCCTGTGCCTAGCCTGTGTCTAGCCTGTGTCTAGCCTGTGCCTTGCCTGTGACTGGCATGTGAATAGCCTGTGCCTAGCCTGTGTCTAGCCTGTGTCTAGCCTGTGCCTTGCTTGAGACAGGCATGTGGATAGCGTGTGCCTAGCCAGTGTTTAGCCAGTGCCTAGCCTGTGCCTAGCCAGTGTCTAGCCTGTGTATAGCCTCTGTCTAGCCTGTGTCTAGTCTGTGTCTTGACGGTGTCTAGCCGGTGTCTAGCCTGTGCCTAGCCTGTGCCTAGCCTGTGCCTAGCCTGTGCCTAGCCTGTGCCTGGCCTGTGCCTAGCCTGTGCCTAGCTTGTGCCTAGCCTGTGCCTAGCCTGTGCCTAGCCTGTGCCCAGCCTGTGCCTAGCCTATGCCTAGCCTGTGTCTAGCCTGTGTCTAGCCTGTGTCTAGCCTGTGTCTAGCCTGTGTCTAGCCTGTGTCTAGCGTGTGTCTAGCCTGTGTCTAGCCTGTGTCCAGCCTGTGTCTAGCCTGTGTCCAGCCTGTGTCTAGCCTGTGTCTAGCCTGTGTCTAGCCTGTGTCTAGCCTGTGTCTAGCCTGAGTCTAGCCTGTGTCTAGCCTGTGTCTAGCCTGTGTCTAGCCTGTGCCTTGCCTGTGACTGGCATGTGCATAGCCTGTGCCTAGCCAGTGTCTAGCCAGTGCCTAGCCTGTACCTAGCCAGTACCTAGCCTGTAACTAGCCAGTACCTAGCCTGTACCTAGCCGGTGCCTAGCCTTACATAGCCATTGTCTATCCTGTGCCTAGCCAGTTTCTAGCCTGTGCCTAGCCAGTGTCTAGCCTGTGCCTAGCCAGTGTCTAGCCTGTGCCTAGCCAGTGTCTAGCCTGTGCCTAGCCAGTGTCTAGCCTGTGCCTAGCCAGTGTCTAGCCTGTGCGCAGCCAGTGTCTAGCCTGTGTCTAGCCTGTGTCTAGCCTGTGCCTAGCCAGTTTCTAGCCTGTGCTTAGCCAGTGTCTAGTCTGTGCGAAGCCAGTGTCTAGCCTGTGCCAAGCCAGTGTCTAGCCGGTGTCTAGCCTGTGCCTTGCCTGTGACTGGCATGTGCATAGCCTGTGCCTAGCCAGTGTTTAGCCAGTGCCTAGCCTGAGCCTAGCCAGTGTCTAGCCTTTGTCTAGCCTGTGCATAGCCAGATTCTAGCCTGTGCCTAGCCAGTGTATAGCCTCTGTCTAGCCTGTGTATAGTCTGTGCCTAGTCTGTGCCTAGCCTGTGCCTAGCCATTGCCTAGCCAGTGCCTAGCCTGTGCCTGGCCTGTGCCTAGCCTGTGCCTAGCCTGTGCCTAGCCTGTGCCTAGCCTGTGCCTAGCCTGTGCCTAGCCTGTGCCTAGCCTGTGCCTAGCCTGTGCCTAACCAGTGCCTAGCCAGTGCCTAGCCTGTGCCTGGCCTGTGCCTAGCTTGTGCCTAGCCTGTGCCTAGCTTGTGCCTAGCCTGTGCCTAGCCTATGCCTAGTCTGTGCCTAGCCTGTGTATAGCCTCTGTCTAGCCTGTGTCTAGTCTGTGTCTTGACGGTGTCTAGCCGGTGGCTAGCCAATGTCTAGCCTGTACCTAGCCTGTGCCTAGCCTGTGCCTAGCCTGTGCCTGGCCTGTGCCTAGCCTGTGCCTAGCTTGTGCCTAGCCTGTGCATAGCCTGTGCCTAGCCTATGCCTAGCCAGTGCCTAGCCAGTGTCTAGCCTGTGCCTAGCCAGTGTCTAGCCTGTGCCTAGCCAGTGTCTAGCCTGTGCCCAGCCAGTGTCTAGCCTGTGTCTAGCCTGTGCCTAGCCAGTTTCTAGCCTGTGCTTAGCCAGTGTCTAGTCTGTGCGAAGCCAGTGTCTAGCCTGTGCCAAGACCGTGTCTAGCCTGTGTCTAGCATGTGCCTTGCTTGTGACTGGCATGTGCATAGCCTGTGCCTAGCCAGTGTCTAGCCAGTGCCTAGCCTGTGCCTAGCCAGTGTCTAGCCTTTGTCTAGCCTGTGCATTGCCAGATTCTAGCCTGTGCCTAGCCAGTGTATAGCCTCTGTCTAGCCTGTGTATAGTCTGTGCCTAGTCTGTGCCTGGCCTGTGCCTTGCTTGTGACTGGCATGTGCATAGCCTGTGCCTAGCCTGTGTCTAGCCTGTGTCTAGCCTGTGCCTTGCCTGAGACAGGCATGTGCATAGCGTGTGCCTAGCCAGTGTTTAGCCAGTGCCTAGCCTGTGCCTAGCCAGTGTCTAGCCTGTGTATAGCCTCTGTCTAGCCTGTGTCTAGTCTGTGTCTTGACGGTGCCTAGCCGGTGGCGAGCCAATGTCTAGCCTGTGCCTAGCCTGTGCCTAGCCGGTGTCTAGCCGGTGTCTAGCCTGTGCCTAGCCTGTGCCTAGCCTGTGCCTAGCCTGTGCCTAGACTGTGCTTAGCCTGTGCCTAGCCTGTGCCTAGCCTGTGTCTAGCCTGTGCCTAGCCAGTGCCTAGCCAGTGCCTAGCCAGTGCCAGTGCCTTGCCTGTGCCTGGCCTGTCTAGCCTGTGCATTGCCAGATTCTAGCCTGTGCCTAGCCAGTGTATAGCCTCTGTCTAGCCTGTGTATAGTCTGTGCCTAGTCTGTGCCTAGCCTGTGCCTAGCCAGTGCCTAGCCAGTGCCTAGCCTGTGCCTGGCCTGTGCCTTGCCTGTGACTGGCATGTGCATAGCCTGTGCCTAGCCTGTGTCTAGCCTGTGTCTAGCCTGTGCCTTGCCTGAGACAGGCATGTGCATAGCGTGTGCCTAGCCAGTGTTTAGCCAGTGCCTAGCCTGTGCCTAGCCAGTGTCTAGCCTGTGTATAGCCTCTGTCTAGCCTGTGTCTAGTCTGTGTCTTGACGGTGCCTAGCCGGTGGCGAGCCAATGTCTAGCCTGTGCCTAGCCTGTGCCTAGCCGGTGTCTAGCCGGTGTCTAGCCTGTGCCTAGCCTGTGCCTAGCCTGTGCCTAGACTGTGCTTAGCCTGTGCCTAGCCTGTGCCTAGCCTGTGTCTAGCCTGTGCCTAGCCAGTGCCTAGCCAGTGCCTTGCCTGTGCCTGGCCTGTGCCTAGCCTGTGCCTAGCCTGTGCCTAGCCTGTGCCTAGCTTGTGCTTAGCCTGTGCCTAGCCTCTGCCTAGTCTGTGCCTAGCCTGTGCCTAGCCTGTGCCTAGCCTGTGCCTAGCCTGTGCCTAGCCTGTGCCTGGCCTGTGCCTAGCCTGTGCCTAGCTTGTGCCTAGCCTGTGCCTAGACTGTGCCTAGCCTGTGCCCAGCCTGTGCCTAGCCTATGCCTAGCCTGTGTCTAGCCTGTGTCTAGCATGTGTCTAGCCTGTGTCTAGCCTGTGTCTAGCTTGTGTCTAGCGTGTGTCTAGCCTGTGTCTAGCCTGTGTCCAGCCTGTGTCTAGCCTGTGTCCAGCCTGTGTCTAGCCTGTGTCTAGCCTGTGTCTAGCCTGTGTCTAGCCTGTGTCTAGCCTGAGTCTAGCCTGTGTCTAGCCTGTGTATAGCCTGTGTCTAGCCTGTGCCTTGCCTGTGACTGGCATGTGCATAGCCTGTGCCTAGCCAGTGTCTAGCCAGTGCCTAGCCTGTACCTAGCCAGTACCTAGCCTGTAACTAGCCAGTACCTAGCCTGTACCTAGCCAGTGCCTAGCCTGTACATAGCCATTGTCTATCCTGTGCCTAGCCATTGTCTATCCTGTGCCTAGCCAGTTTCTAGCCTGTGCCTAGCCAGTTTCTAGCCTGTGCCTAGCCAGTGTCTAGCCTGTGCCTAGCCAGTGTCTAGCCTGTGCCTAGCCAGTGTCTAGCCTGTGCGCAGCCAGTGTCTAGCCTGTGTCTAGCCTGTGCCTAGCCAGTTTCTAGCCTGTGCTTAGCCAGTGTCTAGTCTGTGCGAAGCCAGTGTCTAGCCTGTGCCAAGCCAGTGTCTAGCCGGTGTCTAGCCTGTGCCTTGCCTGTGACTGGCATGTGCATAGCCTGTGCCTAGCCAGTGTCTAGCCAGTGCCTAGCCTGTGCCTAGCCAGTGTCTAGCCTTTGTCTAGCCTGTGCATAGCCAGATTCTAGCCTGTGCCTAGCCAGTGTATAGCCTCTGTCTAGCCTGTGTATAGTCTGTGCCTAGTCTGTGCCTAGCCTGTGCCTAGCCATTGCCTAGCCAGTGCCTAGCCTGTGCCTGGCCTGTGCCTAGCCTGTGCCTAGCCTGTGCCTAGCCTGTGCCTAGCCTGTGCCTAGCCAGTGTCTAGCCAGTGCCTAGCCTGTGCCTAGCCAGTGTCTAGCCTTTGTCTAGCCTGTGCATTGCCAGATTCTAGCCTGTGCCTAGCCAGTGTATAGCCTCTGTCTAGCCTGTGTATAGTCTGTGCCTAGTCTGTGCCTAGCCTGTGCCTAGCCAGTGCCTAGCCAGTGCCTAGCCTGTGCCTGGCCTGTGCCTAGCCTGTGCCTAGCCTGTGCCTAGCCTGTGCCTAACCAGTGCCTGACCAGTGCCTAGCCTGTGCCTGCCCTGTGCCTAGCCTGTGCCTAGCCTGTGCCTAGCTTGTGCCTAGCCTGTGCCTAGCCTATGCCTAGTCTGTGCATAGCCTGTGCCTAGCCTGTGTCTAGCCTGTGTCTAGCCTGTGTCTAGCCTGTGCCTTGCCTGTGACTGGCATGTGCATAGCCTGTGCCTGGCCTGTGCCTAGCCTGTGCCTTGCCTGAGACAGGCATGTGCATAGCGTGTGCCTAGCCAGTGTCTAGCCAGTGCCTAGCCTGTGCCTAGCCAGTGTCTAGCCTGTGCATAGCCTGTGTCTAGCCTGTGCCTAGCCAGTGTATAGCCTCTGTCTAGCCTGTGTCTAGTCTGTGTCTTGACGGTGTCTAGCCGGTGGCTAGCCAATGTCTAGCCTGTGCCTAGCCTGTGCCTAGCCTGTGCCTAGCCTGTGCCTAGCCTGTGCCTGGCCTGTGCCTAGCCTGTGCCTAGCTTGTGCCTAGCCTGTGCCTAGCTTGTGTCTAGCCTGTGTCTAGCGTGTGTCTAGCCTGTGTCTAGCCTGTGTCCAGCCTGTGTCTAGCCTGTGTCTAGCCTGTATCTTGCCTGTGTCTAGCCTGTGTCTAGCCTGTGTCTAGCCTGTGCCTTGCCTGTGACTGGCATGTGCATAGCCTGTGCCTAGCCAGTGTCTAGCCTGTGTCTAGCCTGTGTCTAGCCTGTGTCTAGCCTGTGCCTTGCCTGTGACTGGCATGTGCATAATCTGTGCATAGCCAGTGTCTAGCCAGTGCCTAGCCTGTACCTAGCCAGTACCTAGCCTGTACCTAGCCAGTGCCTAGCCTGTACATAGCCATTGTCTAGCCTGTGCCTAGCCAGTGTCTAGCCTGTGCCTAGCCAGTGTCTAGCCTGTGCCTAGCCAGTGTCTAGCCTGTGCCTAGCCAGAGTCTAGCCTGTGCCCAGCCAGTGTCTAGCCTGTTTCTAGTCTGTGCCAAGCCAGTGTCTAGCCTGTGCCAAGCCAGTGTCTAGCCTGTGTCTAGCCTGTGCCTTGCCTGTGACTGGCATGTGCATAGCCTGTGCCTAGCCAGTGTCTAGCCAGTGCCTAGCCTGTGCCTAGCCAGTGTATAGCCTCTGTCTAGCCTGTGTATAGTCTGTGTCTTGACGGTGTCTAGCCGATGTCTAACCGGTGTCTAGCCGGTGTCTAGCCTGTGCCTAGCCTGTGCCTAGCCTGTGCCTAGCCTGTGCCTAGCCTGTGCTTAGCCTGTGCCTAGCCTGTGCCTAGCCTGTGCCTAGCCTGTGCCTAGCCTGTGCCTAGCCTGTGCCTAGCCTGTGCTTAGCCTGTGCCTAGCCTGTGCCTAGCCTGTGCCTAGCCTGTGCCTAGCCTGTGCCTAGCCTGTGCCTAGCCTGTGCCTAGCCTGTGCCTAGCCTGTGCCTAGCCTGTGCCTAGCCTGTGCCTTGCTTGAGACAGGCATGGGGATAGCGTGTGCCTAGCCAGTGTTTAGCCAGTGCCTAGCCTGTGCCTAGCCAGTGTCTAGCCTGTGTATAGCCTCTGTCTAGCCTGTGTCTAGTCTGTGTCTTGACGGTGTCTAGCCGGTGTCTAGCCTGTGCCTAGCCTGTGCCTAGCCTGTGCCTAGCCTGTGCCTAGCCTGTGCCTAGCCTGTGCCTAGCCTGTGCCTTGCCTGTGACTGGCATGTGCATAGCCTGTGCCTAGCCAGTGTCTAGCCTGCGTCTAGCCTGTGCATAGCCAGAGTCTAGCCTGTGTCTAGCCTGTGTCTAGCGTGTGTCTAGCCTGTGTCTAGTCTGTGTCTTGACGGTGTCTAGCCGGTGGCTAGCCAATGTCTAGCCTGTGCCTAGCCTGTGCCTAGCCTGTGCCTAGCCTGTGCCTAGCCTGTGCCTGGCCTGTGCCTAGCCTGTGCCTAGCTTGTGCCTAGCCTGTGCCTAGCTTGTGCCTAGCCTGTGCCTAGCCTGTGTCTAGCCTGTGTCTAGCCTGTGTCTAGCCTGTGTCTAGCCTGTGCCTTGCCTGTGACTGGCATGTGCATAGCCTGTGCCTAGCCAGTGTCTAGCCTGCGTCTAGCCTGTGCATAGCCAGAGTCTAGCCTGTGTCTAGCCTGTGTCTAGCGTGTGTCTAGCCTGTGTCTAGCCTGTGCCTTGCCTGTGACTGGCATGTGCATAATCTGTGCATAGCCAGTGTCTAGCCAGTGCCTAGCCTGTACCTAGCCAGTACCTAGCCTGTACCTAGCCAGTGCCTAGCCTGTACATAGCCATTGTCTAGCCTGTGCCTAGCCAGTGTCTAGCCTGTGCCTAGCCAGTGTCTAGCCTGTGCCTAGCCAGTGTCTAGCCTGTGCCTAGCCAGAGTCTAGCCTGTGCCCAGCCAGTGTCTAGCCTGTTTCTAGTCTGTGCCAAGCCAGTGTCTAGCCTGTGCCAAGCCAGTGTCTAGCCTGTGTCTAGCCTGTGCCTTGCCTGTGACTGGCATGTGCATAGCCTGTGCCTAGCCAGTGTCTAGCCAGTGCCTAGCCTGTGCCTAGCCAGTGTATAGCCTCTGTCTAGCCTGTGTATAGTCTGTGTCTTGACGGTGTCTAGCCGATGTCTAGCCGGTGTCTAGCCGGTGTCTAGCCTGTGCCTAGCCTGTGCCTAGCCTGTGCCTAGCCTGTGCCTAGCCTGTGCCTAGCCTGTGCTTAGCCTGTGCCTAGCCTGTGCCTAGCCTGTGCCTAGCCTGTGCCTAGCCTGTGCCTAGCCTGTGCCTAGCCTGTGCCTAGCCTGTGCCTAGCCTGTGCCTAGCCTGTGCCTAGCCTGTGCCTAGCCTGTGCCTAGCCTGTGCCTAGCCTGTGCCTAGCCTGTGCCTAGCCTGTGCCTAGCCTGTGCCTTGCTTGAGACAGGCATGTGGATAGCGTGTGCCTAGCCAGTGTTTAGCCAGTGCCTAGCCTGTGCCTAGCCAGTGTCTAGCCTGTGTATAGCCTCTGTCTAGCCTGTGTCTAGTCTGTGTCTTGACGGTGTCTAGACGGTGTCTAGCCTGTGCCTAGCCTGTGCCTAGCCTGTGCCTAGCCTGTGCCTAGCCTGTGCCTGGCCTGTGCCTAGCCTGTGCTTAGCTTGTGCCTAGCCTGTGCCTAGCCTGTGCCTAGCCTGTGCCCAGCCTGTGCCTAGCTTATGCCTAGCCTGTGTCTAGCCTGTGTCTAGCATGTGTCTAGCCTGTGTCTAGCCTGTGTCTAGCCTGTGTCTAGCGTGTGTCTAGCCTGTGTCTAGCCTGTGTCCAGCCTGTGTCTAGCCTGTGTCTAGCCTGTGTCTAGCCTGTGTCTAGCCTGAGTCTAGCCTGAGTCTAGCCTGTGTCTAGCCTGTGTCTAGCCTGTGTCTAGCCTGTGTCTAGCCTGTGTCTAGCCTGTGTCTAGCCTGTGCCTTGCCTGTGACTGGCATGTGCATAGCCTGTGCCTAGCCAGTGTCTAGCCAGTGCCTAGCCTGTACCTAGCCAGTACCTAGCCTGTAACTAGCCAGTACCTAGCCTGTACCTAGCCAGTGCCTAGCCTGTACATAGCCATTGTCTATCCTGTGCCTAGCCAGTTTCTAGCCTGTGCCTAGCCAGTGTCTAGCCTGTGCCTAGCCAGTGTCTAGCCTGTGCGCAGCCAGTGTCTAGCCTGTGTCTAGCCTGTGCCTAGCCAGTTTCTAGCCTGTGCTTAGCCAGTGTCTAGTCTGTGCGAAGCCAGTGTCTAGCCTGTGCCAAGCCAGTGTCTAGCCGGTGTCTAGCCTGTGCCTTGCCTGTGACTGGCATGTGCATAGCCTGTGCCTAGCCAGTGTCTAGCCAGTGCCTAGCCTGTGCCTAGCCAGTGTCTAGCCTTTGTCTAGCCTGTGCATAGCCAGATTCTAGCCTGTGCCTAGCCAGTGTATAGCCTCTGTCTAGCCTGTGTATAGTCTGTGCCTAGTCTGTGCCTAGCCTGTGCCTAGCCATTGCCTAGCCAGTGCCTAGCCTGTGCCTGGCCTGTGCCTAGCCTGTGCCTAGCCTGTGCCTAGCCTGTGCCTAGCCTGTGCCTAGCCTGTGCCTAACCAGTGCCTAGCCAGTGCCTAGCCTGTGCCTGGCCTGTGCCTAGCCTGTGCCTAGCCTGTGCCTAGCTTGTGCCTAGCCTGTGCCTAGCCTGTGCCTAGCCTGTGTATAGCCTCTGTCTAGCCTGTGTCTAGTCTGTGTCTTGACGGTGTCTAGCCGGTGGCTAGCCAATGTCTAGCCTGTACCTAGCCTGTGCCTAGCCTGTGCCTAGCTTGTGCCTGGCCTGTGCCTAGCCTGTGCCTAGCTTGTGCCTAGCCTGTGCCTAGCCTGTGCCTAGCCTATGCCTAGCCTGTGGCTGGCCTGTGTCTAGCCTGTGTCTAGCCTGTGTCTAGCCTGTGTCTAGCGTGTGTCAAGCCTGTGTCTAGCCTGTGTCTAGCCTGTGCCTTGCCTGTGACTGGCATGTGCATAGCCTGTGCCTAGCCAGTGTCTACTCTGCGTCTAGCCTGTGCATAGCCAGAGTCTAGCCTGTGCCTAGCCAGTGTGTAGTCTCTGTCTAGCCTGTGTCTAGACTGTGTCTTGACGGTGTCTAGCCTGTGTCTAGCCTATGCCTTGCCTGAGACTGGCATGTGCATAGCGTGTGCCTTGCCAGTGTCTAGCCAGTGCCTAGCCTGTGCCTAGCCAGTGTCTAGCCTCTGTCTAGCCTGTGCATAGCCAGATTCTATGCTGTGCCTAGCCAGTGTATAGCCTCTGTCTAGCCTGTGTCAAGCCTGTGTCTAGCCTGTGTCTAGCATGTGTCTAGCCTGTGTCTAACCTGTGTCTAGCCTGTGTCTAGCCTGTGCCTTGTCTGAGACAGGAATGTGGCTAGCCTGTGCCTAGCCTATGCCTAGTCTGTGCCTAGCCTGTATCTAGCGTGTGTCTAGCCTGTGTCTAGCATGTGTCTAGCCTGTGTCCAGCCTGTGTCTAGCCTGTGTCTAGCCTGTGTCTAGCCTGTGTCTAGCCTGTGTCTAGCCTGTGTCTAGCCTGTGTCTAGCCTGTGTCTAGCCTGTGTCTAGCCTGTGTCTAGCCTGTGTCTAGCCTGTGTCTAGCCTGTGTCTAGCCTGTGTCTAGCCTGTGTCTAGCCTGTGTCTAGCCTGTGTCTGGCCTGTGTCTAGCCTGTGTCTAGCCTGTGTCTAGCCTGTGTCTAGCCTGTGTCTAGCCTGTGTCTAGCCTGTGTCTAGCCTGTGTCTAGCCTATGTCTAGCCTGTCTAGCCTTTCTCTAGCCTGTCTCTAGCCTGTGTCTAGCCTGTGTCTAGCCTGTGTCTAGCCGGTGTCTAGCCTGTGTCTAGCCGGTGTCTAGCCGGTGTCTAGCCTGTGTCTAGCCTGTGTCTAGCCTGTGTCTAGCCTGTGTCTAGCCTGTGTCTAGCCGTTGTCTAGCCTGTGTCTAGCCTGTGTCTAGCCTGTGCCTTGCCAGTGTCTAGCCTGTGCCCAGCCAGTGTCTAGCCTGTGTCTAGCCTGTGCTTAGCCAGTGTCTAGTCTGTGCCAAGCCAGTATCTAGCCTTTGCCTAGCCAGTGTCTAGCCTGTGTCTAGCTTGTGCCTAGCCAGTTTCTAGCCTGTGTCTAGCCTGTGCTTAGCCAGTGTCTAGTCTGTGCCAAGCCAGTGTCTAGCCTGTGCCTAGCCAGTGTCTAGCCTGTGTCTAGCCTGTGCCTTGCCTGTGACTGGCATGTGCATAGCCTGTGCCTAGCCCGTGTCTTGCCTGTGTCTTGCCTGTGTCTAGCCTTTGTCTAGCCTGTGTCTAGCCTGTCTCTAGCCTGTGTCTAGCCTGTGCCTAGCCTGTGTCTAGCCGGTGTCTAGCCTGTGTCAAGCCAGTGTCTAGCCTGTGTCTAGCCGTTGTCTAGCCGGTGTCTAGCCTGTGTCTTGACGGTGTCTAGCCGGTGGCTAGCCAATGTCTAGCCTGTGCCTAGCCTGTGCCTAGCCTGTGCCTAGCCTGTGCCTAGCCTGTGCCTAGCCTGTGCCTAGCCTGTGCCTGGCCTGTGCCTAGCCTGTGCCTAGCTTGTGCCTAGCCTGTGCCTAGCTTGTGCCTAGCCTGTGCCTAGCCTGTGCCTAGCCTATGCCTAGCCTGTGTCTGGCCTGTGTCTAGCCTGTGTCTAGCCTGTGTCTAGCCTGTGTCTAGCCTGTGCCTAGCCAGTGTCTAGCCTGTGCCTAGCCAGAGTCTAGCCTGTGCCTAGCCAGTGTCTAGCCTGTGCCTAGCCAGAGTCTAGCCTGTGCCCAGCCAGTGTCTAGCCTGTTTCTAGTCTGTGCCAAGCCAGTGTCTAGCCTGTGCCAAGCCAGTGTCTAGCCTGTGTCTAGCCTGTGCCTTGCCTGTGACTGGCATGTGCATAGCCTGTGCCTAGCCAGTGTCTAGCCAGTGCCAAGCCTGTGCGTAGCCAGTGTATAGCCTCTGTCTAGCCTGTGTATAGTCTGTGTCTTGACGGTGTCTAGCCGATGTCTAGCCGGTGTCTAGCCGGTGTATAGCCTGTGCCTAGCCTGTGCCTAGCCTGTGCCTAGCCTGTGCTTAGCCTGTGCCTAGCCTGTGCCTAGCCTGTGCCTAGCCTGTGCCTAGCCTGTGCCTAGCCTGTGCCTAGCCTGTGCCTAGCCTGTGCCTGGCCTGTGCCTAGCCTGTGCTTAGCTTGTGCCTAGCCTGTGCCTAGCCTGTGCCTAGCCTGTGCCCAGCCTGTGCCTAGCTTATGCCTAGCCTGTGTCTAGCCTGTGTCTTGCATGTGTCTAGCCTGTGTCTAGCCTGTGTCTAGCCTGTGTCTAGCGTGTGTCTAGCCTGTGTCTAGCCTGTGTCCAGCCTGTGTCTAGCCTGTGTCTAGCCTGTGTCTAGCCTGAGTCTAGCCTGAGTCTAGCCTGTGTCTAGCCTGTGTCTAGCCTGTGTCTAGCCTGTGTCTAGCCTGTGTCTAGCCTGTGTCTAGCCTGTGCCTTGCCTGTGACTGGCATGTGCATAGCCTGTGCCTAGCCAGTGTCTAGCCAGTGCCTAGCCTGTACATAGCCATTGTCTGTCCTGTGCCTAGCCAGTTTCTAGCCTGTGCCTAGCCAGTGTCTATCCTGTGCCTAGCCAGTGTCTAGCCTGTGCCTAGCCAGTGTCTAGCCTGTGTCTAGCCTGTGCCTAGCCAGTTTCTAGCCTGTGCTTAGCCAGTGTCTAGCTCTGTGCCTGTGCCTAGTGTCCAGCCTGTGCCAGCCTGTGACTGGCATGTGACTGGCCATGTGCCTAGCCCTAGCCAGTGTCTAGCCTGTGCCAAAGATTCTAGCCTGTGCCTAGCCAGTGTATAGCCTCTGTCTAGCCTGTGTATAGTCTGTGCCCTAGTCTGTGCCTAGCCTGTGCCTAGCCATTGCCTAGCCAGTGCCTAGCCTGTGCCTGTGCCTCAGTGCCTAGCCTGTGCCTAGCCTGTGCCTAGCCTGTGCCTAACCTGTGCCTAGCCAGTGCCTAGCCAGTGCCTAGCCTGTGCCTAGCCTGGCCTGTGCCTAGCCTGTGCCTAGCTTGTGCCTAGCCTGTGCCTAGCCTGTGCCTAGCCTGTGTCTAGCCTGTGTCTAGCCTGTGTCTAGCCTGTGTCTAGCCTGTGTCTAGCCTTT